>CM057449.1:251237500-251552500 GCA_016271365.2 Neoceratodus forsteri | reverse complement strand
TATAAAAATAATATAGAAAAACATAAAGGGAACTTACAAGCTCAAATGGACAGACTGAGTGAGCCATAGGCCCTTATGTGCTGACAGTGTCTATGTATTTATGTATCTAAACAATAATTTTCCTCCTAATAAATGGCATGATCTCTTTCATTCTCAAAAATAGCACATTATATATCAAGTCAATATCTCCTCCATCTTGGCATCAAATAAGATCTTGGCATTTAAAAAGTGTTGAAATGCCTAAAGTTTGTTGTAATTAATTGAAAAACATCTACATGCCTGTCACGTACAGTACTGTGTCTTTTGATACAGGTTGTATATTGTATTTGCTATGCTTGTATTTATGTACATATTCTGTGTAACTATTTTATACATTGGGACCCCATTGAAAATGAGCCTCAGCTCAATTGGTGTATCCTTTTCTGAATTTTCAGAATAAAATATTTACTACTATTACTACTACTACATGTTGTGAGAGATGAAAGCATTTTAACACATACGCTGGCTACATTATTATCATACATCAAATTTATTTACAGAAATTATGCACAATTACATTACTAATGCTGCAAATTAAAATGTTACTGTCTAGACCTTCTTACTGTTTAGATTGCTCATTGCAACCACAACAATACATTTATGTTCCACAGCCTAGAGCTAGAAGTCCAAAACACAAGAAAAACTTAACTGTTGTCCCCTACAAATTTCTTTCTCAGTTGTTTTGACTTTTTATAACTATATATGGGAACATAAGGAAGCAGATAATTATACAGATGAATTTCTCACTCATGGTTTGTCAACAGTTAATTTATTACATGAGGTCTCTCTTGCCAGGAGTTTGACTGTTTCTCCACCCCTCCCCCAAACACACACACACACACTTACTATAAGAGATCTCAGTAGCTCTTATCTGTTATGTTTAGGAAGCAGGTGCAGCCCTTACTGTCAAAAAGAAATGCATATATTTAGTCTTGGTAGTTCATTGAAGACCTGGCATTTTATCAGATAGGTCAGGAGAGGTTAAAAACAGTGTAAATCTTTATAAATTTGCTAGGAAAGGGTAACATTTCTGAGGTATGAATCTTTCTTGAAAGATATTCATGCCCAACTGAAGTTAATAGCAAACAGTGTTTAAATGCTAGGCATTTAAATGTGCAAGCTGTTGCATTTTGAAGGGGGTAAACAAATCTCCAGTTTAATAGGCAGCCAATATTTAACAAGCTGTTTCAGTTTCCTAATGGTCATCTGATAAGCAGCTTGGTGTTATGTCTCCAACATTCTAAACAGAAAGAAGGGATTATTTTATTTTAGTTGCCATAGTGATTTGTAGATGTAGAAGGATACATTGAAAAGTCCAAAAAATGTGTTGCACGATACTCCATTTTCAAGCTACCGATAGCAAGATGGATGTAGGCTCCACCCACAGCCATAAAAAGGACTTACCAAAATGTAGATTTACCATAAAGAGGAGTAAATGCAAATTTGAAACTGGTTTAGCCTGTAATAGGGCAAAACCCTAAGTCCTTCTTTGGTTATATCAACTCTTTAAGGAGTGGGAAGTCAGCAGTTGGACCACTTGTCATAAATGGTGAGAAAATTGAAAACCCAGCACTATGGCAGAAAATTTAAATAACTATTTTACAACTAACTTCAACAAAAACTGCATTGAAATGGTTGGTATGACCAATAGTACAAATCTGTGTGATGATCTGGGTAAAACCTTGTTTGCCCCTGACAAAATTCAAAAAGAATTAAGTAAAATCAACCCCGACAAAACACCAGGAGCTGACAGCATTCACCATTTATCTATTTAGGTATGTATTTATGTAACGTTTCGAATTACAACAACCTTTGAACTAGTAGCTCATTTACAAAGGTTCCACATCCAGTACCAACAATGAGATATACACAGGTATTTAACTTATGCACAATAAGAGTTACACAATGCAGGCCAATACAAAGTCAGTACAAGTGGCAGTCTGGTTGGCTGTGTCAGTAAGACAGGGAGGAAAATTGCAGCCAAATATTGCCTTGTCAAATGGGGAAGAGCAGCATGACAGGGCATGGGGTGAAACCAGCCTTACCAATTAGATTTGGTCCCAGTGCACCAAGCATAGATAAGAAAAGAGAGAATATTTTGGGGGGAGAGTAAAGGATATAGGTATTATGCAGCAGAGGAGGACACACAGTGGTGGGCTTTGTTGTAGGCAGAGGTAAAGCAGGCTAATTGGTGCACTCACAATTTACTCATCAGAATCAGATGTGAATGGAGCTCCCTTTTGAACTACCCAATGTCCTGGACAGTTGTGAGAGTGGTAGGGAGTCCATTGAGCCACAGAGGGGCCCTGTAGGTGAGGAAACACTAGGGTTAATGAGGTATTTCTGAAAGGCACCTGGAGGGCATTTCTGGTGGTACTCCTAGTGAGGTGCAGGCAGTGTGAACACTGGAGGAGCTTTTGTATATTGGGGGGTAAGTACTAGGTATGCTTTTTTACCAAGAAGGCATACTTGATACGTGATCCTTCTCTGGAGTGTGAGCCAGTTGGATTGGGCATAGAGGTTGCAGGTGTGTGTTAGTTTCCAAGCACCTAGAACCAGTCTGCATGCTTTATTTAGTGCTACCTTAACTCTTTAAAGCTGTTTCAGAGGATATGCTGTATACTATTAGTGCCATAGTCTATAACAGACAGTATTGAACTGTTAATAGCGAGTCTTGTGGCCTCTGGTGTCAGATAGTTCCTATGTCTATAGAGGATGCCTAGTCAGGCATTTATTGTTTTAACCACTTGGTCAGTGTGGGGGGTGAAGGAAAGGGAGTTACCTAGCGTGACTCCAAGGTATTTGAAGGTGCACACTTGGTCTGATAAAAAAAAAAGAAAGATTTGTTGTCATGTTTTTAATGGATAGGAATACTTTTAAAAAAAAAGTGCTGATTATTTCTTTTAGCCAGTACGTGGAGCTGCATTTGGTCTGTGGCTGTCTGCAGCTTGGTCGCTCACAGCTTTCCAGCTTCCTTATATCAGGTATACTTGTTGTCCACGGCCCCCCATTTCTTGCGTCTTCATGTTTTTCTGTGGCTTTTTTTCCCCGTGTAGCAGAAAACCAGCTGTCCCTTAACTAGTAAGAACATGGCCCATCTAATTTATGTTCCATTAAGTAACATATTTCTATCGTCCCTTACCATGGGTTTAGTCCCAGGTGAATGGAAAGAAGCAATTGTTACCCTCATGCTTAAAAAAGGAAATAAACAATTGATCAGTAATTGTAGGCCTGTTAGTCTGACATCTGTTTTAAGCAAAATTGTGGAGAGTATCCTAAAAGAATTCATATTAGATAGTATAAACAGAGATGGTTTGATGGACACGCCAGCATGGATTTGCTAGAGGGCGCACTTGTGTATCCAACCTCATATCCTTCTATGAACTGATCTGTGATCTCTTAGATCAAAATATACTGTGTAATGTAATTTTTTTTTTTTAATGAGGCCTTTGACCAAGTTCACCGTGGTAAATTACTTAAAAAACTAGATAGGGGCGCTGATGAGCAGCTAGATGAGCACACGCGAATTTCCATGCTGCTCCCTCTTCACGGCTATAATTATTAAAGTAAAAGTTACAAAGTGTCCAGAAGTGTGATCAGCGAATAACAGAAAGTGTGTGAATTGGGGATGGATGAATATTTGGAATCGGGACCCTCTAAGAGTCAGAGGATTGCGACAAAAAGCGCAAAGAAAGGTGGTGATGGTTGCGGCCTGGTTTCCTTTTCAGCATCGGAGGTGGCGGCCCTTGGTAGAGAAGTTATGGGGCAAGTTATAGCAGCATTGGAACCCCGATTGATCAAGCTCGAAGGAAAACCTTGATCTGAAATTACAAGAGATACAAGAGCAGCAGGTAGCGTTGTGGTGGCACTTCAGAAGGAGCTGAATGAGCTAAAAGAAGCATTTGATTACCAGTAAAATTATCATAGGCATTTAAATCTTAGATTGAGAGGACTACCAGAAGGTGTGGAAGGAGAAAGTGTGCTGGATTTTTGCTCAAAAGTATTGCCTGAGCTACTGGGCCTGCAACTTGCGAAGGGTAAATTAAAGCTGGAGTGGGCCGTGATGCCCAAACCTGCGAATGACCAGCCGCCGAGGCAGATAATATTTAGATTCCATCACTTTCAAAATAGGGAACGGATGCTGAAGGCATATCGGGAGAAAGGAAAGGTGGAGTATGAAGGCCACTGCCTGTTTATGTCGCAGGATTATTCGGCCAGGCTTTTGAAAAGAAGGAAGGCATTTAATGGTATTATGCTGCAACTACGGGACCTGAAGTTGGAAAACTTCCTGATTTACCTAGCTACATTAAAAATAAGACATGAAGGCACTACATACTCGTTTTGGGAAGTGGAAAAAGCAGAGGAGTATGTGAGGAGCCTGAGGCAAAAGTTGCACTGAGTCCTGCATGGAGATTTGGGTCAGGGAGTCGAGGGCTCTGCAATGAGACTTGAGAGAGGAAGCGCAGATGTAAATACGGAGGATCGTTCGTTTATTTTGATTCTGGAGATACTGTTTTGTTGATGCCAGAGGATGTGCTGGTGAAGATGGGAGGCTTTGAAAGGATGAGGACATTGCTTTTTGTTGGGAAGAGCTGGGGGACTTGGAACTGGATGGAGAGTGGTGGTGCACCCAGAAAAGTGAAAGGAGAGACGTGGAGGAAATGGACAGAAGCAGAAAATAGGAGTATGGCGTGAGGAGGAATTAGACCCGATGGTGGAGTTACATGACTGCGAGAGAGACTGCCATAAGTCCAATGATGAAAATAACTGCCTCTGATAATGTCTGGGTGCAGGTAGGAGGCCGGGTGGGGAGAGGGGCTTAGCGCATTTTTCTTTAAGCGCGGCCTTCTTTCCCTGCTAGCCCTTGCTGAAGCCCATAATTGTATGGAGTAATTATAGAGTGGCAATAACTAAACAAGAGGGGGAAAACAAGGCAGAAACAAGGGGGAAGTGAAAATGGGGAATGGGATGGAGAAAAATGAACTGAGGGGTGAGGGAGAGGAGAAAAGATACGCTGACAATGGATAGGGATGGTTATTACGGGGCATGAAGGTTAAGTGGTCATGGGGGGGGAGTGTGGAAGCGCCTGTCGCAGCATCTGGGGATGAGACAGACACCTGAGTCAGGGAAACTATTAGTGTCTAAGGACAGAGGGGGGGCAGGGGTGGGAAGGAGGTAGGGATTGAGATGGGGGCAGACATTTCAAGATAAAATGGAGGCAGAGGTGTGGGAAGAGAGGGAGGGGAATAGAGAACGAAGACAGCAGCGGGAAATGGAAGGGGAGGTGATCCTGTGGAGGATGGCGGGAAGAAAGTTAATGTGAAATGAAAGGGGGGAAGACGGTGGGGGGAAGAATGGATCATAGAGGGAAGAAAGGGAAGGGGATGTGTGTATATAATTATCTGTTTAAAATGTTGTTGAGAGTGTGTATCTTATTACGTTTTTTTGTTTTTTATGAACAAAGTGCAACCAAAGAAGTTAAATGTTTAAACCTTCATGATACTGATGGAAAGATGATGAAAGAGAAAAGAGGAATATGCATAGATGGCGACTAGTTAAAATGTGAATGTAATCACCTGGAATGTCAGGGGTATTGCAAATCCAGCAAAGAGGTCTATGTTATTGTCCACACTTAAAAGAGGGTGAGCCCATGTAACTTTGCTACAAGAAACGCACCTAACAGAAGTAGAGCATGCTAAACTGGCCAGGGGATGGGTGGGAAAATGCTATGCAGCTTCGGCCTCAGTGCGTAAAAGGGGAGTGGCGATATTAGTACATAAGGGGTTGAAATTAGAGGTGCAAAGAATAATCAGGGATATGAAGGAAGGGAGATGCATTTTCGTTGTGGGGACCCTGGAGGGAGAACGGATTACCCTGGGCTCAGTATATGCCCTAGCGGTATTTGAATATCAATTTTATGCCTCTTTGCTGGATTTATTGATGAGGGAGCAAATCCCAGGGCTAATAATGGGGGGGGACTTGAACTGGGCCATGGACCCGAAAATGGACCATTCCGAGGGGAAGGGGAGAAGCTCGGGGGCAATGCAACAATGGCAAGAGGGAATGGCGGAATTGGAAATAGTGGATGTATGGCGAACTGCGAATTCAGGAGCGAGGGAATATACATTTTTCTCGAACCCTCACAATGTATGGACGCGGATAGAATACGTATATGCTACAAGTGAATGGTGTACGCGGGTGGGGGAGGTACAGCACAGTCCAATACATGTATCAGACCATGCTGTGGTAATAATGAGAATACAAGGTAGAGAAGGATGAGGGACGCCTCCTGCATGGAAATTTCCCACTTATCTGGCCCAGAATGAGGAATTTAGAAAGCACCAGAGGATAGCTGGGATCTCTTCATGGCTACAAATGATAAGGAAGGAGGACACTTCGAATAATATCTTATGGGAAACGGGCAAGGTATTTATGAGGGGAGCGATTATTGAATATGTTTCCCGTGTAAAGAAAAAGAGATGTGCACAAAGGAAGGAGCTAGAATGTAAACTAAAGGAGTTAGAGAAAAGAGTGGCCCGAGGGGAAAAGGGAGAGGCCGTTCGGGAACTGGGAGTAATTCGGGAGGCACTGAACACACATCTAAGGGCAGAAGCGGGGAGGGCCAACCTATTTAGTAGGAGATACATATTTGAATGGGGAAATAAGCCGGGTCCAATGGTGGTTAACCTCATGAAGGGACATAGAAGGATGAATAGAATTTTGGGTGTGAGGGATGAGAAGGGCATTTACAGAATAAAGAAAAGGAGATAGGGAATGCCTTTAGGGCCTTCTTTCAGAAGCTGTACCAGGCAGAGGATGAGGGAACAAAGGAAAGGATGGTAGATTTTTTAGAGAAAATAAAAGTACAGAAGGTTACACAGGTGCAGAGGGAAAGGCTGGGAAAACCAGTCACGGAGGAAGAGGTGTTGAGAGCTATTCAGAAGTTGCAGAAAGGGAAAACGAGCGGCCCGGATGGGTATCCAGTGGAATATTACAAGTTGTTGGGGACCCGGGTTGCAAAAGTATTGTGCAGAGTGTTCCAGCAGGGGAGGGGTGGAAGAGGTCAGTTTGCCAGAGACATGTTATGATGCTAGTATATGCCTCATACAAAGGAAGAAGGACCCTACCCTGTGTGCCTCTGCAGACCAATATCACTGTTGAATTGTGATTTGAAGATAATGGCTAAAGTTTTGGCCAGTAGGCTAGAGGAAATTTTGCTGGGGCTGGTTCACCCGGACCAAACGGGGTTTATTAAAGGACGACAGTCGTATCATAATATGAGGAGGCTACTTAACGTGTTGTGGAGGGCAGGAAAGGAGAAAGAAGATATTGGGATCCTCTCGATGGACGCCGAAAAAGCGTTTGATAGGGTGGAGTGGAAGTATTTGTTTGAAATACTGGGAAGGTTTGGTCTGGGTGAAACGTTCCTAGGGTGGGTAAAGGCGATGTATAGAAAGCCCAGGGCACAGGTAGTTGTCAATGGGGGCAGGTCAGAGAGCTTCAACTTGGAGAGAGGTACGAGGCAGGGCTGCCCGCTTTCCCCGTTATTGTTTGCACTTGCTATAGAGCTTCTGGCGGTGGCAATTAGAGAAAGTAAGGACATACAGGGGTTGGGAGGAGAAGGTGGCTTGCAGCAGAGATTGGCACTGTATGCGAATGACATGCTGTTGTTTATGAAGAATCCTAGGAGCTCGGTTCCTGCTCTCTTGGCCTTGATTGAGGAGTTTGGGAAATTTTCAGGGTATAAAGTTAATTTGGGAAAGTCAGAAGTTATGTGGCTTAAGGGTTCGGGTGAGGAGATTAAACATTGGGGGCTCAAGGTGGTGGGGGAGAGCATGACATATTTGGGGGTGCAGGTGGATAAATCCTTGGGATCACTGTATAACTTAAACTATACCAAACTGATAAAAATCATGGAAGAGGACCTGAGAAGATGAGAGCACTTGCTCGTGTCATGGTTGGGTAGAATCAATATAACAACAATGAATGTGCTGCCTAGGATCCTGTATCCCTTACAAATGATACACCTGGGCCTGACCAAGGAGGATGTGAATAGGTTGGAGAAGGCCTTTACCACTTTTATTTGGAGAGGGAAACGTCCGAGGTTGAGTCTAGGGAAGCTAAAGGCAGATAAGGGAAAAGGGGGTTAAACCTTCCGGATTTGGAGAATTACTTTTTGGCTATACAGCAAAGGTATGTGGCAGACTGGGTACATAAGCCTGAAGTAGCCAGATGGGTGGAATTGGTGCAGGGAGAGGCACAGGGGAAACTAACAGCATATCTTCATAGTAGAGGTTATGAGCGTATAAGAGGGAAAAGAAGGAACCCTATGGTGGTACAGGTATTGATGGCCTGGAAAGTGCTGAAGAGGAGAGGATGGACACAAGGGAAAGAGACACTCTTGTTGCCGGTGGTGGGGAATCCCTACTTTCTGCCAGGAATGGAGGATAGTGGATTTGAGAACTGGGAGCGAAAGGGAATAGGTAGCCTGGGACACCTATTGGTGAATGGGCAGTCCTGCTCATTGCAGGAGTTGCAAGAAGTAGTAGGAAGGGATAAAAGGGATAGGTTCCAGTACTTCCAGACCAGAGCATATGTGGGAAGCCTGAGAAAAGAAAATAAGTGACTGTATGAAGTGGACCCGGTAGAGGGAATGATATATGCAGCTAGAAAGCAGGAAAAGGGGTTTTTAGGTAGGGCTGCTAAGAGAGGAAGCTATATTACCAGATAGGACAATAAGGACCAGGAAATTATGGAGAGGGACCTTGGGAGGAGATATCGGACCAGAACTGGACGCTACTGCTACAGATGCACTCAGGAATGATATGCAACAGATATAAGGAGGCTACTTTAAATTCATACAGAGTATACCTACCACCAGTGCGTTAGTACACAAGGCGCATCCTGAAGTGTCGCCCTTATGTGGAAGGTGTGGTTCGGACAGGGGAACATATGTGCACTGCTTCTGGGAATGCCCAATACTGCAGAGATATTGGAGCAGAGTAGTGGATAGAGTGGGGAAAATAGCCAGAAGGGAACTCCCAATGGACCCTCTAGGATGTTTATTTGGAGTGGAGAATGGGGAGGAGGAGGAATGGGTACCACCTCCCAGGTGGATTAGGGTGCTGTTCATCCTGGCTCGACATGGGATCCAGAATACGTGGGTTTCGCAAGTGGCACCAACAGTGCAAGGGTGGTGGAGGATGGTGCTACAGACATTGGGACTTGAGAGGCTGACGTATGTGATGGGAGGAAGGGAAGAGGGATTTGAAAGGCAATAGGCCCTGTTCTTGGCCTCCCTAATGGAGGAAGAAAGCTGGATGTTATGGGAGGGTATGGGAGGATGAGAAAGGAAAAAAGGAAGTGAAGAAAGGTATGTGAAAGTAAAGATGAAGCAATGGAAGGGAGGATACATAGTATGGAAAGGAAGGCTAAGAGAATGGATAGAAGTGAAGGATAGAAAAGTATGGAAAAGAGTGGATGGAGTTGAAGATTAAAGGTATCAGGCAAGAGGGTTGTGGTTGCACTTTGGCTTTGGTTCTGTTTTTTTTTCTTTTAATTGACTTGTTTTGATTTGATCTGATTGGATTTTATTTGATCTTATTTTATGATATACTAATAGATATAATTTTTATACCAGTATTAAATCAACGTAATGCAACTCTGCAGAAATCAACTGTGCAATAGTGTGGAATGAAGTGAAGAGATTGGTCTCTGTGAGATATAATGGTAGTAACTGGATGAATAAGCTATGTGTTTGACTGTATGTAATAGCTTATTGGAAAAACAAATAAAAATATTATACAAAAAAACTAGATAAACTAAATATAGACAGCAGAGTGGTAAAAGATACTGACAACAGTAAAAATGGAAAGGGACCTGGGGGTAATTATATCAGATGACCTAAAGGGCAAGCAATGTGAGAAGGCAGTAAGGAAGGCTGGGGGGATACTGGGATGCATAGGAAGAGGCATCAATAGTAGAAAACAGAAAGTTGTTATCCCTCTCTACAGACAGTTGGTGAGACCCCATCTGAGTACTGTGCAGTTCTGGAGACCTCATCTCGCAAAGACATAGACAGAGTGGAGGCTGTCCAGAGAGGGCACCAAACGGTGCAGGGTCTGCACCAGAAGACATACGAAGAAAGACTAAAGGAGCTTAATATGTATACCCTTGAGGAAAGAAGGAGAGAGGGACATGATAGAAACTTTCAAGTACCTTCAGTGGAATCAACAAAGTCCAAGAGAGTAGCATCTTTCAGAAAAGAGATGTACAAGAACAAGTGGGCACAATTTGAAGATAGAGGGGGGATGGCTCAGAGGTAATGTGAGGAAGTATTTTTTCACAGAGAGGGTTGTGGATGCATGGAACAGCCTCCCTGAGGAGGTCGTGGAGTCAAGAAAAGGGGAATTCAAGAATGGATGGGACAAACATAAGACAGTCCTAGTGGGGGTAGGAGGAACTAAGCTGTTGGTTAACCAGGATCTGCAACTTATCTGTTAGGTAGGAAAATGGGCAGACTAGGGTGGGCCAAGCGGTCCTTATCTGCTGTCAAATTCTTTGTTTCTAAAACAGATTTGCAGCTGGCTAACTGACATAAAAAAGAGTCAGGGTAGGTAGTGCTGTCTCAGTTATATTCCTGCCATAAGTGGGGTGCCACAGGGGTCTGTCTTGGGTCAGATACTGTTCAACATATATATTAGTGATCTACATCTGGGGCTAAATGGACTCCTTAACAGATTTGCTGGTGACACAAACATTGGTGACAGAGTACAAAACTGGGATGATGCCGCCAAGATCCAGGCTAATCTTGAAGATCCAGGCTGGTCTTAACATATTTTTCCACTGGTCTGTAACTTGGGAGATGAACTTTAACCCTGACAAATGTGTAGTGCTCCACTTGGGAAATAGCATCTGTGCATCTTACAATTTTGGTGGCATTGTATTAAAAGTTGTCAAGGATGAAATAGACCTAGGGGTTGTTATTCAACCAAACATGTCTTTTATATCAAATAGCTCAACTAGTGTTACTAAAGTTTCCAGAATTTGGGGGTGCATCAGAAGAAAGTTTATTTTTTACAAACATAGTGATGTTGTTTTGCCCCTGTATAGATCCTTGGTATGACCACCATTATTGCTGTCAGTTATGGTCACCCTGTCTGAAGAGTGATATACATAACATGGAGAGGAGGGTGCAAAGGAGATTCACTAAATCTATATATGGAATGGACAAATTTGATTACAATGATAGGTTGAAAATATTAGGACTGTACAACTGGGAAAGGAGACAGCTGGGAGGAGATCTAATTCTAGTCTATAATGTAATAAAGGAACAATGCATGACAGGGTGTGTGTGTATTGCAAGGATAACATCATGCCTTGGGTGGTTGGACATGAGGCTGCAGTCTGAGTGCATTCAGTACCCAAGAACTGATGGTATCCCAGCACAACACACACCCTGGAATGCATTATCCCTATTATACAATGGCTCATTAAAAAAAAATATATATATATATTTTTTTGTCATATTTTTAATGAGATGAGGTACTTTAAAAAATTGTGCTGGTATTTCTTTTAGCCAGTAGGTGGAGCTGCTGTGGTGTGTGACTCTCTGTAGTTTGATCGTTCACAGCTTTACAGCTTCCTTTCATCATGAATACTTGTTGTCCACTGCCCCTCCCCCTTTCTCTCTTCTCCTCTAAATTCATGTTTTTCTGTGGCATTTTTTTTTTAATTTACATGAAGCAGTAAACCAGCTGAGTGGCCATCTACCCCTCCCCCCACATTGTTCACATCGCAATCATGGTGATGACTGTCACACTTGGACAGCTGGTTCTGATCCCTGTATCATTTTTTTGTAAATATAAAAAAATGTGTGATGGACTGTCTGGCAGGAGGAAATGCTGGCTTGCTGAAATTGACACATCAAACCCCCAAGGGATAAGTTCAAAGGACAGGAGGTAGCTTAAACTGCAGAGATCTGAGATGCAATTATCTTGTTAGTTTGCTTTGAAGGCAGGAACCAAGATATCCATTTTATAATGCCCTCAGGGAAATCCTTTGATGTGCACTAGGTGTCAGGAGAAAAGGGACACAGGCCAGTGTTCTGGGTATCCTCCCAGGAAGCCAGCTCATTTCATCAAAGAGACCTTTGATGTCTGGGGATACCAGGTCCCAGACTAAATTAAGGAGTCCAATTTACATTTGCTTTGAATATACAGTGACTTACATCAAAGAGGCTTTGATGTCTTGTGCAGCAGATCAGTCTGGTTTCGGGGAAATCACCTGAAGAGAGGAGGTTCATCAATGTCAGATATTGTGTTAAAATATCTTATTAGGACTTCCTGTGTTATAAAATATAAATTTTAATATACCAAGGCGGAGTTAGGTGATCTCAGAGAGAAGGCTGGCTCAAAACTGCTTTAAAATATACTGAGCAGACCTTATACAGAGACATTCATTTTCATTAACTGACTGAGAGAAGAGAGACCACGAAGCACTGAAAGATTAAGAAGTAAGGACCTTACACAAGACTAGTCTGAGTGTATGTATTGTAGGAATTTGCACTTTTAAACCTGTTTTGTTTTTAAGGCTGTATATGTTGGGATATTTTGTTCTGTAATTTTTCTGTTTTCCTATTTTACCTATTTTAAAGTAAAGATATACTGTATATTTTAAAGACGGAAACTGCCTGGTGTGCCTTGAAATTTCTTTTTATATAAGTGAAGCTTTGAAGGTTATAGTTGACACTGTGTATGAGCTTATTGTGATACCAAACTGGGAAGTAGATAGAGTTCTATAAGTCTTGCATAGAGTTCTAAAGGTTCATTTTGTAGACCTGGTTAGGTGCCCGTAAGCAAAGATATCTGGCCCTCCGAAGACAGAATTATCTGAGCCTGATAATTGGGTACGCTAACAAGAGGTTATCAGTTTGAATCCCTCCAGAACTTGAGACTAAAGTGACTCGAACCCACAAAACAGACAAGAAGGTTACCTTCTTCTGTTAAACTGTTCACAATTCTATGCTCAGAGGTTGGCACTTTGGGAGTAGAGGCCTGACCTGCTGAGCGGGTTTGTGACAGATTGGTTGGCAGCGGTGTGAAAAAAGTTTGGTGGTATAAGCTTTATTGTTCAGTGTGTCAGCTTAAGACTATTCAGCTCACTTGGAAAAAAGAAAGGCAGTGTTTTATTTTAGAAAGGAAACTGAACCATATCCCTTGGCTTACAGTCAAGTTCCTACCCGTTTTATTTTTTTTTTAAGTGCCAGTCAGAGTAGCAGTAATCAGGAAAGATGGCTTCCAACTACAGCAGGCACACTGTAGAATACATAAAGCAGTTGTGCAGGGACAGAGGATTCCCGTTTGAGGTGACAGCCAAAAAGCAGACCCTCATAGAGGCCCTGATGGTAGCAGATACCCAGAGCAGCGAGTCACCGACCATGACTGAAAAGGACCAAACCTCGAGTGTAGCAGGGCTAGCGGCCAGTGCAGAGTCTAGATCTGATAAGGAGGACAGCAGGGCCACTGTCAGTAAAGGGCCACAGCAGCAGGGGATGGTCACCAGTATCCTGAATCCAGAGGTACTCAGACTGCAAATTGAGTTGCGCAGGATGGAACTGGAGGCAGAGCGAGAACAGAGGGAGGCAGACTTTGAGGAGCGTGAGTGCCAGCGAGCTGCAGAGGAGAAGAGGGAGTGAGAGAGCTGAGAGGCAGAGTGGGAATGGCGAGAGGCAGAGAGGGAATGACGAGAGGCAGAGAGAGAACAGCGAGAGGCAGAGCGACAGCAGAGGGGGGAGGAGGACTGTGAGGAGCATGAGCGCCAGCGAGCTGCAGCGGAGAAGAGAGAGGAGCGCCAGTGGCAACATAACTTGAGAAGCTATGACTCCAACCAGCGGCACCAGAGCAGGTAAGTGGCTTGAGTTTAACTGGGACTGCAGGACTGGATTACAAATTGAACTCCAAATTAATAGCTGAGTTTAAAGAGGGGAGGACATGGATGCCTTTTAAATTCTTTTGAAAAGTTTGTATTGAGGCTAAAATTCTAGAGAGTCCTGGAGCTTTAGGTATCCCGCACTTACCGGAAAGCTCGGGATGCATTGGGTCAAATGGACAATGAGGACAGCAATGATTATAGCAAGCTAAAACTGCACTGTTAAAAAAAGTTTGAATTAACTGCTGAATCATACAGAGCTAATTTCCGTAAGCTCAGGAGAAGCCCTGACATGAGCTATGAGGAGCTAACCACGAAACGACGTCAGTTTTTAAAACTTTGGTGGGAAGGAATTGAGGCAAACTCTGCTGATAAAATTGAAAATGTGATTTTATTAGAACAGTTTTATTGGGCATGTCAAGCAGAGCTAAAAACATGGCTAGAGGGCCGAGATCCCAAAACAGTGCAAGAGGCTGCTGAACTCTCGGACCGCTATGCCAAGAGCAGACCTGCTCTGAGAGCGAATGGGCCGGGTGTGGCAACGCAGAAAGGGAAAAGCGCGCTTCCAGGGCAGCTAAAACCTCACTGCCTCCACTGAAACCAGTTAGTCCAGGTTTCAGAGAAAAGATTTCTGAGAGAAGAACTGAATGTTGGTTGTGTAAGGAATCTGGGCATATTGCCAGACAGTGTCCCAAAAAGGCAAGCCATAATACTGGCGGTACTAGAAAAGAAGTGGGTTGTTTGTGTGTCCCTGAAAGCATGCCAGTGAACATGAGGGAACACATGCACCCAGTCATGGTGAATGGTGGACAGACGTAGGGGTTAAGGGACACAGGGGCATCCCTGATATTGGTAAAGGGGGATCTGGTACAGCCTGGTCAGCTTATACCCAATAAATATGTCACTGTACAGGACTTTGTGGGCGGAGAAAAAACACTGCCACTGGCTAGTGTTCTCCTGGACTGGGGTGAAACAGGGGGAACTGTGCAACAGCTGGCTGTAGCCAACACATCAGCAGTGGATGTGATCCTGGGTAACAATCTCCAGCAGGGGATAGTATATGCAGCTACCCATAGCCAAGCGGCAAGGGAAAATATTAGTTCCCTGAACCCCACAGAAACCAGTGTGGAAACCACTGAGAGGCTGGTTCCCCAGCCTGTGTCTCCAGATGTGGAGACTGATAAAAAGGGGGTACAAATTTCCCCAGTATCAAGTAACCACACAGCTACAGAGGGTTACTCCGAAGAGGGAGGGAGGGGTGACCCCTTGTCAGAGGGTTGTGATTGACAGTGATCCTGAGGGCCCTGACACTAGTGCTAGGGACCCTAGTTTAGCGACTGAAGGGGACCTGTACCATGCCTTGGGAATGTGTGAGGGGTTTGCAGCTGCTCAGAGGAGTGACCCTAGTTTAGAGAAGCTGAGGGCTTGGGCAGACTCTGACAGAACACACGGAGGTGATGCCAGACATAAGGATTATTGGGAAAATGGACTTATGTATACTCAGGCAGTACAGACAGAGGGAGGGATGCTAAGCAGGCAACTTGTTCCCCAGGGATATCGTGAGCAGTTGCTCAAGGTTGCCCATGATATTCCCTAGTCTGGTCATCTGGGAATCACGCGCACAGCGCAGCAGTTGGCCCAGAATTTCTGCTGGCCTAACTTCACCCAGCAGGTGAAGGAATATTGCAGGTCTTGTCACCGGTGCCAAGAAATAGGGAAGGCGGGCAAGAAAACCCAAGCTGCCCTGATTCCATTGCCCATAGTGGAGGAGCCATTCCAGAGGGTGGGAATGGATATTGTGGGGCCTTTAAATACCCCCAGCCCCTCAGGGAAGAGATTCATCCTGACTGTGGTGGATTATGCCACCCGTACCCAGAGGCAGTCGCCTATCCCTCTGAGGACAGACAGAGTGGCAGATGCCTTACTTGGATTTTCTCCCGTGTTGGGTTTCTGCAGGAGGTAATCACTGATCAAGGGGGTTCCTTCATGTCGGACCTGATGAAATGTTAATGGGAGAAGTGTGGGGTGGTGCAGAGATGCACGACACCATATCACCCACAAGCCAATGGGCTTGTGGAACGATTCAATGGTACCCTAAAGTCAATGCTCTGGGTATTTGCTGAACAGCTTGGGAGGGACTGGGAGAAATACCTTCCCCACCTGTTGTTTGCATACAGGGAGGTTCCCCAAGAGTCGACAGGATTTTCCCCTTTCAAACTCTTATATGGATGCCAGGTACGTGGGCCCCTAGAATTGATCCGGGAGGACTGGGAAGGCAAGCACGCCACCCAGGGAACTCCCATGGTGGATTACATCCTAGGGTTTAGGAGAGGCTGAAGGAGCTTATGAGGACAGCCCAGAGCAACCTGGCAACTGCCCAACAGAAACAAAAAGTGTGGTACGACCACAGAGCCAGAGCTCGCTCGTACATGGTGGGTCAGGAAGTCATGGTCCTTATTCCGGTCCGGAAAGAGAAGCTGCAAGCTGAGTGAGCAGGACCATACAAAGTGGTTAGGAAGGTAAATGACGTGAACTACATTGTGGAGTTATCTGACCGTAGACAGACAGAAAGGATGTACCATGTCAACATGATGCAGCCATATGCAAATAGGGTTGACATGGTGTTCGCAGTGTGTAGTCATGGGAAGGGGACGGACGAAGGAGAGCACCTTCTGGATTTGCTGGAAGAGAGTAAGCAGGAGTCCTCTGTGGAGGCAGTAAAATTGTCTCCCCAGCTGACCCCGGGCCAAATCCAGAAAGTAAGGAAGATTTTAGCAGACTTTGCCCCCTTGTTTAGCACCAAGCCTGGACTAACCCCCTTAGCGACGCACGATGTGTAGACAGGGACACAGACGCCCATACGGCGGACAGCATATCGGGTGTCAGAGGCTGTCCAAAACGACATTAGAAGGGAAGTGGAGGAGATGCTGGATTTAGGGGTAATCCAGAGATCTCGCAGTCCCTGGGCCTCACCTGTAGTCCTTGTACCCAAGCCAGATGGCTCATCTCGTTTCATTGTGGACTATCGTGGACTGAATGCAGTCACGAAGTCAGACGCCCACCCATTGCCATGGACAGACGAACTTCTGGACAAGTTGGGAGGGGCGACCTACCTCGACCACTGACCTGACAAGGGGTATTGGCAGGTAGAGTTGACGGACAGAGCTGGGAGAGGTCGGCTTTCTTCATCCGATAGGCTTATTTGAGTTCAAAGTAATGCCTTTCGAATGAAGAACGCCCTGCCACTTTCCAAAGGTTGGTGAACCAGGTGTTAAATGGTGCTGAGGTATGCAGTGGCGTACCTGGATGACATTGCCATCTTTAGTACCAGCTGGGAGGAACACCTCTCCACCTTAGGAAGTGCTGGGCAGGATCACGGAGGGCGGGCTCACGGTCAAAGCCGAGAAGTGCCAGGTGGCCATGGGAGAAGTGGCATACCTCGGACATGTGGTAGGCCTGGGACAGCTCCGTCCTAACCAAATAAAAATAGAAGTAACCCAGGCATGGCCCAGACCAGAAACGCAGAAGCAGGTCAGGAGTTTTCTCGGGACAGCAGGGTACTATAGAAAATTTGTACCCAATTACAGTGCCCTAGCTGCTTCTCTATCTGACCTGACAAAGAAAAGGATGCCCAAGAAAATTACCTGGGGCCCAGCCTGTGAGGAAGCCTTTTCCAAACTAAAGGAGGCACTGTGCAGTGCTCCTGTTTTAACAAGTCCTGACTATAGTAAAACCTTTATAGTTCAGACTGATGCCTCAGACGTGGGTATTGGGGCAGCACTGAGCCAGACATCCAGCGAAGGGAGGGACCACCCAATAGCCTACCTGAGTGAAAAGTTACTTCACGGGTAGCAGTCATACTCCACAGTGGAAAAGGAGTGTCTTGCCATAGTGTGGGCCCTAAAGAAATTGGAGCAATACTTGTATGGGCAGCATTTTGTGGTGCAGACTGACCACAACCCCATAGTTTGGGTGACGCAGATGGGGAAAAACAATGGTTGATTACTAAGATGGAGTCTTGCTTTGCAAGGATATGATATGACCATTCTACATAGGGCTGGAGCAACCAATCAGAACTCAGATGGGTTGTCCCATGTGTATGAGGAGTGAACTGATTTGGGAAGCTCATCCCATGCAGGGAATAGACCCCCCAAATTCAGTCTAGGTGGGGAGGAATTGTCACATTTGGACAGCTGGTTCTGATCCCTGTATCATTTCTTTGTAAATATAAAAAAATGTGTGATGGACTGTCTGGCAGGAGGAAATGCTGGCTTGCTGAAATTTACACATCAAACTCCCCAGGGATAAGTTCAAAGGCCAGGAGGTAGCTTAAACTGCAGGGATCTGAGGTGCAATTATCTTTTTAGTTTGCTTTGAAGGCAGGAACCAAGATATCCATTTTATAATGCCCTCAGGGAAATCCTTTGATGTGCACTAGGTGTCGGGAGAAAAGGGACATAGGCCAGTGTTCTGGGTATCCTCCCAGGAAGCCAGCTCATTTCATCAGAGAGACCTTTGATGTCTGCGGATACCAGGTCTCAGTCTAAATTAAGGAGTCCAATTTATATATGCTTTGAATATACAGTGACTTACATCAACGAGGCTTTGATGTATTGTGAAGCAGATCAGACTGGTTTCGGGGAAATCACATGAAGAGAGAAGATTCATCAACGTCAGATATTGTATTAAAATATCTTATTAGGACTTCCTTTGTTATAAAATATAAATTTTAATACACCAAGGCGGAGTTAAGTGATCTCAGAGAGAAGGCTGGCTCAAGACTGCTTTAAAATATACTGAGCAGACCTTACATAGAGACATTCATTTTCATAATCTGACTGAGAGAAGAGAGACCATGAAGCACTGAAAGATTAAGAAGTAAGGACCTTAGACAAGACTAGTCTGAGTGTATGTATTGTAGGAATTTGCACTTTTAAACCTGTTTTGTTTTTAAGGCTGTATGTGTTGGGATATTTTGTTCTGTAATTTTTCTGTTTTCCTATTTTACCTATTTTAAAGTAAAGATATATATTTTAAAAACGGAAACTGCCTAGTGTGCCTTGAATTTTTTTTTTTATATAAGTGAAGCTTTGAAGGTTATAGTTGACACTGTGCATGAGCTTATTGTGATACCAAACTGGGAAATAGAGTTCTCTAAGTGTTTAGTTCTAAAGGTTCATTTTGTAGACCTGGTTAGGTGCCCATAGGCAAAGATATCTGAGCCTGATAATTGGGTATGCTAACAAGAGGTTATCTGTTTGAATCCCTTCAGAACTTGAGACTAAGGTGACTCGAACCCACAAAACAGACAAGAGGGTTATCTTTGTTCACAATTCTATGCTCAGAGGTCGGCACTTTGGGAGTAGAGGCCTGACCTGCTGAGTGGGTTTGTGACAATGACTGTCTGGCTATGGTTCTCCCGGTACAGTTGCTGTGTGTTTTGTACCAGCAGACGATAAAGAAAGAGGCCATCACTAGAAAAAAAAATGGCATTAATGGTGAATAACTGAAGCGCAATCTGTTTTTCAGCACACTCACTCAGTCTGTTGTAGGCGGTCAGGGAGAGCAGAAGCAGAGCACTCATGCTGCTCATGGCTAGGTGGAGAGAGCAGAAGCTGATTGTAGCGATGAGCACTGAAGCCAATCGCAATGACTGCATTCTAGAAGGATGACTGCATTTTGAATGTATTGCTGTGTCGGGTTACTTAGACTGTAATAATATGCAAGGTGTTTTCTTTTGTGATGTGACACTGGCAGGCAGGGATTTTCATTGACAAAAATGTCATTAGTATTGGCAGAAGCCATAGCAGCCATGCCAAGTGTGGGCAACTTAAACATGGACTGTGGACTCATTTTTTCTGATATTTCATGTGGTCATGTTTGTGTTGGGGCTAGATCTGTGATGTGCTGGGATAAAATCACAGGTCTATCCCCAGACTGACCAATCAGATACCAGGGATTTTCCAGCCATTGTGTAATAAAGAATAAAGAGTTACTGACAGACATGAGTTTTGAACTCAAAGATACAAGAAGCTAAGAACCATAATAAACAACTACGTGGTAAAACATTCAGAACTGATAAAAGAGGTTCATACTTTACACGCAGAGTAGTGAATCATCAGAATAATTTGCCTCAGTATATTATCAATGCCTCATGCTTAGATGGTTTCAGGATACAGTATTAATACTTAGATGCTCACGTGAATACTTGGGATGATAAATGGATCACCACTGTATAGTGGGGGGGGGGACTAGAAAAGCTTGTGGTGCACATCTACTACTGTTTTACCTACGTAAAGCAGCTAGAGTACCTGGAAAGAGTGCACACCTTCTCAAAGCACTACTGCCTGGACAATATAGTCCAGGAGGGATGTCAGTTTTGGGATTGCTGTCTTGTAAAACCTTTTTCCTAAATAGGTTCTGGAGCCATTCTCCAAAAGAACTGCTAGAGAGTTTGCTAATTAATTGTAAAGCATCGTTGATGGATTCTTGTTGTTTAAAGAAAACATTACTCATCCTAGTAAAGTTGTTTCTTCTCAGGGACCCATCAATGTAATTTATAAGCCCTGACTCTACCCCCGAACCTGAAAATCAGTTCACACAAGAATCAATTCATTTCTTAAGGTTGCTTGAACATTTATTATTGAAGTTCCTCAGCAGTTGTTAGAATGTGATCAGTAAAATGTTTTTCATAGTGTCTGCTTTAAAATGTGTCTGGTGTTTAAATATTTAAATACATTTTTTTAAATTCTTGGTAGTCTGCTAGTTTTAGTGGTCACAGTTCCCCTAGTTATAGAAACAAATCTGATGTAAGAACACTAGGGGAGCAAGACCACAGTGTGGAGTTTGAACTTAAGTTGTTTTTTTTTTTTTCTGTCAGTTTTTGTTTTATCCTATTCTTAATTCCAGGCAGGACCTCTTTCCATCCGCAGCCAGAGTACCCAATTCCTGTCCAGCTGAGACCCTGCCACCTATCCTCCCTGGACCACAAGTCCAGCTGCAACACACCACTGTGCTGTCCCTCTGGCTCACCCCTCCAGGGCCAGTTCAGCTCCATGGCATTTCTTCCCCACATCAGTCTGACCTCCCACGGTGGGGTGAAGGTTGGTGGCTCGGGTCCAGTGTGGGATGTGGAGGGTTGGGAGAGGGCTCATCCTCCCAGTCTTGCACCTTGTTTTCCTGTTTTCTTCCTGCCCCTAAAGGGAGTGTGCATCGAGATTGAATGCCAGCTGGGCCTGATGCAGCCAACCCATAGACACACACCAGTGTTCCCATCCATTCCCATCCCACTGTTGTGCAGCAGAACATGACATCTTCCCTTCCCGGAGGAGGAGAGCGTCCTGTGGGATGCTTGATCGCCGGCCCTCCGATGGCCAAAGCTTGTTCCCTAACCCGGGTCATTGACCTAGCAAGTCGTAGTACTACTGCTGCACTGGTAAGCTGGCTTTTGAACTCAAGTTCTGATTCTAAAGTTAGCATAAATTCTATCTCCGGGCATCACACTCATACATGAAGAGATGATGTTTATTGTAAATCGCATTGATGGTACCCTGAGGAGAAATATTACTACGGTGAGTAATTTTTTCTTACATTGCATTGTTACATCAGTGTAATATTGTTTGTCATTATAAAAAGCCATTTCCATTTTTTTTCAGCTTTTTTATTCGGCGTAGAAAAAAAAAAGAGAAGACAGATGGAACAGATAAAGATGAAGAAAAAGATGAAGAAGATTAGTGGAATTTGGAAGAATTCAAATTGTTTTATCTTTTTTTTAATAAAGAGTACAAAAAAGTTAATTTCTTGCTTTGACATTATAGAATAATAAATGAGTGGGTGTGTGTAACCAGAATTTTACACACATCTGAGGTGTGGGATGCTACATAAACCCCAAGGATGAAGCCCGAAGGGTTTATAAAAGCATCCCACACCAAGGGTGTGTGTAAAATTCTGGTTTTTCACACACTCACTCATGTATGATTTTATTTAATTACTGGTCCTTATTTTTTGTGTGACAGAGAGAGAGAGGGACACACACACACACACACACTGCCTGACTCTCTTTCCAGTAGAGACATTCATTTACTTATTTTTTATTATAGTGCAAATTTTGATATTGCCAATAGCCATGGTGTAGCCCAGCCCACCATGCTTAATGCTACCTTCCACCATTCTCGCTCTCTCTAACCCCCCCCCCGGCTTAGCTCTTGCCATTGGAGTGGCTTTACTTACTGGCCGCCTCTCACTACAGCGGCAGTTCAGGAGGGTGGGTGGGAGGTGCTTCCAAAGGCTGGATCAACCTGATATACTGTATATGAGAATATGTTAAAATTTGTACCTTTTATGACTATGAGGGTGTGAGGGAAATGATGAGTGAGGTGCTCAGTATCAGAGCAGTGGAGCTGCCAAGTTGGCCAAGATGTTTGGCCCACCCACACACAGTCTAATGGCCAATGAGGTTTGTGAAACACAAGTTTGATTGACAGGCACTGATTACAACTGCCTGGTTGTAACGCAAAATATCAACCAGGCAGTTGTAACACAATTATCCATGTCACAAGCACACTCCCATGGGGTGAGATTCTCTGCATCCCAGCGAATCGCTTTTGTGATGGGGGGAATTGGGTCAAAAATACCCTCTCTCCATGCGAGGGAATACAAATACAGTCTTGAGTCTGTGTTCTTGAGGTAGAACTCCCTTGGCCACTGCACCACGAACCAGAAAGCCACAGGACAGGATTCGGGGGTCCTGTAACACCCTATTACTGGGTCTTTCTCCAGAAATGCAGTGCTCGGTTCCGATCCCCACAGGCTTCTCTTGAGGCCCTTCATATTTCCTCCCCTCCTTTTATCACGAAGTCCCTAATGGTACTTCACTTTTGGTAGTGTTTTGGCCCTTAAGTGCTCACACAAGCGTAGTACAGTCTGAACAACTCTTACCTAGGCAGCACACACAAATGACGTAGGCAGAATTATTGTAAAATAAGCCAAAAGCTTTACTAATTAAATTAATTAGAAAACAGTAAATAACATAAAGGCAAAATAATTTGGAATTTGGTTACAGGATATTGAAAATAAAAGGAAAGCATACATAAAAACTTACACTTTAAACTCTGAGGTTAAAAGTGTACCTTGAGTCCTTAGTTGGAATTTTGAAGTGCAAAAGTGTCCTTAGAAGTGTGGTAGTTGAAGTCTTGGCTCTCAGTGATTCAGAAGAAATTGTTTCTGTCCTTCTAACAGACAGGCAGAGAGGGTACCACAGGCTTCAAGCAAAAAGGCAACAAAAGGCCCAGATACCCCTCTGCATCCTGGTTTTAAAGGTGTTCAAAAGGGCAGGTCCGGTGGATAGTGGCTGCCCTGTGATTGGCTAGCATTTCAGTTTCTATGGTCACACAACCAATCTTAGTTCAATATTTTATTACAATAACACAGATACTGTATGTAGTTTTCTGAATAAAAAAAAACAAAACAACATGAGGTTACCCAGCTCAAATCAGATTTTCTGGGGAACATTCTAACCTTTCCTTCCTGGGAGATGGCTGTCATTAATCAACCCTAAATATAGCTATTTACATAAATGGCTAGCCTATTCAGTTTGTAATGAGATTAGCTGACTGTAGCCCTGCAGATACAATAGGAGGCCAGATATTCTGTCTCTTCCTGAGGCCCTGACCTTTCACTAGCAAATTGGCCTACCTGGCCTCCCAGCTAGGCTTAATTATTCTTTTGTCTCCTTTTAGATAATTTATTTAACTCCAGTTCCTGGCTAGCAACAAACAGCTCCTTTGCTCAGTGACAGAAAATCACATCTGTCTACATGACCAATGTGCCTGTACCCATGATCCCTTGCACCTACACTGGCCCCCATGGATGTCTCTAAAGCACTATATACATAAAGTTATATTAAACATGACTAAAACCAAAAAGATAGGGCCTTATCTCGCCACAATCCAGATGTAAAAAATAAGGACCAGTAATTAAGACGCACTACCACATGCAAAGTCATAATGTTGCAGCCAAATCCTATACCATGTAGCACCCAAAGAAGTATATGAGCTTTTGTAATGGGGGCACATGAACCTGTACAGATGAATTATTACAGTCACAAACACAGCATACACAGTCACATCTCCTTTATGGATGTACCTACAAACAGTCAAAAATGTATGTTAGCCACACTTACACGCACACTTCCCCTTGCACTATCATAAACACAGTTATACGTGTACCAGTACTTTTTTTATAAATTTAGAATGCTTTAAGCCCCACTGTTCACAACAGCCAGTCCTCCTTTGGTCCTGCCCCAGCACACAGCCCTGTCGCCCACTTTCTCTGGAACTTTCTTCTCTACCTGTTCCTCTCTGGCTTACCCACTAGGGCAGGACCATGAGGGGGTGCACTCTTCACCCAATGGAGTTAAAGATCAGTGTGGTGTGAGAGCCACAATTGATGGTCTTGGGCCTATGGCTGGGGTTGACATCATCTTGCTGCAGCTAGAGGATTTTCCTTTGTTGCTGCTACCAAGCCCACAGTTGTCAATAGAGAGCTCTGTCGTCACGTGCGAGCACACCCTAACATGTGCAGCGTGCATCAGAACATGCTGGCATCCTCCCTCCCTGTTGACCAGCTCCAATGTGCATCACAGCCTGTGGTTACTTAGCTGGTGGTAGTGAAGCAGAGACTGCTTGCCCTCCCCAAGGAGGAGAAAGTCTTGTAGGATGCTGAATCTCTCCCCCCCCAGGCCTGCCCTACAATGACTCAATCTCGTTTCTGACCCTGGGTCATCAACGTTATGAACAGTAGCACTGCTGCTGTGCCTGCAGTCCAGCATTAGCCATACTCTCAGTGAAACAAACCATCACAAATCCATCCACTGACAAACACATTGTCATGCACAGTATTATTCTGAGTAAAAAGAGATTTTATTCACATTAGTCCCTGGAAAACAGGAGTTGCTGGATAGTTTGATACCTTTTATTGGACCAACATATGTCTTGCACAAAGATGGTATTGTACTCAAGCTTTCGGCCCACAGTACCTTCTTCAGGTGCAGTAGCAAACTAAGGAAAAGAAGCTGATGTTTTATACACTGCGATGTATTTTTTTCAAGATAGTTTATAATAGGATAGTCAAAAGACTTACAGTACAACGAAGGGCGAGAAGGACTTAACAGGAAGGGTGGGTAGGCAGTGAAGGGGAACAGGTCAGTAGCTGTAAGGGGATGATTAGCAGTAAGTGCTAAGATATTTGTAAGAGAGGTGCAATGGATGCCATTAATTGTTAATTTGAAAGATATGCTGACAGAAAGACAGTGCTGACCTGAGATATACAAAGTGTGGGGGGAGTGTCATAGAAAGTAAAAACATGTTTCTAGGGACGTGGATATGTTGTTCAATCCACACTTACTGGCAGGTTCCTTGCCGGAAGGTCTTCAAACTGGCTCTTCCCACCCACCCAAGTGGTAAAACTCTCGGCTCTGCCCCATGACGCCAGATCTTCCTTACCACTTGGAAGCTCAGGTTCCCTCCTTAGCGCTCTGCGTTTTAGGCCTGGATCCACACTCTTCGGTTAAACCGAAACTCATTCTAAAATTTAAAAGACTTCGGTCTTCCTTTTCCTTCGCGGCTGCGATGGACAAATCGACTCCTGGATTTCATTGGTGCCCCTGTGGGCAGTAGATGTCCTGGACCGATCTGCAATCCACGTGCATTCATTGCCTTGGACTTGGCCACGACTCACAGGCCTGTGAGTTGTGCAAATCCTTTTCGGCTTCAGTCTTGGAGGACTGCGCTGCCCGATTGCTGTTGGGGTGACCTGAAAAACACTATCCTCTGGTCAAGTCAAAGGAGGCCCATTGAGTGGTGTCCGTGGCTGCGGGCTCAGCAGAACAGCTGGAGCAGATGATCGCCCTCGAGGAGGAGGCAACCCAGGCCGCATCATCATCATCCTCGGTCACGGCATTTATCCTGCTCTCCTTGGACTCCTCCTATACAGCTTCTTTTAAGGAGCTTTGCCAATCCCTCTCCACCAAGGGAGAAGGGCCATCGGGACATTTTTCTCGATCCAAAAAGAAGGACTCCAAAGGTGAGTCCCACTGTCGACGTTCGTGGGAGCGGGAGAGGTCCCCTTCCCCGGATAGTTGACACTTGACTTCGGTCGAGGTTGTGGCTAAGGCCGCTGACTTCACGGTGTCCCCGTCAGGTCAACCGGCCAAGACACCCGTCAACACAGTCGAGATTTTTCTCGACCCGTAGGACGGTTTGTCGACTGGAGAAGCTGACATCCCTTCTTCACTGGTTCCCCCGGTGGAAACCAAGGACTTGCCTGTGCGGGTCCGGTTAAGGTCCCTTAGCCGAGGGAGGCGGGTTTCCGCCCCTCTGGCCCACCTCGGAATCCCAGGTCTCGGTCTAGGACCTCTTCCAGGTCCAGCCGGTCCCGCTGATGTTGGCGGTCTCACACTATGGAAACGGTATGTACCGGTCCATCCTCATCGTCCTCTCGGAGGATGGCTCCGCGCAAGTTGCATCGGGGCGCTACGAGGATTTAATGTGGCAGTAGCTCTTTATTGTCCAGGAACAAGCTGACTCCATTGCCTTCTCCATCCATTAAGTAACTGTCACCGAGCAGCCAAAACAAACCTTCACAGTAGTCGAGGAGCCGAAGCTGGCACCTGTTGTTCGGCCGAAACCAGCTGCGCCACCCATTGTGGTGGAACCTCCATCTCCACAATCAAAGACTGGGGCCCCGACCAAGGATTCTCGGTCGGGTCAGGGTTTGCCCCATAGGTTGTCGGTCACCCTCACTCCCGATCGTCCTCAGCAGGTGGAGTGTGGCTCAGGCGCTTGGCAGCTGTTCGCAGACTCCTTGGAGTCTGACAACGATGACCCCTTGTTCTCCAGGCCGCTTGACTTGAGAGTCCACTTGGGGTCAGTCGGTGGACGAGAGCCCATCCTTCTTCCTGGGAATGCTTCGACTCATCTCAGAGTCCACTGGGATGAAGCTCGAACCCGTTTCAAAATGGGCCAAGTATCTCCTCACGGAGATACTGGACTGAGGGGATTCCCCTAAGGAGGCCTTCCCGGTGGCCGAAGCCATTGTTGGCCCGGCCCTGGAGCTGTGGCAGCGGCCAGCTTCGTGTCCAGCACCTTCAGCCAGGATGGCTCGGAAGTATGCTGTTCCTGCCGGTTCACTCTCCAGTTTCTTGGAGCACCCCTCTGCGGAGGGGTTAGTGACCGACAGCATTTTCCTGCGTTCCGGGAACACTCGGGATGTGGACAAGCCACCCGATAAGGAGTCCAAGAAATTGGACTGCTCCGGGTGGAAAGTCTATGCTGCTTCCTCCCTAGGCCTTCATCAAGCTAGCTCAGCCGTTCTGATTGCACACTTTTCACACGCCCTTTTTGGCTCCCTGGATGAGGTGATTCCTCATTTCCCGGCTGACCTTCAAATGACGGTCAAGCAGGTGTGGGATCAGGGAAGGGGGTGGCCAAACAGCAGCTCCAAACTTCCTTGGACATCGCTGACTCATGTGCCCAGTCAGTAGTGGCTGCAGTGGCCATGTACCGCAGAGCTTGGCTGCGGATCTCCACCTTTACGGCGGATACCCAGCACAAGCTGGCAGATGTTCCCTTCCTGGGTACTGACTTGTTCGGTCCCGGGGTGGAGGGTCATCTTTAACAGATTGAGAAGTCCAACACCACCTTGGACTTGGTCACAGCTGCCCAGAAGGACAAAGGCCACCAGCAGCAGCATAAGTCCTTTCATCCTTCAGCCCCAGCAGCACATCCGGCCCAGCAACGCCAGCATTAGGGCCAGCAGGCTCGCACTTGGCACCCCAAAGCCAAGCCTGCTGCTTCCTCCAGCAGGAAGTCAGGAGGGAAAGGTCCAGGCGGCTCCTCGGCTGGCCCTTCCTCCAAGCATGCCCAGTGATGGGTTGAGGGGTGTCGCCCCAACCTCATCACTTCTCCTGGTTCCCCCTCCTTGGGGGGACGGCTCTGCCACTTCCTTTCCACCTGGTCCGTTATCACTTGAGCAGTCCCCACCCTATCGAGCCATCGCCCCACGGGGGGCTACGGGTTCTGCAGCCTCTCTGTCGGCTTGTCGAGCCAACATTGCCCTGCTCCTCCAGAAGGAGGTGATCAAGGAAGAGGCGGACCCTCCTCCAGACCCAGGGTTTGTGTCCAAGTACTTCCTGGTCCCAAAACGGATGGGGGGCTGGCGCCCCATTCTCGACCTACATGACCTGAACAAGTTCCTAAGGTCTCGCACCTTCAGGATAGTCACTCTGGGTCAGATCATTCCATCCTTGGAACAAAGCATGTGGTTCTGTTCTCTGGACCTTCAGGACACGTTCTTTCACGTCCCAATCCGTCTGTCTCACCAGCGATTCCTCCGCTTCAGGGCAGAGGGATCCCTTTAAGAGTTCCGGGCCATGCTCTTCGGCCTCTCTTCAGCTCCCAGGGTCTTCACCAAATGCATGGCAGTGGTGACAGCATTCCTCACGGTGCCGAGGTCCGGGTGTACCTCACCTGGACGACTGGCTGATTGCAGCCCCTCCAAGTTGGAGGTGGAGCGTCCAGGGATCTGGCCCTCCAGGTCTGCTCTCAGATTGGCCTCCTCATCAATGAGGCTAAATCAAACCTCTGCCACGCACGTGATTCAGTTCATCGGGCAGAGCTCGACTCTCTTCGAGCCAGAGCACGGCTCCCGGCGGACAGGGCCGAGGTCCTTTCCTCTTTTGCCCAGTCATTTCTGGTTGGGCAATTGTGCCCTGCCCGGGACTTTCTGCACCTTCTGGGCCTCATGGTGGCCTGCACCAGCGTGGTCCATTTGGGCCCGCTGGCATATGCGTCCCCTGCAATGGGGGCTGGCCTGCCAATGGTCACAGCTCTCCTGTCCTCTGGACCAGCCAGTGACAGTGACCCAGGAGATGTGGAACAGCCTCCAGTGGTGGCTCGTTCCAGCTCATCTGCAGGAGGGTATCCTGTTTGTCCACCCCGAGCCGACGGTCACTCTGACGACCGACGCCTCTCTGATGGGTAGTGGTGCCCATCTGGGGGAGCTCAGAGCTCACGGCCTCTGGTCCCTTCAGGAGTCTTGATGCCACATCAACCTGCTGGAGCTTCGAGCGGTCCGACTAGCCCTCACCGCCTTCGCTCCATTTGTACGGGGTCAAGTGGTCCAGGTCCAGACGGACAACACCACGACCATGTACTACCTAAACCATCAGGGCGGGACGCACTCCTTACCTCTGTGCAAGGAGGCTCTCCACACTTGGTCTCTCATGATCAGCCTGGAAGCGGATCTCCTAGCCATCCATGTGGTAGGAGCCTCCAACACTCTGGCCGATGCCCTCAGCAGGATAGGTGCTGCATGTCACGAGTGGTCTGTCCTGCAGGAGGTAGTACAAGATCTGTTCTTCCACTGGGGCACCCCTCAGGTGGACCTGTTTTCCTCCAGGGAGAATGCAAAGCTGAGGCTGTTTCATGCCCGCCCCCCCCAGCAGGGCTCGCTGCAGGGGGATGCCTTCTCAAGGCCATGGACCCCGGGCCTCTTCTATGCCTTCCTTCCATTTCTCTTGATCCACAAGGTGCTTCTCAAGGTGAGAGGAACAAGGCACAGGTGATTCTGGTAGCCCAGACTGGCCCCGCCAGTTCTGGTATCCAGATCTCCTCAGCCTCAACTCCAGGCTCCCAGGCGGCTTCCAGCCCGCCCGGACCTGATCTCAGTCAACAAGGGGAAGGCACTCCACCCGGACCTTCAATCCCTGCACTTGATGGCCTGGTTCCTGAGTGGCTAGAGTTCCAGGCCTTGGGTCTTTCCGATGAGGTCCTCAGCATTGTTGAGGCATCCCGTAAGGAGTCGACCAGAAAATGCTATGCCTTCAAATGGAAGAGATTCTCCATTTGGTGTCAGGATAAGGGGTTGGACCCTTCCTCATGTTATTTGGCTAGCATTCTGGACTACCTGTGGTCCCTTTCTCAGCTAGGGCTTCATTCGACAACCCTTAAGGTGCACCTGGCAGCCATCTCTGCTTGCTGGGCACGGGCTGGGAAGCAGTCGGTGGCGCAGGAGAAGGTGGTCGGGCACTTTTTCAAAGGCCTTGATCACATATCCCCTCCGGTGCGAGAACCTTCACCTCCGTGGGATCTACTGCTGGTATTGGCTAAGCTCATGGGCAAGCCATTCAAGCCAATGCACAGGTGTGACATCTCTCACCTGTCGTGGAAGACCACCTTCTTGGTGGCTATCACGTCAGCCAGAAGGATGGGAGAGCTCCAGGCACTTTCCATCGAGTCTCCTTATCTGGTCTTCCACAGGAACAAGGTTGTCCTGCACCCCCACCCGAAAATTCCTTCCGAAGGTGGTGTCGGAGTTTCACCTTAACCAGCTGTTGACTCTGCCGGTGTTCTACCCCAATCACACCTTGGAGGCCGAATATAGGCTCCATACTTTGGACCCAAGAAGAGCACTCTCTTATTATAAGGAGCGGACAGCTGAAATTTGGGGAGAGGTTCGCCAGCTGTTTGTCACCTATGCTGAAGCCGCACCTGGCAGACCTGCAGCCAAACAGACGATAAGCAGGTGGGTTACCTCCTGCATAGATCTCTGCTATAGGTTGGCGGTCATGGAGCCTCCCAAATGGATAAGAGCTCATTTTCCCCACCATACCGCTGCTTTGGTGGCTGCTTCCAAGGACGTCCCTATCCAGGAAATCTGCAGGGCTGCTACCTGGAAGTCAGCACACACCTTCATTACCCACTACCACATCAACCTTGAGTCATGCCGGGATGCCGGTTTGGGACCTCGGTTCTCCAGTTCTTATTTCCCAAGTAGGTGGTGTGTTGCCTCTCCCTCCTCCCGGGAACTGCTGGGAGTCTGCCAGTAAGTGTGGATTGAACAACATATCCACGTCCCTAGAAATACAGGTTACACACCTGTAACAGGAGTTCTAGAGTGGTATATGTTTCATCCACACAACCCACCAACCTCCCGGCTTCGACATGCAACCTGGCTTCCAGCGGCTAGATCTGGTGTCACGGGCGGAGCTGAGAGTTTTACCACCCGGGTGGGTGGGAGGAGCCAGCTTGAAGACCTTCCGGCAAGATTTAAAGCGGCAAGGAACCTGCCAATAAGTGTGGATGAACAACATATACCACTCCTAAAACTCCTGTTACAGGTGAGTAACCTGTATTTTTGTAACATAACATACAGTGAGTTTTCCATAGTGTCGCATAAATCCAATGTCCTGACTGAGTCTATTACAGTTTGAGTGAAATTGTTTGATGTATTGTCAGTTTGTCTTGAGGAGTACAGCTGGATGAAGGAATTATGAAGTGAGGTGAGTTGTCTGTTTCTTTTTTTTTTATTTCATCTGAACAGATCCTGCAGTATCAAATTGCCCGACTGTTGGCCTATCTAGAATATTTTTTCAAACACTACTCTTATAAATCATTAGTCTACCTCTGATATATAAATGACATGTTCCTCATTTGGACAGAAGGTGAACAGTCTCTAAAAAGTTCCATCAGGATTTGTTTTGAGGGAGACCACTGGGGTTAGCACTAGGGGTCGAAGGACACAATCTGATTGTTTTTGGAGAGAGGTTTGTGAGCAGGGGACAGTGGCTATTTTTGGTTTCACAGTGATCGGTGGATACAGGACCTAACGGGGATCCTCTTGAGCTTCATTTTTCTGTCCAGAGTGGGGGTAACAGGAGCTGACTGGGCAGGGAGCTGTGATTAATTCAGTGTTTTATTTCATTTTTTCGTCCAGAGAGCAGGGGTAACAGGAGCCGACTGAACAGAGTTCTGTGATTGTTTCAGTTGTTTTATTTCATTCTAAACTTAATTTTTCTGTCCAGAGAGCGGGGATAGCAGGAGCTGACTGGGCTGAGATCAGAGATTGTTTCAGGAGCTGACCAGAGATAGAGGGAAGTGACAGCTAACCAGGAGCCAAACAGAGATAGAGGGAAGTGGGAGCTAACCAGGAAACAGTGAATCTTTTTAACTGGTTTTTGTCCATGCCTGTGGCCCTTTGAATTTCTTTCAGCCACCGCCAAGGTAGCACAGCACAGCACAGCATAGTTAACATACGGACTGCCAGCCAATAGGATGGTGGGAAAAAGAGGCACCAGATTTAAATCTCCTGGATAGACCTTTAGGTACAACAGTAGTCTGATTCCTCTCCAGACCACGGCAGTCAGCAGCTGGTGTTGGATGACAGACTGATTGTTTTTGGATAGGGGTTTGTCAGAAGGGAACATTGACTATTTTTGGTTTTACAGTTATCTGTGGACACAGGAGCTAACAAGGGCTTGTCTTGAACTTTATTTTTCTATCCAGAAAGCGGGGGTAATAGGAGCCAACTCGGCAGAGAGCTGTGATTGAATCAGTTATTATATTTCATTTTTCAATCTGGAGAGCGGGGCTAACAGTTGTCTCAGTTGTTTTATTTCATTTTAAACTTCATTTTTTCATCTTGAGAGTGGGGGTAACAGGAGCTGAATCGGCAGACAGCTGTGATTAATTCAGTTGTTTTATTTAATTTTCAACTTCATTTTTCCATCTGGAGAGTAGGGGTAATGGGCTGACTGGGCTAAGATCAGAGATTGTTTCAGGAGCCAATTGAAGATAGAGGGAAGCGAGAGCTAACCAGGAAACAGTGGATCTTTTTAACTGTTTTTGTCCATGCCTGTGGCCCTTTGAATTTCTGTCAGCCGCCGCTAAGGGAGCACAGCATAGTTCACACACAGACTGCCAGCCAATAGGATCACAGGACAGACACACCAGATTTAAATCTCCTGCTTAACCCTTTAAGTACAGCAGTAGCCAGATTCCCCTCAAGTCTGGGGCAGTTAGCAGCAGGGGTCAGAGGACACAAACTGATTGTTTTTGGAGAGGGGTTTGTGAGCAGGGAACAGTGACTATTTTTGGTTTCTCAGTGATCAGTGGACACAGAAGCTAGCAAGGGCTCCTCTTGAACTTCATTTTTCCATCTGGAGATCAGGGGTAACAGTTGATCTTCCACGGAATGGTCTCTTGCAGTAGGTAATTACCTCTGGGAGTTTCTAGCAGAGGGCGCTGTGACATGGCAGCTCTTCTAGCAGTTTTGTACCAGGGACCGCCCACACATGACATCATCTTCCTGCTTCCTATATAAGTGTGGGCGGTCCTGGTATCCTCAGTTCATTTTCCCGCCATCTTCAACTTGCACAGCAGCTAGTTCAACTTCTGTGTAGCAGTCATCGACGAGAATTGGACTACAAAAACGAATGTCTAAAGATTCTTCAACCAAACATGCTCTATTTCATTCCTGCTGTTGCGATAGGAAGATATACCGCTTTGATAACCACACAGCTTGTGTAAGGTGTCTGGGATCCACACACGACACCAAATCCTGCAACTTCTGTCAGGAGTTTAATGGAGCAACCCATCAATGATGGTTGCTCGAAATTCATCATTTACTTATGGAGCAGAAAATATCTCTGTTGGAGAACCAGGGGGCTCATACCAAGGGCCCCCCAGCTCTGGTTCTCATTCTCGGCAGGATAAAGAGAGGGGAAAACCCTCCTCTCACTTCCAGCTGCATCACCCAATGACGGCCACTGTTTCTGTGGCTCCTCCATTGATGGAGTGTCTTCCTCCATCTTCCTCATCGAAGGGGGCTTATACCCTCATCAACAGTGCTTTACATCACTTTAAACGCTGTGTAGGCTCTGCTGGCTGTGTCGCCGGGGGCTTATACCCTTTTGTCGACAACACTATCTAGCATCTTAAATTCAGCCAAATACATGGCTGCTCTGTCAACGGAGGCTCCTCTCCCGTCAACGGGATCTGACATATTTAGTGAACATAATTCCATTGGCTCATCAACAAGATCCTGTATTCCACAAGGCAAACCAATGGCTTTTGCCTTACAGAATGCCCCTCCACCCTCACAGGGGGCAAGCAAACAGAGACTGGGACCCTGGTTTATTCCTCCTAGGGGTGAGACCTGCTCACGCTGCCCATCCCATCCCCTCTATCACCCCCATTGTCTCTCAACTCCCCACTGCTTAACCCCCCCCCTTCCCAAGAACGGGACATCACCAAGGTAGTGAAGCACATATTGCATGCCATGTGCTATTCCCAGCCCTCCGACCCAGGACAGCTAGAGGATCCTTTCCGGTCTCAATCTCCTCCACTTAAAATATTTCACAGTGACAGGGATATACTGCCACCCTGATCTCCTCCTCCTAATATGGAAGACTATTTGTTAGATGAACCTGAACTACCAGTGGATCTCTCCAGTGATATTGATTAAGAAGAGTTCCAAGATCTGGATTTACTGAACCCGGAGTCCCCCTACTCGGAAATCTCTTCCCTGGATGAGAACCTACTAATGCCAGTCACCTCTCCTCCAGATGACCCATCCTTTAGTGAGATGATGGTTCAAATACAAACGGTCATGGGATTTTCCACCACAGAACATGACAAACAACGTAAGGATATGGCAGAATATCTTGAACTGCCAGAGGAGCCAGCATTAGTGATGCACCCACTGATTCTGACCTACCAGAATGCCATGCTGGCTGCCTGGCATCAGCCATTAGCTCTGCACTCCAAAAAGCAGATCATTTATATCAGGCTCCCCTGGATCATCCCTTTCTGTCCACCATCCCAGAAGCGGATTCAGTGGTCATTACTGCTGCTCATGATCGTACTAAAAAAAACAAAACACATGAGTTCCTTATCACCTGATAAAGAATCCCGAAGAATTGACTACCTGGGGAAAAAGGGTTTTGCCTCAGGCACCATAAATATTCGAATTTTGAACTATATGGGACACATGGTTAAATACCAACATACCCTTGGGACTTCGGCCATCGACATTATCAGTAAACTTTCTCCTTCCCAAAAAAAGGACAAGTTATTGGCAACGGTGTCCACTAGCAATTCTATTTCCCGCCACCTACTCAGGTCTGGATATGATGCCATCAATATCTCAGCCTGACTCTCAGCTACTGGAGTCTCTCTGCATCACCGTGCTTGGCTTCGCATTTCAGGTTTTGCTCCTGATATACAACATAAAATAGCTAATGCACCCTTTAATGGGTCCAAACTGTTTGGGCCAGGTACTAAAACATGGTGAGATGACCTGCAGGCATCAGGCAGAACCCTTCATACGGTACACGGCATATACCATACTCTGCAGCAAACCTATTATATGCAGTATTCCTCCTATTCCAAAACAGTCGGAAAATATAAGGCCTCTAACACAAATGGCTTTCATACCCAAACCGCAAGGGGCAACACCTCTGCCACTCATGGCTCCTGTGCCTGTCCCTTGGGAGGGGCCGGGCAACCCAGTACCCAGTGACCTATCAGGGCTTTCCCCTCACCTCCTTGACCAGACCTCAGAGGATGTAGGGGGTCATTTTGCCTGTCATCTGGAGGCCTGGAACACAATCACTTTGGACAAATGGGTACTTCAGATCACCCAAAAGGGACACACTCTGGAATTTCTCTCTGCCCCACCCTCCCCTTGGGTTATCTGTTATTCTCAGATCATGTCCTTATCATTCAAGAAGAATTGAAGGCACTTCTAGCTAAACAGGCTGTCTTACCGGAGCCCCTTCCAGAACATCAGACAGGATTTTACTCCCACTTTTTTCTGGTATCCAAGTGAACCAGAGATCTCATAGATACATAGATACATAGACAGTGTCGGCAGATAAGGGCCTATGGCCCACCTAGTCTGCCCATTTGAGCTTGTAAGTTCAGTTTTCCTAGAAATCTATTTCCCCTTACCCCTGACCTCTAGAATTCCTTTATGTCTATCCCATGCATTCTTAAATCCCGTGATTGTTTCAGCCCCCACCACTTCCTCTGGCAGGGTGTTCCACTTGTCCACCACCCGTTCTGTGAAAAAATTCTTTCTCATGTTTCCTCTGTATCGTCCTCCCTCCAACTTCATCCCATGCCATCTAGTCCTGAAACATCTTTTCGCTTAAAAATAGTGTTTTCCTGCACCCTGTTCCTCCCTGTAAGATACTTGTATGTCTCTTCATATCCCTCTCTCCCTCCTCTCCTCCAGGGAGTACATGTTCAGTTCCTTCAACCTGTCTTCATAGGATTTGTGATGCAACCCATGCACCATCTTTGTTGCCCTCCTCTGAACCTTCTCTACCCTGTCTATGTCCTTACGTAGGTATGGTCTCCAGAACTGTACACTGTACTCCAGGTGAGGCCTCACTAGTGTCTTGTATAGTGGAATTATGACCTCCTTTTCCTGCTGGTGATGCCCTGCCTATACATCCCAGCATCCTATTTGCTTTACCTGATGCCTTGTCACACTGTTTCCTACCTTGAGGTCATCAGAGATGACAACCCCAAGATCCCTTTCCTGCTTGGTGCATGCTATATCCTCACCCCCAACTGATATATTGTGCCAGGGTTTTGTGCCCCATATGCATTATCTTGCACTTCTTTGCATTGAATTTCAACTGCCAAACCCTTGACCATTCTTCAAGTTTCTGCAGATCCTTCTCATTCTGTCTACACCTCTGGTGTGTCTACTCTGTTACAGAGCTTTGTGTCATCAGCGAACAGTGAAATTCTGCCTTCTATATCCTCTGCAATGTCACTGATGAAGATGTTGAATAGGACCGGTCCCAGCACTGATCCCTGTGGTACCCCACTGGTCACTCTTCCCTCTGTGGAGTGACAGCCATTTACCACCACCCTCTGTGTCCTGCCACCCAGCCAGTTACCTACCCACCACACTACTGTCCTGCCCACACCCTATTCCCCAGTTTTGTAATAGTCTTCTATGTGGCACAGTGTCAAAGGCCTTGCTGAAGTCCAGATAGGCCATGTCCACTGCCCTCCCCGATCCACCTCCTAGTCACCCAGTCAAAAATTCAATGAGGTTGGTCTGACATGACCTCCCCTGGTGAAACCATTGCTGCCTTGGGTCCTGTAGTCCATTGACAACCAGATGTTCCACCAATCTCTCCTTCAGTAGTGCTTCCATGATCTTTCCCACTACCGAGGTGAGGCTGACTGGTCTGTAGTTCCCTGCTTCCTCTTGTTCCCACTTTTGTATAAGGGGACTACATCTGCTGTCCTCCAGTCTTTGGTACCTCCCTGTTTCCAGTGATTGGCTGAACAGGATAGCCAGAGGTTCAGCCACCACCTCTCTTAGTTCTTTAAGGACCCTGGGTGCACCCATCTGGCCCCATTCTTTGTCAACTCTTATTAGTCCAGTTCCTTCAGGACCCTTTCTGCGTGTAAAGGACTTGTGTCCATTTCTGCACCATTCTCACCTTGTACTCCTTCAGACCCATTACCCCTCTTTCCTTAGTAAAGACTGAGCAGAAATACCTGTTCAATATGTCAGCTTTACTGTTGTCATCCTCCACGCTGCTCCCATCCTCCCCTTCAGTCTAACTATCCCTCCCTTTGTCCTTCTTTTTTCCATATGTACCTGTAAAGGTTTTGTCCCCTTTAACCACTGATTTTGCAATGTGTTCTTCTGTCTGAGCTTTGGCTTCCTTACTGACTTCCCTGCCTCCCTTGTTTCTCCTGGTACTTCTCCTCATCCCCTTCTGCCTGTGTCTTTGTGTATTGCCTGAATGCAGTCTTTTTAGCTTTCACTTTCTTTGCTACCTCTTTGGAAAACCATAATGGTCTCCTCTTCTTTTTCCTCTTGCTAACCTGTTAATGCATAATTCTGTTGTTCTTATAATCCCCATTTAAATACTGCCCACTGTTCCTCAATCCCTGATTCCTGTCCCATTCCCTTAATGCCTCTTTAGCATCTCCCATTTTCCCAAGTCTCCCCCTAAAATCCAGGATACGTGTTTTTGTGTGGTTTGGTTCTGCTCTTTCTGTGATTTCAAACCACAATGACTGGTGGTCACTGTTACCCAGGTGCTCCCCACTGTTACCCCATCACACTGTCCCTGTTTGTGAGCACAAGGTCCAGTATTGCCTTCTGCCGAGTTGGTTCCATGACCAGTTGCTTGAGGAAGGCACCCTGAAGGAGTCCAGGATAAATCTGCTCCTAGTTGATGCTGCTGCTGGGATGCTCAGTCCACATCTGGTATATTGAAGTCTCCAACCAGTACTACCTCACCCTTGTCAGCCATCCTTTGGATGGCTAGCATCAGCTCCTATCTGTTTCTTCCTCCTGGGCTGGTGGTCTATAGACCACACCTGTGCGGATGGCTGGCCCCATTTTCCTTTCCAGCTTAACCCACAGTATCTCTCCCATTTGTTCCTCCTGGATCTGTGTGGCCCTTATGTCATTTTTCACATACAGTGCCACTCCTCCTCCTTCCTGCCTGCTCTGTCTCTTCTGAATATGTTGTAGCCAGGTATGGCCATCTCCCAGTCATGGTTATCATTACACCAGGTTTCAGTGATGGCCACAATGTCCAGGTCTGACTGTACCATGACAGCCTCCAGATCTTCCATCTTGTTGCTAAGGCTCCTGGCATTTGCCACATGGCTTTCCATGATTTGACCTCCCTAGACTGCTTCACTGTTCTACTCCAGCCCCTTCCTTGGTTGTCATTTATCCTGGTTCTCCTTGCTGTCTGCCCTTCTGCTGAATTTTTGCCCCTTTTCTGCTTATCCACCTTTTGGACACTAATCTCCAACTTTTGCACACTGCTTTGCAGAGATAGCACTCCTCTGGTTCACTGGTTCCATTACTAGCTGTGGGGTGAGCAGTAGGTACCATCCTTGCTGGCCTGCCACCCCCTTTGCTAGTTTAAATGCTTGTCAATGTAGCATTTAAACTTATCATTGAGTGCTTGGATTCCCCTCCAGGATGGATGCAGGCCGTCAGGCTTGAACAAACCTCCATCCCTCCAGGTGGGTCCCCAGTCGCCAATGAATCCAAACCCTTCCTCACAGCACCAGTTCTTCAACCATGAGTTAAAGTTCTGGTGCATGCACTCCTATGTCTCCTTGCCTCTCACAGGTAGTACTTGAGAAAGTGACAGAAGTAGCTACTTGCTTGAGACCCTCCCCAGTTTCCTAAACTCTTCCTGAACTTCCTTTGGCTCCCCATTTGCCAAGTCATTAGTACCTAGGTGGATAATGACATCCAGCTCACCCTCCTGTCTTGCCTTCCCAGTGATCCCCAGTATCTTCCTTCCATCCCTCCATGCCGTGGCACCTGGTAGGCACCTCACCTCCCTGTCCTCCCTCCTGTGTTCCTAGCTGGATCCCTCTTATGATGGAGTCCCCCACCAGGATTCGCTCTCCTCCTCTGGGGTCCACTGCTTTCCCCTGAGGTCACCTCCTTGCCTAACCTCCACATCCTTTCCTTCCACTTCCTGGGTACCTCTATTTGGTTGTCCTCATTTGCCAGTGTGGCATATGAGTTCTTGAGAGAATAGGATCTGGGATGTGCCTCTGCCTGACTGCTCTAACCTCCCTGAGCCCACTGTCATCCAAGTGCTCCTCGTTCTCGACATCCTTTGAGGCAGCTGCATTGGACTGGGTGGTTCCTGGACAGGGTGATGGTACTACTGACCCAGTTTACTTCCGCTCTGAGTCTGGCTACCTCATCCTCAGTCCCGAGAGATGCATGCAGATAGGCAGCACCTCAGTGTCCAGAAGGTCTGCCTGAATATGGCTGCCCCACAGCCACTGCATTGCACCACTCCCCACATTATACTGCAATTCCACTACTTATCTGCTACTGAAGCTCTCTTAGTTCTCTTTTTATTTATTTACAGTATTAAAAATCCTGTAACTGATCCTCAGATATATATTTTTTAAGGAAAAGAAACCAATAAATAAATAATGAGTCAAAACACTTGTCGTGTTGAGGTGGTCTTCTTCCCCCTTATGCCCCTCCTGCTTCACACCTCTTACTATACCCTGTGTTTAGCTCCTGTCAATCAGATTTATCAGGGCATATAATTAAGAGTTGGGGAAGGGGTGAGAGGGGGGGCGAAAATTTGCAGCAATTGGTCTCAGACCAATACTAAACCTGAGACCCCTGAATTGATACATTCTGTTCAAACATTTTCACATGATAACTAACTGCCATCTTGCCTATCCTAAAACAAGGAGACTGGCTGTGTGCCCTGGATATGAAGGACACTTACTTATATATCCTCATTCATCCTGCCCTGCCCATCACAAATTTCTGCGCTTCCACCTTCTGGGTCAAAACTACCAGTTACGAGCACTCCCTTTCGGCCTCTCATCGGCCCCAAAAGTGTTCACCAAATGTCTAGCGGTGATGGCAGCAGCCTTATGGAAAAAAAGGGCACTTTGTCTTCCCATACCTAGATGATTGGCTAATCAAAGCAGCATCCAGAGAAGCTTTACTTGCCTCTCTAGCTGCTACTCTGAGCATGCACAACGACCTAGGGATAACAGTCAGCTGGCCAAAGTCTAGTCTAAACCCGACATAGTCTCTCCAATACATCGGAGCTGTTCTAGATACAGTCACAGCCAGAGCTTACCTTCTGACTGCTCATCATGACACACATATCACTGGCTTCGCGAATACAGACTCAGAAAATAGTCATGGCCAGACAAATGCTGAGCCTTCTGCATCACACGTCCACTGCCATCTCAATGGTGGCATTCGCCTGCCTTCACATGACACCTATCCAGTGACCCTCCAGAATCAGTGGTCTCAAAGAACTGGACAGTTCGACGACAAAATCTGGGTCACTCCTTCTCTGAAGTCTTCCCTGACATGGTGGACAATCAAAACCAATTTGTGTCAAGGAATGCCTTTCCACTACCTCCCTCCCATGCAGACGTTAACTACAGATGCTTCCCTGGATGGATGGGATGTGCACTTAAATCCTTATCAGACCCAAGGCCAGTGGACCACCTCTTCCCATCAGTCTCATATCAATCTCCTCGAGATGAAAGCAGTCCATCTAACCGTTCAGGCATTCCCACCCTACCTCAAGCCAGGATCATTGCTGATTCAATCAGACAACACTGCAGTGGTGTTTTACCTCAACAAGCAAGGGGGCATGAAATCACACACCCTCTGCATGGAGACTCTTGCTGTTTGGTAGGAAGCCATCAGACAACAAATAATGCTAACGGACGTTCACCTACCAGGATGGTGCAAGCAGACCAGCTAAGTTGCCAGTCATCCACTCACGAATGGACACTTCACAAAGAAGTACTCCAAGAAATCTTTGACCTGTGGGGAACTCCACAGCTGGATCTGTTTGCCTCTCCAGTCAATCACTGGCTCTCCAGTTACTTCTCCATTATTCAGAGCAACAAGGGATGCCCCGTCCCGACCTTGGACAGAACTCTACTTATATGCCTTTCCCCCATCCCTCTTGAAACTTCAAATGGAGCTGGCTACCAGGATTCTCATAGCACCAATGTGGCCTCATCAACCGTGGTACCCTCTACTCCAACAACTGTCAGCAAGGGAACCCATTCAGTTGCCAGTCAGACTGGACCTCCTGACTCAGTGTCATGGATCCCTCCTGCACCCCAGCCTGAAGACCCTTCATCTTCATACTTAGCTCCTGAGGACGCATTCATAAGTAGATTCCCAAGTGTCCTCTCCTGTTGCCAATATTTTCTTGGTTTCTTGTAAACCAGCAACCATAGAAACATAGAATTTGAAGGCAGATAAGGACCGCTTGGCCCACCCAGTCTGCCCATTTCCCTACCTAATGGATAAGCTGCAGATCCTAGTTAACCAGCAGCCTACTTCTTCCTACCCCAACCCCCTAGAATTGCCTTATGACTGTCCCATGCATGCTTGAATTCCACCACTGTTTTTGACTCCACAACCTCCTCCGGAAGGCCGCTCCATGCATCCACAACCCCTCTGTGAAAAAATACTTCTTAAATTACCTCTGAGCCACCCCCATCTTCAAATTGTGCCCCTTGTTCTTGCACACCTCTTTTTTGAAAGATACTACCCTCTTGGACTTTGTTGATTCCTTGAGGTACTTGAAAGTTTCTATCATGTCCCCTCCCTCTTTTTCTCGAGGCTACATATTAAGCTCCTTAAGTCTCTTCATATGTCTTCCGTGCATACCCTGCACCATTTTAGTTGCCCTCCTCTGGACAGCTTCCATCCTGTCTATGTCTTTGCGGAGATTGGGTCTCCAGAACTGCACGCAGTACTCCAGATGGGGCTCACCAGCTGTCTGTACAGAGGGATAATAACTTCCTGTTTTCTACTGGTGATGCCTCTCCCTATGCACCCCAGTATCCCCCCAGCCCTCCTTGCTGCCCTCTCACATTGCTTGCCCACCTTTAGGTCATCTGATATGACTACCCCCAGGTCCCTTTCCATTTTGTTGTTGTTAGTATCTCACCCCCATTGTGTACTCTTCCCTGGGTTTTGTTTCCCAGGTGCATACCTTACACTTCTTAGCATTGAATCTAAGCTGCATTACATTTGACCATTCCTCTAACCTGCCAAGTCCCTTCTCATCCTTTCCACCCACCTTGTGCATCAACTCTGTTGCAGATCTTTGTGTCATCTGCAAAGAGACATATTTTCCTTCCAGTCCCTCTGCAATGTCACTTATAAAGACATTGAAGAGACCGTCCTAATACTGAACCCTGCGGTTCTGCGGTTCCCATAGTCACCCCTTTCTTCAGAGTGACCCATTTACTATTACTCTCTGTGTCCTATTCTCCAGCCAATTCTTTACCCAGGCTGTCATCTTGGGACCCACTCCCAGGCTGGCTAACTTGTATATTAATCTTTTGTGTGGGACTGTGTCAAATGCCTTGCTAAAGTCTAGGTAGGCCATGTCCACAGCCCCTCCCTGATCTACTACTTTGGCTACCCAGTCAAAGAAATCTATCAGATTTGTCTGGCATGACCTTCCCACTGTGAATCCATGCTGCCTTGGGTCCTGTGCCCCTCTGGCCTCTAGATACGCGACAATTCTTTCCTTCAGAAGTGATTCCATCATTTTCCCTACCACCGAGGTTAAACTAACAGGTCTGTAGTTTCCTGCTTCTGCCTTGCTCCCACTTTTGTGAAGGGGAATCACATCTGCCCTCCTCCAGTCCTTGGGTACCACCCCATCCTCCCATGATTTGTTAAAGAGGGTAGTCAGTGGTGTCACTAGTTCTACCCTTAGTTCTTTTAGAATTCTAGGATGAATCCCATCAGGCCCCATTGCTTTGTCCACCTTCAGTTTTAAGAGTTCTTTCAGAACCCTTTTCTTCTGTAAATGGGCTGGTATCAACTTCTGTATCCAGAGTGTTTCTACTGTTTGTTTTAGGTACCTCCCTCTTCCTTTGTAAATACTGAGCAAAAATATTTGTTTAGTGTCTCTGCCTTTTCACAGTCACCTCTGCCCACCCTTCCCCTTTATTAAGCCTCACTATCCCTCTTTGGTCTTCCTTGCTCCTGATGTACCTATAAAAGGTTTTATCTCTTCTAACTGAGTTGGCTATCTTTTCCTCAGTTTGGACCTTGCTGTTCTGACTGCCTTCCCAGCTTCCTTTTGCTTTAACTGATACAGTTCTCTGTCCTGCTCCTTCTGTGATTCCTTGTACTTCCTGAATGCTTTCTTTTTCTCTTGAACCTTCACTGCCACTTCCTTTGAGAAACATAGTGGTTTCTTACATCATTTCGTTTTGTTTATTTGCTTCACACAAAGGCTTGTTACCTCTGTGATGGCAGTTTTTATTATTCCCCATTGTTCTTCCACCCCTCCTTCCTGCCCATTTGCTAGTGCATTCTTAGGCACTCACCCATTTTAGCAAGTCAGCCCTCCTAAAGTCCAGTGCACACCCTTTGTATGGCTTGACTCTTCACTGTTTATTGTGAACCATACTGTTCGATGGTCGCTAGTTCCCAGATGGCTACCCACTTCTACATCTGTGATCCTCTTCATCTCCATTTGAGAGAACCAGGTCTAAGATTGCTCCCTCGCGAGTGGGCTCCAGTACTAGTTGTCTAAGGCATGCCCCCTGTAGGGCATCTAGAATAACCCCACTCTTCAAAGTGGCTGCTGCAATTGCACTCTAGTTAACATCTGGAATATTCAGATCAGCCATCAGCAATATCTCCCCTTTTTCTGCCATTCTAAGTATTCTTTCTATCATTTTCTTGTCCATTTCCTCCCCCTGAGAAGTGAGTCTGTATACAACTCCTGTATGGATTGTGGTGCCATTGCCGGTCTCCAAATTTACCCACAGTGCTTCTTCTCCTCTCTGTTTTCCCTTTTGTTCTGTTGCTTTGATTCCTTCCCTTATGTAAAGAGCTACTCCTCCTCCTCTTTTACCCTCCCTGTCCCTCCTGTAGATAGTGTATCCTGGTATGTTTACATCCCAGTCATGGTTTTGTGTGTACCATGTTTCTGTGACTGCCACGATATCCAGATGTTCCTCCTCCATCATGGCCACTAATTCAGGAAGCTTGTTACTCAGACTACGGGCATTGGTACTCATTGCTCTCCATTTTTTGAACCAAAGAAATATATAATTCCAAATGGAAATGCTTTTCCATATGGTCTGCCTCTCACTCATTGGACCCTTACTCTTGTCCACTGATGAAGGTTTCAGACTACCTGGCCTCATTATCAGAGTCAGGCTTAAGTTACTCCTCCATCAAAGTCCACCTGGCTGCCATCTCAGCATTTCATGAACCTTTAGATGGCAAACTACTGTACCAACATTATTTAGTCAAGATGTTTTTGAGAGGAATGATATATACTAAGCCTCCTATTAGAAGACCCACTCTTCCATGGGATCTTAGTTTCATTATAGAAAAACTGACCCTCAAACCCTTCGAGCCAGCAGCCAGCTGTGATCTCTGTTTCCTTTCATGGAAAATGTTGTTTCTAGTGGCTATTACTTCAGCTCGCCATATTTCCAAGCTTCATGCCCTCATGTGTAGGGAACCTTACTTCATTTTTCACAAGGACAGGGCGGTCCTACATACCAGCCCATCCTTTGTTCCTAAAGTAGTCTCTGAACATACTCTAAATCAGTCCTTGGAGCTTCCAGTCTACTACCCTGAATACTCCAATCATGGTGAACATCTGTTACATACCTTAGATGTCCATCGTATACTACGCTATTACACTAATTGTACCCAGTCGATTAGGAAAACATCTCAATTATTCATCACCATCGCCTCTAACAGAGAAGGGCTTCCCATTGCTAAATGAACCCTGTCTTCAGGGTTGGCGAACTGTATTGCCTTTTTGTTACAAAAAGTACAACAAGACTTTAGGTGGACCTGTCCAGCCCATTCCACTAGAGCTATGGCTACTACTGCGCTTGCTTTAAAGGAGCTTCTATTTCAGATATCTGCAATGCAGCTACCTGGTCCACAATCCATACTTTCACAAGGCATTACAATCTTGGTATTGCCTTATGACGTAGGACATTGTTAGGAAGGTAGAACTGGGGGAGGAAGGGGAGAGGGAGGTAAGGTGCCTGCCTGGTGCCATGGCTTGGAGGGACAGGAAGTGAATCCTCAAGATCACAGGAGCAGCTGCACAGGAGAGGGAGCTGGATGTCATTGTCCACCTAGAGAGAAATGATCTGGCTAAGAAAGGGATCAGAGCAGTGCAAGAAGCATTTGTGGAGATGGGGAGGGGCCTGAGATAAATAGCATGCACGGTAACCTTCTCTGAGGTGCTGCCTGTCTATGGCACGGGTGAGGCTAGGGTGTGCCACACCATGGGATTCAATCAGTAGTTGAAAAACTGGTGCAGAGCTCAGGGATTTGGCTTCACTGGGGACTGGGGGTCCACCTGGAGGGATGCAGGCCTATGCTGGCATGAGGGTCTGCTTCTGTCCAGGAGCGGAACCAGGATCATAGGTGATAGGTTTAAATGCTTCATTGGCAGGCATTTAAGCTAGCCAAGGGGGGAGGCACTGGAAAGGAGCAGGGAAATTCTAGCCCCACCAAAAAAATCAGGGTACTAAGTGAGGTAGACACCAACATAGAGATGTCAACAGGAGAAGCATAGGGTAAATGGAGAAAGTGACAAATGCAATAAGGACAAGGGTGGGGCAAAAAGGGGTAAAGCCATCAAGAAATGGAGGGTAATGAGTACCAACACCCGTAGTCTGGGCAACACGCTCCCTAAACTGGTGGCCTTGATGGAAGAGGGATGCCTGGATATTGTAGCAGTCACAGGAACATGGTACACAGAGAACCATGACTGGGATGTTAACATACCAGGGTATACAACCTACAGGAGAGACAGGGAGGGGAGAAGAGGGGGTGGAGTAGCTCTCTATGTAAGGGAAGGGATAAAAGCAACTGAACAAAAGAGTAAACAGGGAGGAGAGGAGTCCCTGTGGGTCACCTTAGAGACTGGAAATGACACCACAATCCGCATAGGGGTAGTAAACAGACCCCCATGTCAGGGGGAGGAAATGGACAAGGATATGATAGAAGGCATAATTAAGATGGCAGAGAAAGGGAGATACTGCTGATGGGGGACCTTAATATGCCAGATGTTAACTGGAGCACCTTTACTGTACAGCCACATCCAAAAGCAGGGCCATTCTCGATGCCCTTTCAGGTGGCATGCCTCAGACAGCTAGTTTTGAACCTACTCATGAGGAAGCAATCTTAGACCGGGATCTCAAATGGGGACAGTGAGAGGATCTCAGATCTAGAAGTGGGTAACCATTTGGGAACAAGTGACCACCAAACAGTGTGGTTTATGATAACCCGCTACAGAGTCAAGCCATACAAAAGTGAGGGTTCTGGACTTCAGGAGGGCTGACTTTAGCTAGATGGGAGAGTGCCTTAGAAAAGTACTAGCAAGCAGGCTAGAAGGAGGGGTGGAGCAACAATGGGGAAATATCAGAACTGCCATCACAGAGGCAACAAGTCTTTGTGTGAAGCAAATAAGCAAATCAAAATGAAAGAAAAAGCCACTATGGTTCTCGAGGTGGTGGTGAAAGTTAGGGAGAAAAAGATAGCATTTAGAAAGTATAAGGAAACACAGAAGGAGCAGGACAGAGAACTGTACCAGTTAAGGAAGAAGGGAGGGTAGTCAGAATAGCAAAGGCCCAAACTGAGGAAAAGATAGCCAACTCGGTTAAGAAGGGGGATAAAACCTTTTATAGGTGTATCAGGGAGAGTAGAAAGACAAAGGGAGGGATTTAACCTGCTCACACACCTGAAACTACTCTGTAACCCAAGTCTTTCTCTGTATGAAAATATGTATTGTTATCCCAGGTCGCCCCTGCAAAAGGGACCTTCGGGGCTCAGTGGGCCTTCCTGGTCACCAAATTTTAAGTAAAATAAAAATAGTGAGGCTGAATAGAATGGACGGTTGGTGGGCAGAGAGGGACAGTGAAAAAGCAGGGATACTGAATGAATACTTCTGTTCAGTATTCACAAAAGAGGAGGTGGGGAGGTGCCTAATCCAATTAACAGAAGCACTCTGGATAGGGGGTCGATCCCAGTCCTTTCACAGAAGAAAGGGTTCTGAAAGAACTCCTAAAACTGAAGGTGGACAAAGCAATGGGGCCAGATGGAATTCACCCAGAATTCTAAAAGATTAAGCAGAGAACTAGTGACACCACTGACTACCCTTTTTAACAAATCCTCTAGGTAGGGAAATGGGCAGACTAGGTAGGCCAAGCGGTCCTTATCTGCCGTCAAAGTCTATGTTTCTATGACGGCCTTCGGCTGTGCAGTCCTACAAAGTCTCCTATCATAATTGTCCTCCCATACGGACATAACTGCTGTGGATTCTCCCAGTAGTAATTACTTACTGCAAGAGACCATTCTGTGGAAGATAGTACAGTTATGTAAAATCTTACTGTAACAGTAGATCTTCGAGGAATGTCTCTTACAGTAGGTACGATCCCGCCCTCCATCCCCCTCCTTCTCTAACAGAGCAAATTCTGGTCCAGTGACTTAGGGTTGGGACTCCTTGGTACCTCAGCTTCCCCTTGGTCCTCATTTTGTGAGCTGAATCTGGCAGGGGAACTGAGGATACCAGGACTACCCACACTTATATAGGAAGCAGGAAGATGATGTCATGTGTGGGCAGTCCCTAGTACAAAACTGCTAGAAGAATTGCTGTGTCACGGCGCCCTCTGCTGGAAACTCCCAGAAGTAATTATTCAGGGTTCTGAAGGAGCTGGCAGAGCTCCTTGCAGGACCTTTGGCAGACCTATTAATGTCTCACTACACTCAGGGTGTGTGCCTCAGGATTGGAGGATGGCTCATGCTGTGCCCCTCCACAATAGTGGCCCCAAGGATGAACTGGGGAACTACAGACTGGTGAGCCTCACATCCATCATGGGTAAGCAGATGGAGACTATCCGAAGGAGGGCTGGTGGCCCACTTGGAGGCCAGAGGGCTACAGGACAGCAGACAGCAGACAGCATGGCTTCACATGTGGCAGATTCTACCAAACCAACCTGGTGGAGTCTCATGACTGGGTAACTAGGCAATTGGACAGGGGCCATGCAGTGGATGTCCTGTATCTGGACTTCAGTAAGGCATTTGACTCTGCCACATGAGAGTCTGGGAAGTAAGTTAGAAGGCACAGGGGCAGGTGCAAAGCTGGTGAGATGGGTAGGGAACTGACTTCAGGGAAGACAACAGAAGGTGGTGGTGGGTGGGGAGCTTTCATCCCCAAGGGCAGTGATGAGCGGTGTTCCACATGGCTTGGTGTTGGGACCAGTGTTGTTTGGGATATTCTTTGCACACATATCATTGGACATCAAGAGCAAGATCAGTCTGTTTGCTGATGATACCAAGATGGGAGTAGTGGTGGACAACCTAGAGGGATAGCAGGGGTTGCAGAATGATCTGGCAAAGCTGGAAACCTGGTCAGACACCTGGCAACTGGGGTTTAATGCCAAAAACTGCAAGGTGCTGCATTTTGGGGTGAAGAACCCCAGGAGGAGTTACCAGCTGGGGGAGTGCAGCTAGCCCAGATAGAGGAGGAGAAGGATCTAGGGTGCCTAATACAGGGTCAATTAACAACTCGGCACAATGTAGGAAGGCAGCTGTAAAGGCCAACAAAATGCTGGGTTGCATTGCAAGGGTATATTCTCAAGAAGAGGAGGTGATTCTGCCACTGTATAGGTCATTAGTTAGACCGCACTTGAAGTACTGCGGCAGTACTGGCACCCGCTTCTGAAGAGGGACATTGGTTACTGGAGGGGTGCAACGAGGTGACAAAGGTGATCAAGGGGCTAGGGGACTTATCAATGAGAGGAGGCTAAGGGAGTTGAACATGTACTCGCTGGAGGAGGGACAGGGGGGACATGATTGAAACCTTTAAGTACATGAAAGGAATAAACAAGACAGGTACAGAGGGGCTGTTCAAAGTAAGGAAGGGGAGGGACACCTGGGGCCATGATATGAGACTGGAGGGAGGAAGGTTCAGGAGGGAGATGAGACACTTTTTTATAGAGAGGGTAGTAGCTGGGTGAATGCCTTACTGGCAGAAGTGGTATCCAGTAGAACAGTGGACTGCTTCGAAAGGGTCTGGAAGAGGACAAAGGGGGGGGTCAGTGGAGGGGAAGGGTGGAAAGGAGGGGCAGCTGCAGAATAAGGGGTGCTAGCTGCACATTCGAGCAGACTTGATAGACCTCTAGGCCTTTATGTGCTAGCAAATTTCATATGTTCATACCTACTGCAAGAGACATTCCTCGAAGATCTACTGTTATGGTAAGATTTTACATAACTGTACTTTTCAGTTGTGTTTTTTTTTTTTCATTTTAAACTTCATTTTTCCATCCTGAGAACGGGGGTTACAGGAGCCGACTGGGCTGAGATCCGAGATTGTTTCAGGAGCAAACCGGAGATAGAGGGAAGCAAGAGCTAACCAGCGATAGAGGGATGCGAGCTAACCAGGAAACAATGGCTCTTTTAACTGTTTTTCATCCGTGTTTGTGGCCCTTTGAATTTCTCTCAGCTGCCACTAAGGGAGTATAGCACAGCACATTTAACACGCGGACTGCCAGCCAATAGGATCGTGAGAAAAAGGCACTAGATTTAAATCTCCTGGATAGCCCTTTAAATACAGCAGTAGCCCGATTCCTCTTCAGACTGCCACAGTTAGCAACATGGGTCAGAGGACACAAACTGATTGTTTTTGGACAGGTATTTGTGAGCAGGGAACAGTGACTATTTTTGGTTTCACAGTGATTGGTGGACACAGGAGCCAAGAAGGGCTACTCTTGAACTTCATTTTTCTGTCCAGAGAGCGGGGGTAAAAGGAGCCAACTGGGCAGAGAGCTGTGATTGATTTGGTTGTTTTATTTCATTTTTCCATTCGGAGAGCGGGGGTAACAGGAGTCGACTTGGCAGAGAGCTATGATTGTTTCAGTTGTTTTATTTCATTTTAAACTTCATTCTTCTGTCCAGAGAGTGGGTAACAGGAGCTGTCTGGGCTGAGATTGGAGATTGTTTCAGGAGCCAACCAGAGATAGAGGGAAGCGAGTACTAACCAGGAGCCAACCGAGATAGAGGGAAGTGGAGCCAACCAGGAAACAGTGGATCTTTTAACAGGTTTTGTTTGTGCCTATGGCCCTTTATATTTCTCTCAACCGCTGCTAAGGAGCACAGCACAGCACATAGAAGAAACATAGAAATTGTTGGCAGATAAGGACTGCCAGCCTATTCAGTCTTCATGAAAGCCCTACACCAGTTTGTGGCCTCTTGATCCTACCTGGTCAATGGCTTTTCACCCTTCCTTCCCACCTCTAAGGCACCCTTATGCCTGTCCCATGCATGTTTAAAACCCTCCACTGTGCTCACCCCCACTACCTCCTGTGATAGTCTATTACATGTGTCCACCACTCTCTCTGTGAAGAAAAACTTTGTTATATTTCCCCTCAGCCTGCCACCTTCCAATTTCATACCATGCCCTCTCGTTCTTGTACATCTCATATTGGAAGATGTCTCCTCCCTGTACCTTGTTAATGCCCTTAAGTTACTTGAATGTTTCTAATCATGTCCCCTGAACCCTCCTCTCCTCCAGCTTAGTACATATTGAGGTCCTTTATCTCTCCTCATATGTTTTCTGGTGCAAGCCCTATACCATCTTAGTCGCCTTCTCTGGGAGCAGAGCACAGTTAGCACATGGACTAGAACACCCACATGCCCCCCCAACTCACCCAGGATTTGTCAAATATACAAGGGCAGTGCAGTTGATTGACAGCAGGGACTTCCTGCTGGAGTAGGAAGGGCAGGAACCTCCAGGAGCACACAGCTGCAAAGGATAGTGGGGGGAAAAAATTAGTATGGATATTGTCAGTTGCCATCTCCAGAAGGCTGCTCTGGAGGGTGGATTACTGTCCCATTTGTAGAAGTTTAAGTGAACTCAGGACTCGGTTAAAAGCAGCATGGCATGAAATATCAAAGCTGCAGCACCAACTGTACAGGAACTCACCCCCTCCGATACCACCCCCTCAAAGACTCACTGGTCCTGGAGGATAGAAGACAGTGGGGGGGGAGTAAACACTTCAAGAGAGACCAGATAGTCCCTGATCATGACAAGTCCATCTCGACTGCAAACTACTTTGCACCCCTAACAAAGGTACAGGATACAGTCTGTGAGAAGGAGGACAACATGTCAGTTGAAGAGTCAATGTGAATGCAGAAATGGCAGCCAGAGGTGGCAATAAAAAGAAGGGCAAAAAATATTCCTCGTAGGGGATTCCACAATAAGTGGGACTGAGACCCAGCTGAGTGAATGTGCACAAACAAATGTGTCAGTAAAATGCCTCCCTGGAGCCTCAACAAAATGAGACACTGAACACATCGGGAGGATAGTGGACTAGGAAGAGGAAGGCCTTTGAATTTTGGTACACCTTGGAACAAATGACCTGGCGAATCAGATGGAGGAAGCCAAGCAAAGCATGGAAAAACTGGGAGAATGATTGGCAACTAAGGTGACCACCATGGCCTTCTTCAAAGTACTCCCAATGTGGGGAAAAAGGTGGGAGTCCTGGCAAGGTCAGAAGCAAGGAGATTGAAGATTTCAGTACATGGTTGCAAGGCTGGTGTCAGAGAAAGGGGTATAACTTCGTAGGTGCCTGGGGCGACTTCTGGGAGAGGAAGTTTTTCAAACACGATGAACTGCACCTAAACAAGGAAGGGTTGAGAATGCTTGGAAAGAAGTTGGACATATGTATTGGGCAGCTGAACTAGTGAGGGGGAGCTTGCAGCTAAGATGCCTATCAGAAGCAATATGGAAGATGGGAAATTAGCCAACACTTTCCCACAAACAGAGAACAAACACTGAGATCATAAGAAGATTCACAAGGGCAGAATATGAGGTAAATAAAGTATTAAACAGCAAATGAAACCCAAGGGAGGGAAGAGTGATACTCCTACTGGCTCATGGAGGGGAATGTGCTTAAATGCCAGAAGCCTGGGTAACAAAATAAGTGATCTTCAAGCACTGATGGCAGAGGCCAGATTGGACCTGGTGGCCATCACAGTGACGTGGTGGGCAACCGAGAACAATGACTGGAACCGAGGCTACTCACTCTACAGGAAAGATAGGAAGGAAGCTGGGGGAGGGGTGGCACTGTATGGTTGGGAAGGGATTAAAGCCACTTCATATGACATTACCAAGAAGGAGGGAATCAGATCCCTGTGGGTAAAACTTAGCACCACATCAGATAAGATGGTCTATATCGGGGTGATTCACAGACCACTGAGACAGACTGAGGATAAGGAAATGGAACTATTAGAAGAAATCAGAAGGGGGAAATGCTGGTGGTTGGAGATCTGAACATGACTGACGTCGACTGGGGTATTCCAGCGCCAGAACCTCTAGAAGCCAATCTGTGCTGAAGGCACTTCAGAAATGCCTGCTGATCCAAACAGTCTGATTAGGCAGGAAGCCATCCTGGATGTGGTCCTAACAAACTCGGAGGTGGTTGGAGCTGTTAAAGTAGGGTAACCACTAGCAAATAGTGACCACAACTACATCTGGTTTGTGGTATCCATCAGGGATGTTAAGTCTCAATCCCAGATGGAGGTCTTGAGCTTTAAATGAGCTAACTTTGAGAGGATGAAACAGCTAGTCAGGCACAAACTAACGGGTTCAGAAAACGTCTGAAGTGGAAGATATCTGGGAGTTGATTAAACAATCTATCTTGGAAGCTGTGAAACTTTGCATTAGGTCAGTAAAGAAAAGAAACAAGCATAAAAGGCCCATATGGTTCACAGCACAGGTCAAGGAAGCAATCAGAAGCAAGAGGCCAGCTTTCCACAAGTACAAAAGAGATCAGGGGGATACTGACTGGGATGTTTACATTCAAAAAAACAAGGCAGCAAAATAGGTGATTAAACAAGTGAAGGCAACAGCCAAGCTCCAAATTGCTACAGGGGTCAAAATGGGAAACAAGCAAGTTTTCCAGTACATTCAGGAAAAAAGGAAGAAAAGGGAAGGGATAGTTAGGTTCGTGGAAGATGACAGGGTCATCGAGAACGTCGAGCAAAAGGCTACAGTAGTGAACAAGTTCTGCTTGGTATTCAGCAAGGAGAATACCGGACTGATGCCTGAAAGCGGCCTCAAAGCAGCCAATAAAGGAATCCTGCAAATGGAAACACCAGCAATTACCACTGGTAGGGTCAGGGAGGTATTAGTGCAGTGGAAGACAGATACAGCACCAGGGCCCGATGGGCTGCTCCCGTGGGTGCTAAGAGAGCTGGCGGAGGAACTGACTGATCCCTTGGCTTACTTATTTAATAAATTGCTTCAGATGGATGACATACTAGGTGACTGGAGAAGAGCAGATGTGGTTCCACTCCATAAGGGAGGGAGTAGGGAGTAAGTTGGCAACTACAGACCAGTTAGCCTCACATCTGTCACAGGGAAACTTATGGAAACCCTAATCATGCAGGACCTTGTAGAGTACCCGGTAGGGAACGGCCTTCAGGATGGCAAACGGCATGGATTTGTGGCAGGAAGATCATGCCAGACTAATCTCATTACATCCTTTGGGTAACTAAGGACTTGGATAAGGGCCATCCAGTGGATCTCCTCTACTTCAGTTTTAGCAAGGTCTTTGACTCAGTGCCACATAATCGACTACTACAGAAATTGAGGGGCCTGGGCACTGCTAAGAGTATTGTTAGGTGAGTGGGAAATTGGCTCAAGAGTAGAAAACAGAGAGTGGTAGTCAGTGGGTGAGATCTTCAGAGGAGAGGTCACAAGTGGCATTCCAGGGCTTGGTCTTGACCTGGTACAATTTGACATGTTCATTAGCAACATAGAACAAAGGTATCCAGGGCAAGCTGGTCCTATTCGCAGATGACACAAAACTTGATGGGGGGTGGACAGTACAGAAACAGGGACCTTCAGGAAGACCTCCTAAAACTGGAAGGATGGTCTAAAGTCTGGCAGTTGAAGTTTAACATGAAAAATGCAATGTGCTGTATCTAGGGAAAGGAAAACTGAAGACAGAATACTGGCTTAATGGGGTCAAGCTCAGTACCTCAAAGGAAGAGAGGGACCTGGGGGTCATTATTTGTGACACACTCAAGCAAGCTAGCCAGTGCAACAAAGTGTACAGGCAGGCAAATAGAATGTTGGGGTGTGTAGGAAGCAGATTTGATAGCAGGAGAAAAGGGAAGGGATAGTTAGGTTCGTGGAAGATGACAGGGTCATCGAGAACGACGAGCAAAAGGCTACAGTAGTGAACAAGTTCTGCTTGGTATTCAGCAAGGAGAATACCGGACTGATGCCTGAAAGCGGCCTCAAAGCAGCCAATAAAGGAATCCTGCAAATGGAAACACCAGCAATTACCACTGGTAGGGTCAGGGAGGTATTAGTGCAGTGGAAGACAGATACAGCACCAGGGCCGATGGGCTGCTCCCGTGTGAGTGCTAAGAGAGCTGGCGGAGGAACTGACTGATCCCTTGGCTTACTTATTTAATAAATTGCTTAGATGGATGACATACTAGGTGACTGGAGAAGAGCAGATGTGGTTCCACCCATAAGGGAGGGAGTAGGAGTAAGTTGGCAACTACAGACCAGTTAGCCTCACATCTGTCACAGGGAAACTTATGGAAACCCTAATCATGCAGGACCTTGTAGAGTACCCGGTAGGGAACGGCCTTCAGGATGGCAAGCGGCATGGATTTGTGGCAGGAAGATCATGCCAGACTAATCTCATTACATCCTTTGGGTAACTAAGGACTTGGATAAGGCCATCCAGTGGATCTCCTCTACTTCAGTTTTAGCAAGGTCTTTGACTCAGTGCCACATAATCGACTACTACAGAAATTGAGGGGCCTGGGCACTGCTAAGAGTATTGTTAGGTGAGTGGGAAATTGGCTCAAGAGTAGAAAACAGAGAGTGGTAGTCAGTGGGTGAGATCTTCAGAGGGAGAGGTCACAAGTGGCATTCCAGAGGGCTTGGTCTTGGACCTGGTACAATTTGACATGTTCATTAGCGACATAGACAAAGGTATCCAGGGCAAGCTGGTCCTATTCGCAGATGACACAAAACTTGATGGGGGGAGTGGACAGTACAGAAACAGGGACCTTCAGGAAGACCTCCTAAACTGGAAGGATGGTCTAAAGTCTGGCAGTTGAAGTTTAACATGAAAAATGCAATGTGCTGTATCTAGGAAAGGAAAACTGAAGACAGAATACTGGCTTAATGGGGTCAAGCTCAGTACCTCAAAGGAAGAGAGGGACCTGGGGGTCATTATTTGTGACACACTCAAGCAAGCTAGCCAGTGCAACAAAGTGTACAGGCAGGCAAATAGAATGTTGGGGTGTGTAGGAAGCAGATTTGATAAACAGAGAAAAGAAGTGACCTCCCCCTATAGGTCCCTGGTGAGGCCCTCAGGGAGTATTGTGTCCAGTTTTGGAACCTCACCTTAGGAAGGACAGGGATAGGCTTGAGGTCATACAGAGAAGGGCAACAAAGATTATCCAGGGTCTGCAGGCTCTCATATGAGAGGCACCTTAAATCACTAAACATGTACTCACTCAAGATGAGGAGGGGGATGTGATAGAGACATTCATATTCACGAGAGGTATAAATAGAGTGCCGTTCTCTGAACTATTCAAGAGGGTTGACAGCTCCACTACTAGAGGTCATGAATGGAAGTTGCAGGGAGGGAACTTCAGGAAGGATCTAAAGAACACTACTGAAAGAGTGGCGGAACCATGGAATAGCCTGCCTGCCAAGGTGGTGGGAGCTAAGACAGTGGCAGCATTCAAGCATGGGTGGGACAGAGCAAGGGAAAGAACAGACCTAGGATGGTCAAAAGCCACAAAGGGGGGTAGGTCCCAGGACCTGTAGAAGGTTTTGGAAATCTATGGGCAGACTAGATGGACCTTTGGTCCCCTTCTGCCATCATCTTCTTTGATTTCAACAACTTTAACCACCCTATAAAACTCCCTATTGAATTCTCCACCACCAGCATCAATTTCCTGGATACCACAGAATGGCTAATGACATACATTATACAAACTGCCACACAAAAGTCTGTGATCTACAGTCAGGCAGTTCAGTAACATCAGATCTGCTCAGATGAGATAACAAGAAATAGCTCACTTTACTTTGTAATTCCTTCATCGAGCAAGGCCACTTCCCAAGACAAGTTGGCAGAGAAATGGAACATGCAATACAAATACATAAGAAAATCTACTGGAATATAGGCAAAATCAAACTGATCACACACCCCTAGTTGTTAGTAAACAGTCCCATGCTAACACCCCTTCAGCAAATGATTAAAGAACTACAACCATGCTGAGTGAAGATGAAAGACTTAAGAGACATTTTTCGTGAACCACCTGTCATTGCCTATAAGCAGCCCCTTAATCTTTCTAACATAATTCATAGCAAACTCCTAGCAGATCATGAAATGAGAAGTACACCATGCAGCCATACAAGATAAGACCTGCCTCCACATTTGTACACAGACCACCATTGAAACAGGCCAGAACAGCACAGTAAAAACAAGCATTTGTCAGTGCCAAATGTTGTCTTGCTGGCATTGGCATTGGTAGTGCAGGACTTAGAGAGATGCATTATAGGAATGGCAATGAAGTATTGAATTGACGCCAACCCAACCCCCACCCTGCAGAGACTGACAGGCATTAGAGTGTGCCTTTGGGTCGTTGGCCATAACACTCATGCCATTTCACCTCACCCTACCCTGCAGACACTGACAAGTATCGCGGTGTGCCTCAGGGTTTTCGGGCCATACGCTCACCCCATTCCATAAGGAAATATGGTGAGATAGGTGCAGTATAGGAGAATGGGGTGAACTTTGGGCATAAAAATTCCAAGGCACACCTTGATGCCTGTCACAGGGTGGGGTGGAATGGCATGAGCATTACAGCCGACAATCCCAAGTCACACCTCTGGCGCCTGTCAGTCTCTACAGGTTGGGCGTCATGGTTGGAACCCTAACACCCTGGGAATTTTCACTCCAATTTGTCAACATGGGTTTTTTGTAACCCTACCTCATGAACAGTGGCACTATCAGTTCATTAGCCAAAAGGTGATTTTGCACAGCGACTGTGCCTGTTGGTGCCACAGGTGCGAAAACACATTTCGGGCAGGATTTATTTATTTATTTATTTAAGACTTTGGTAAGTGGAAAAGGCCCACTAGGCACAAGTGCCCATTTTCAGGGGCAACTTGGGAGCACTGGGTGGTTAAGTGACTTGCTCAGAGTCACACAGTATGCAAGTAGAGGTTGTGAGAATCAAACCAAGGTCTGGTCTGCTGGATGTACCAAGCTCATTCACAGCTCGTTACTCTGACCTCTAGGCTGTACTGCCAGGATGTGAAAAATGACAGCTGTACTGTTCATGAGGAAATGTAAAAAAATGGCAGTGTTAAAAATCATTAGTGAAAATATGAAAAATTGGTGAAGTCACAAGTGTGCGTAGAAACTGCGCAATGCACGCCCATAACGCAATTATTTGGGGAATTTTTTTAACCACATTTTCAACATAGGCATTTTGGCACCTCCGCTCGTGAACAGTGGCACTGTGTTTTTTTTACTCTTTCCCAAAAGTTGATTTCCCACAGCGACCATGCCCTTGTGTGCCAGATGTTTGAAAACACATTTCAGGCAGGATATGAAGAATGACAGCTATACTGTTAATAAGTAGGTGTTTAAAATGGCAGTGTTGAAAATCTGGAGTGAAAATATTAAAATTGTCGGAGTTACAAGCTGATATGGACACTGCAATGCATGCTTGTAACAGTCATTTGGGAATTTTTCACCAAATCTGCAACACAGACTTTTGGGATCCCACCTCATGAACAGTGGCACTGTCATTTTGTTAATCAGTCCCGAAAAGTGTTTCCGCGCAGTGACCGTGAAATCACCTTTCAGCACCAAATAACAAAATGACAGTGCATAGAAACATAGAAACATAGAATTTGATGGCAGATAAGGACCGCTTGGCCCACCTAGTCTGCCCATTTTCCTACTTAACAGATAAGCTGCAGATCCTAGTTAACCAACAGCTTACTTCCTCTTACCCGCCCCTAGGACTGCCTTATGCCTGTCCCATGCATTCTTGAAGTCCCCCACTGTTCTTGACTCCACGACCTCCTCAGGGAGGCTGTTCCATGCATCCACAACCCTCTCAGTGAAAAAATACTTCCTCACATTACCCCTGAACCGTCCCCCCTCTATCTTCAAATTGTGCCCCCTTGTTCTTGCACATCTCTTTTTCTGGAAGATGCTACGCTCTTGGACTTTGTCAATTCCCTTGAGGTACTTGAAAGCTTCTATCAGGTCCCCTCTCTCCCTTCTTTCCTCAAGAGTATACATATTAAGCTCCTTTAGTCTTTCTTCGTATGTCTTCTGGTGCAGACCCTGCACCATTTTGGTTGCCCTCCTCTGGACAGCCTCCACTCTGTCTATGTCTTTGCGGAGATGGGGTCTCCAGAACTGCACACAGTACTCCAGATGGGGTCTCACCAACTGTCTGTACAGAGGGATAACAACTTCCTGTTTTCTACTATTGATGCCTCTTCCTATGCATCCCAGTATCCCCCAGCCTTCCTTACTGCCTTCTCACATTGCTTGCCCACCTTTAGGTCATCTGATATAATTACCCAGGTCCCTTTCTATTTTTACTGTTGTCAGTATCTCACCCCCATTGTGTACGCTTCCCTGGTTTTTGTTTCCATATGCATTACCTTGCATCTTTGCATTGAATCTGAGCTGCTATACATTTGACCATTCCTCCAACCTTGTCAAGTCCCTTCTCATCCTTTCCACTCCATCTTGTGTATCAACCCTGTTGCAGATCTTTGTGTCATCTGCAAGAGACATACTTTTCCTTCCAGTTCCTCTGCAATGTCACTTATAAAAACATTAAAAGGACCGGTCCCAGTACTGAACCCTGCGGTACCCCGCTAGTAATCCTCCTTTCTTCACTGTGTACTCCATTTACTACTGCCCTTTGTGTCCTGTTGTCTAGCCAATTTGTTATCCAGGCTACCACCTTGGGACCCATTCCAAGGCTGGCTATCTTGTGTATTAATCTTTTGTATGGGACTGTATCAAATGCCTTGCTAAAATCTAGGTAGGCCATGTCCACAGCCCCTCCCTGGTGTACTACTTTGGTCACCCAAAGAAATCTATTAGATTCATCTGACATGACCTTCCCATCGTGAATCCATGCTGCCTTGGGTCCTGTGCCCCACTGGCCTCTAGGTACTCAACAGTTCTTTCCTTCAGAAGTGATTCCATCATTTTCCCTACCACTGAGGTCAAACTGGTCTGTAGTTTCCTGCCTCTGTCCTCCCACTTTTGTGAAGAAGAATCACATCTGCCCTCCTCCAGTCCTCGGGTACCACCCCATCTCCCATGATTTGTTAAAGAGAGTAGTCAGCGATGTCACTAGTTCTACCCTTAGTTCTTTTAGAATTCTTGGGTGAATCCCATCAGGCCCCATTGCTTTGTCCACCTTCAATTTTATTAGTTCTTTCAGAACCCTTTCTTCTGTAAATGGACTGGTATCGACCCCTGTCTTCAGAGTGTTTCTCTTGTTTGGTTTAGGTAACTCCCCCCTCCTCTTCCTTTGCGAATATTGAGCAGAAATATTCGTTCAGTATCCCTGCTTTTTCACTGTCACCCTCTACCCACATTCCCTCCCCTTTACTATGCTTCAGTATCCCTCCTTTGGTCTTTCTTCACTCCCTAATGTACCTATAAAAGGTCTTATCCCCCCTTCTTAACAGAATTGGCTATCCTTTCCTCGGTTTGGGCCTTTGCTATTCTGACTGCCTTCCCAGCCTCTTTCTGCTTTAACTGATAAAGTTCTCTGTCCTGGTCCTTTTGTGTTTCCTTATATTTCCTGAATGCTGTCCTTTTCTCCTTAACCTTCCCTGCCACCTCTTTTGTGAACCATAGCGGTTTTTTCCTTCTTTGTGTTTTATTGATTTGCTTTACACAAAGGCTTGTTGCCTCTGTGATGGCTGTTTTGATCACTCCCCCATTGTTCCTCCACCCCTCCTTCTTGCCTGTTTGCTATTGCTTTTCTGAGGCACTCTCTCATTTTTCCAAAGTCAGCCCTCCTAAAGTCTAGTACTCTTGCTTTTGTATGGCTGTGTTTATCGTGAACCACACTGTTTGGTGGTCGCTTGTTCCCAGATGGCTACCCACTTCTAAATCTGAGATTCTTTCTCCATCCTCATTTGAAAGTACCAGGTCTAAGACTGCTCCCTCCCAAGCGGGTTCTGATACTAGCTGTCTGAGGCATGCCCCCCTGTAGGGCATCAAGAATGACCCTGCTCTTGGACGTGCCTGCAGCAAAGGTGCTCCAGTTAACATCTGGCATATTCAGGTCCCCCATCAACAATATCTCCCCTTTTTCTGCCATTCTAAGAAAGCCTTCTATCATTTCCTTGTCCATTCCCTCACCCTGAGATGAGGGTCTGCATACAACCCCCATGTAGATTGTGGTGCCATTTCCTGTCTCCAGGGTGACCCAAAGTGCCTCATCTGCTCCCTGTTTACTCTTTAGTTCTGTTGCTTTGATCCCTTCCTTTACATAGAGAGCTACTCCTCCTCCTCCTCTTTTACCCTCCCTGTCCCTCCTGTAGATTGTGTATCCTGGTATGTTGACATCCCAGTCATGGTTCTCTGTGTACCATGTTTCTGTGACTGCCACAATATCCAGGCAACCCTCTTCCATCAAGGCCACTAGTTCAGGGAGCTTGTTACACAGAGTACGGGCATTGGTACTCATCACCTTCCACTTTTTGATAGCCTTACCCCTTTTAGCCCCATTTCTGTCCTTACTGCCTTTGCCTTTTTTTACATTTAAATCTGTTCTGCTCCCTAATAACTTCTGTACCTTGGTGTTTACCTCCCTAATCAGCATGTTTTGTGGGGGGAGGCTTGGATTTCCCTGCTTCTTTTCATTGCCTCCCCCCTTGGCTAGTTTAAATGCTTGCCAATGAAGCATTCAAACCTCTCACCTAGGATCCTGGTTTCACCCCGGACAGATGCAGACCATCGCACCAGTATAGGTCTGCATCCCTCCAGGTGGCTCCCCAGTCCCCAATGAAGCCAAACCCTGAGCTCCACACCAGTTTTTCTACCACTCATTGAATTCCCTGGTGAGAAGTGCCCTAGCATCTCCCTTGCCATAGACAGGCAGCACCTCCGAGTAGGTTACCGTATGCGCTACTTGTCTAAGGCCCCTTCCCAACTCTACAAACTCCATTTGTACTGCTCTGATCCCATTTCTAGCCAGGTCATTTGTCCCTAGGTGGACAATGACATCCAGCTCCCTCCCTCATGCAGCTTCTCCCACGATCCTGAGGATTCGCTTCCTGTCCCTCCAAGCTGTGGCGCCTGGAAGGCACCTTACCTCCCTCTCCCCTTCCTCACCTGATTCTACCCCTAATGATTGAGTCCCCCACCAGGAGTTGTTTCCTTCCCCTGTGGGGTCCCATGCCACCCTCCTTTGGGTCTCCTTTGTGAAGGTTCCCAGCATCCTCCTTGGTCTCCACTGCAGGTGCCTCCATAGAGGAACCACTATCCACCAGAAGAGTGAATGAATTGTGGAGAGGTACAGCTGGAAGGATGCAACTCTGTTCCACCACCCCTCTCCTCCTTGGGCCCACCCTGGTCCAGCCTCTCCTCTTTCTTGGCAACCTCTGAGGTAGTGGCATTGGCCCTGGTGGTCCCTGGGTGGGGGAGGATGTTTCACGAATCCTAGCCAGGTCAGCCTGGAGACGGGCAACCTCCTCTCTCAGACCAGAGAGGTGCCTGCAAATAGGGCAGCATCACAGCCTCCAGAATGTCTCCCGGAACACTGCATGTGTTCGTGAGGCGGGGTCCCAAGAACCCCATGTTGAAAATCTGGGCAAAAATTCAAAAAGTGGCTGAGATATCCCCCTAAGTTAAAACCACCCATTGATGACATTATATAGCTTACTGTGATTTTCTTCAGTTCAGAGTTGGCTTCTGAAGAATTCAGATATGTCCCACTCGACCGAAGAGCACCATGCTGGGCCTCCAGAGGTAAGTATGGAGTGAGGGGGGGAGGTGGGGTGCGCAGAGGGTGGGTGTGGGTTGGGAGAGGAGGGGCATCCTGATGATGAGGGACTGTTTCCTTTTTAAACCTGATGTCAAGGGAATATTTTCTCTATTTACAGGTTTTACAAAAAATACCTTTAGGCACACTGGGGTGGGCTCCCAGTGTGCCCATGGTTGGGGGGCTAGGCCGACAGGGACTGGGCACCCATTAGCAGTAGGGTGTGGGGGGAGGGGACATGATGCCGATGGGGATTGGGCACCCCTCTGTGATATTTTGCAGGTGAGTTTTACCATTTAAAATAAATAAAACAGCCTTAATATTTGTTATAGTGATTTTACTGACAGGCATAATGATGTCGGTTGCGTACATGTATTGATTTGAGCATACAGTAAATGTACAGGAGTTTTGTCCCAGTTTTACATGGAAAATACAGGGAAAAGGAGGGATCCCTACAGGGAATGCTTTGTTCAATCTGGGAACACTGCAGTTGACACCATTCTCATTCTTTTTAATTCCTTAGGATGCCCCTTGCAACCTCTGAAAACCCCCCAAAACATTAGCTGCCTAGCACTTATTTACCCCTCCTACAAGTATAAAACCATGAGAGTTCCAATGCCACTAATTAGGTCCAGAAAGGGTTAACATAAATCAACTCTTCAGAGGAAATACTGTAAATCATTGCTACACACACACTGGGAAAGATGACCACCGAATGTAATTTGAAACTACAAAAAGGAAATGAATAGTTGTTTCCTTTATTGGAAAATCAGTTGTGCAGCTACAAAGCCTATTTTTGTAAGCATTTTCTAGTAATTTGAAACTACTTTGCAGTTAGATGCTATCTGTTGAAAGTTATGTCAGTAAATTATTAGTCTCCAAAGATAGCAAGTCACATTGTAATAAAAAAATAGCTGAGAAAAATAGTGTTGGAATTGGTCGACTCAAGCAGGGACAAGAGTATTTTATTTAACTGGCAAGTTGGAGAAGGGTACATTGAAAACTTCAAAAAAATGTGCTGTGGGACTCCATTTTTCCAGCTACAGACAGCAAGATGGCTGTATGCAGCCCTCTTGCATTGGCTCTAAAAATGCTGTTTACCAAGTTGGATTCAAAAGAAAATGTGTTTCTTGTACTCACTGAAACACTACAAGGTTGAGGAGAGGCGATTGTCAAGAGCATTTGTTTCTTAATCCCTAGGCTGCTGACAGAGCTAGACTGAATCTATTTGACTGAGCTCTGGACAGATGTTTAGTCTGCAGCAATGCAAGGGTTAAATTGAAGGGCTGCAAAGACATGGAAGGATCATTCAAAAACTCCAAAGAAAGTGTTCCACAGTCTGAATCCAGTAGCTTATTTTTAGAACTGAAGCAAGAGGGCTGCAGGTTCCACCTACCTGCAGCCCTAAAAAGGAATGCCTTTGTTCTCTGAGTTTCCCAGGCTAAGAGTACATCCATTATGAGTTGACAGGTTGCTCAAGCAACACAGCCTGTAAACTTTAACATTGAATGGCTCAGTCCTGCAATAAGCCACAAACTCAAAAGTCACATTTTTGGACTTGCCATGAGCTGACTTCTCCAAAGAGACCAAACACAGATATGCCAGTTCTTAGACTTTTAGCACAGAACATATTTGCAAATAACCAGCTTTCTCCAGCAGATGGAGCAGTTCCAGGTAATGTAATGGAATTTGCTATTATGGTTATTGTAACAAAAGGCCAAAAAAGTGCCTGACCAAACTGCATTGTTTGTGCTTGACAAGAAGTTTAACGATATGGGTTTAAAAATCCATGCCACATCTTGCTTGGACCTGAGCAGCACAGTAATGCATATTTTGGTACATAACCCAACTGTAGTGCCTATCAGTAACTGTGAGGGGTAGTGACAGGGCTTTCTTTGGTTTAAAATTAGTTGTTCTAGTTATTGGGGAGCTATCAGAGAATATTATCCAGAGGAATGAGACAGATGAAGAGATTAGGTCTTTATCCAATGGTTTATTGCTTTGCAAGAAATTTGTCCAGTAGGCAAAATAAGAATACATATATGTAAAGTTGAAAATAATTATCTTGTACTGTCTACTACGGTTGAAGAAACAAAGCAGTTTAAAGAAATACATGTAACTGATACTGAAAATGTCTCTGAAATAAGATAAAAGTAGGTAAAAATGTACCTTTTACTGAACAAATTGAACAAGCTATACAAGCATGTAGTTGTAACACTAAAGCAGAAAAAAAATGGTTTGTAAAATGTTCCTTCAGTTCACGGGCACGTTTGTGAAAGATGCTCATGATTGTAGGGTGACTGACCTTCATGTTACCAGGGTGCCAACATACCCTAGTAAAAGTCCAGTGTATATACGCCAGTACAAAATACCACTCACATCTTACAAGCACATACAAGAGATACTGGATACCTTAATAAAGCAAGGAATTACAAGACAAGAAAATTCTGTTTATAATTCCCCTTTTTGGCTTTTACTAAGCCTACAGGAGTTTGGAGACTCACTATTTTTACTATAACTAATAAATATAACTAGCCACAACATACTGTTTCTGCACTGCCTTTTTCATTGCTTAGCAGCATGTAAATTACTTTGCAAAACAGCATTTTTAGCCTTTAGCTTAACTAAGGCACAATAGTTAGAAAGGTTAAATAGCGCCCGATTTATTTTGCGATTCAGTAGATGCTGCACCTATTCGCACTATCATGAATTAGCACTCTTGGCATACAGTAAAATACAGCACAGTATGGGCTCACAATGTTTTTCAATCAGTTCTCAATTAGTATCAGTTAATTAGTAGGCACACATTCTTACAGACAAGTTCCCCGGTGAGTGGCATGTAACACATAATGAGAATCACTAGGCAAATGTACAAACCACCCTTCAATTTGTCGATCTGGTGCTCACCCCCTATGTTGCCAGCATCAAAGCAAAATTCACTCTACCTGACGAACAGAAGGCTGTGATCATAGGGGATTTATACCAGACACTCATCACAGAGGATGTGATAAAATATTTTGAGGAGAGTGGACTAATCCCAGTGTATGTGCCTGCATCCTGTACTGATGCTCTCCAGCCATTGGATGTGTCTGTAAATAACATTTTTAAATATTACTCGAAGTCTCAATTTAAAAACTAGTATGCTGGTCTAGTGTTGGAGAAAACTGGTGCTGGTGGGTCAGAAGATCTGAACATTGACCTCGCGCTCCAAACACTGAAAGAACTCCATGCCCGTTGGCTTGAGGAAAGTTTTAAAAGCCTGAATCCTGTAAAGATGTTATCCATGGATTTCAGCAAGCCGGCATCTACGATGCTCACCAGACCTACCTTAATGAGTAAATACACTGAAGCACACATAGCAAAAAAATTAAAATTAATTTAATTCTGGGTATACTGTGGTAGAGTGAATAATAACTGGTGATCTTACTTCGAGGGGGCTCTTGCAGTAGGTAATTACATATAGGACTGATGCCGGCCGGCGGCAGGACCCCACGGAAAAATTTCTAGCTAGCAGTCCCTGGCGAGGGACCGCCCCCATGTCAGGTGACCAGCGTCAGGAGACATAGGTATAAAGGGGCGGTCCCTAACGCCCACCTTCCAGTTCTTTCCCACCATTAGCTCGTGCAGCGCCTCGCGGAAAAGTTCTTCACTCGTCAGACTCCCTTCATCTGTAGTTTACTGAGTATTTTTTGCTTTTTCTCCAAAATCGTCAGTCAGTCGTCGGTGTATGTCGTCCCCTACACCCTCCAAGCTGGAAAAACAAGTCACATTTCATGCGGCGTAACTCCCTGCACAAGGACGCAGCACTCTCTGTGCCTTTTTTGTCTAGGCCCCGATCATCCGCTCGAGAAGTGCCAGCACTGCCTGAGTTTCAACGCAGCCACCCGGAGAAGGAGGCAGCAGTCCCTGGAAGCCCACATTCTTAAAAAGAAGATGAGCTCCATGGAGAAGGAACTCAAAAAGCTCCGGCAGGTGTCAACCTCCCCTGAGGGCCATCGCAAGAAGAAGGACAAAGAAAAGCACCGGGACAAGGACTACTCCACCATGACTTCCTCTGGAGTCGCCCGTGCTTCCAGGTAGCGTCCCTCCGAGAGGACACATCTCAGCAGCCACCTTAGGGAGGCTTCTAAAGGTGGCATCGGCTACCCATCTGGCTCACACTTGGGCCTTTGAAGCCTCCGGGCTCTTGGAGGCATCCGCCCCGGTAAGGCCGTGGCTTCATGGCATCCCGGTGCGGGCGGCTCCGATAAGCCGGATGTCGGCCCCTCCGACGTCCGCACAGAGAAGGTCGGTAAGTCACCCGACCCTTTGGGGCAGCACGCGGCCCCTCTTCCGCCAGATCAGGCCGCCCCTCCATCGTGGCCTGCCTCAAGCAATGGGTCCGTTAAATTGGCCGCCGGCCCCTCCGGCACCCACCTGGATCCCGCTGCCCCCAACGTTCGTGCAGCGGAAGAGCCGATGCCGGACCCTCCCACGTCTGTCGTTCCCAGCTTCCCACAGCCTTCACTGCACTCCGGGGACCCTGAGTCTCCTCTTCCTGACCCCAGGGATTTCTCACCTCCTTCCCCGGGTGACACTGAGGTTCCACCTCCATCAGACCGTCCACCTGTGGGTTCAACGGATCTGACATCGGCTCCCCGGATGCCAGCTCAGACGCCGGCACCTCCGATGCCAGCGCCTCCGACACTGGCTCCGATGCTGGTTTTGCCGACTCCGGGTGACATACCACTCCCGGATACCGCCCTGACGCCGGGACCTCTGCCCTCTGGGCCTTCTAACCCAGACCCACCCGTGGGGCCTCCAGCCGGGCCATCTGCTCTGGCAGCTCCCCCGGCTCCCGAGTACCCGACTCAGTCATATCTGGTGCCGTCGTACCTGGGACCTCAGTATCCAGCGCCTCAGTACCCAACGCCGGTCTACCCGACGCGCAGTAGCCGGGCGCCCAATACTCGATGCCTGGTTTCCCACTGGGTTTCGGATACTCACCCTATGGATATAACCCATATCCATATCCCCTCCTCCTCCTCCACTGCCCCTCAGCGCGGTGGATTTGCAGGAGACTCTGGCCTCCTGGTGGGCTGAGGCCAAGGCTTAGCTTACCAGAGAGGTGGAGAGTCGTCTACCGACGACGGTGCCGGTTCCCGTACGTCCACGACGACACACTCCCTCACCTCCTCCAGACACCAGGGCTAACCCCTCTGGGTCCAGAGAGGGGCAGGACATGCTTCCCCGAGGGCTTCCCAAGGGGTCCGTTCCTCCCCCTAGACGGGAAAGGGAGTCGTCATCTGCTCCTTCTTCCTCTTCCCCCTCGGACTCCTCAGACTCCTCCGACGGCTGCTCCGAAAGGGATGACAAGCCACGCTCTCTGTCGAAGCCCAGGCAAAGACTCCTCTGAAGTCTCCTCCAGAAGATCCTTCCTTCACAGAGCTGCTACTGAAAAATCCAGGTGGTACATAAGTGGCAATCCTTGGAGCCAGATCCACAGCGGGTGAAACTGCTCGAACATCTGGATCTGCCCGCCACAGCTCCTACCTGGTGCCACCTGGATCGAGCCATCGCGACCTTGTTACCACCATCTGGAAACGGCCGTGGCTCTAGCCCACTTCCTCGGGAAGTCGAATAGGCTATACCAGGCTCCCAAGGGTGTTGACTTTGTTGATTCTCACCCCTTGAGCTGACTCGGTAGTGATTAGCGCCCGCCACGGCCGGTCAGCTAATCTGAAACATCTCAGCTCGTCACCACCTGATAAAGAATCTCGCCTGCTGGACCAGTATGGTAAGAAGATTTTGCTTCTTCCACACTGGGGATCAGGGCCCTGAACTATGTCGGTCACATGGGGGATTACCAGAAGGCAATTCTTACTCAGGTGGAAACCGTTGGACTCCCTGCGGACTCCCAAGTCAAGCAGGATTTGGCCGACCTCGTCCGCTCTGCCGCTTCGGCCAGTCGCCACATGCTTCGGGTGACCTACGATGCAGTGGACATTGCTGGTCGGAGCTCAGCTTTCGCCGTAGGCTTACGTCGTCATGCTTGGCTCCGTGTGTCAGGGTTGGTCCTGGAAGTGCAGTCCGCTATACAGGAATTGCCCTTCCGGGGGTCAGTGCTCTTCAGTGGTGATGTCAAGGACATCATCACCGATCTGCAGGAGAAGGGGACGGCACTGAAGTCCATTGACTCTATGTACCATCCCCCTCAATCACAGCGCCTTCCCTTTTGCAGACGGAATCGGCCAAAGGCGAAACCCCCGGGAAAGCAGGCCACTAAATGCCGGGCCCCCACAGCTGCCAAGCCCCCCCCACCCAAAAAAGCAGCGGGTGCTTCAGCTGCGGTGCATCTCCATACCACCTGACTCCTTCCCTCTCCCACAGCCTCTGGGCTCTCCAGAGGAATCGGTAGGAGGGAGGTTTTCCCTCCACCTTCCGGGCTGGGAGAGGATAATATCAGATTCATGGGTGCTCCAGCTAATCGCAGAAGGACACTCAATAGAGTGTCTACAGAAACCACCTAGTCACCCCCCAAGGTTATTGTATTCTTGGGAACATCTTCTTTGGTCCAGAAAGAGATTTCAGAACTGTTACTGAAAGAAGCGATAGAATCCGTCCCTTCTCATCTTCAGGGAACGGTTACTATTCTCATTTCTTTCTGGTCCCAAAGACAGGAGAGATGGAGACCCATTCTGGATCTCAGTTCCCTGAATCTTTTACGTGGAGTACAAGAGGTTCAAAGCTCTCCCTGCACAGCCTTCTGCCCCTCCTCCGCTCGGGCCAGTGGCTGTGCGCCTTGGATATGCAGGATGCTTACCTGCATATTTCGATCCACCCATCTCATCGCAAATATCTTCATTTTGCTTTTCAGGGGGACCACTACCAGTTCAAGGCACTTCCCTTTGGCCTATCCTCGGCTCCCTGACTATTTACCAAATGCCTTGCGGTGGTGGCAGCCTACCTGCATACCCGGGGAGTGCAGGTTTTCCCGTACCTAGACGACTGGCTCCTGGCAGCCTCGCTCTTACCCGGCAGGTTTCTGCCTGCCTGGGTATCACCATCAACCACTCCAAGTCTCACTTGGTCCCATCCTAGAGACTACAGTTTATTGGGGCAATACTAGACACGGCCCTCGGCAGGGCCTTCCTGCCACTGGACAGGGCATCCACCCTCCAGACTCAAGTAAGTCTGTTGTCCGGCCGCAGGAGGGTCAGTGCAAGATCAGTCCTTCGCCACCTTGGGCTCATGGTGGCTGCCATTCCGACAGTCCCTCACGCTCGGCTCCACATGAGAATTTTTCAGTGGACGCTTCGCTCCCAATGGGATCAATTGGTGGACAACCTGGATCAGTTGGTCCTAGTCTCCTCTCCCATGGTTCGGGACTTGCAGTGGTGGATGGTTCGAGAGAACCTGCTTCGGGGAGTTCCATTCTTTCTTCCTCCCCCATCCCAGACTCTAACCACAGACACCTTGGGCGAAGGTTGGGGAGCCCACCTCAGTCCCCATCGGACCCAGGGCTCCTGGTCCAAGCTCGAACAGACACTCCACATCAATGTGCTCGCGCTTCGGGCAGTTCTTTATGCTCTCCAAGCCCTTCATCTGTATCTCCTTCCCGGCCACCTAGCTGTCCAGACAGACAATATGTGTATGGTTTGGTACATCAACAAACAGGGAGGGACTTGATCCTACCCTCTTTGCAAGGAAGCAATGAGAGTTTGGGATTGGGCAGCACAACACGACCTTCACCTCACGGCTATTCATGTTCCGGGAGTCGAGAACACTTTGGCAGACAAGCTAAGTCACTCGTCTGCTCTGGCTTACGAATGGGAACCGGATCAAGGGGTTTTAGATAATATCTTCCTACACTGGGGAACACCACAGGTCGACCTGTTCGCTTCCCCTCAAAATGCAAAGCTTCTGGACTTCTGCTCACTTGTTCAAGAGCGAGGCATTTTCTGGTGGGACGCTCTGTCTCTAGAGTGGAAGGACAGATTAGTCTATGCCTTCCCCCAGTTCCTCTGATAGTTTACAGAAACTAGGTTCAAAAGGAGCATGAATGATTTTGATCGCTCCTTTCTGGCCCAGGCAAATTTGGTTCTCTCTTCTACAACAGTACTCAGAGGATCCACCTCTTCCTCTGCCTCTATCACGATGTTTGCTGACCCAGGATCAGGGACCCTGGTCCATCCAGGTCTCAAGTCCCTTCAGCTTCATGCATGGCTCCTGCAGACATAGCTCAGGCTCGCTTCGGGGTTTCTCCCCAAGTGGCGGAAATTCTGGTGGAGGCTAGGAAACCCTCCACTAGGTCTGCATATGCCATGAAGTGGAAAAGGTTCACTATTTGGGCTGCTTCAAAAGACATTGAGCCTTTCTCCTGTTCGGTTGGGCTACTGATAGAGTACCTGCATCATCTCTTTGACCTGAGTCTTAGTCACTCGTCTCTGAAAGTTCACATGGTGGCCATTTCAGCTTATTATGTTCCCTTTGCAGGCAGAACATTCGCTGAGTTGGAAGTCTCTAAGACTTTCCTTAGAGGAGTTCTTCACCTGAGACCTCCTATTCGAAGTCCCGCCCCTCCTTGGGATCTGAACTTCGTCCTTGAGAAACTTACTCTGCCTCCTTTTGAACAGGCAGTTTCCGCAGACTTGAAGTTCCTTTCGTGGAAAGCTCTTTTTCTTGTGGCCATTTTTTCTGCTCAGAGAATTTCCAAGCTCCAGGCCCTAATGTGTGCCCTAATGTGTAAAATTCCATACTTGATTTTTCACAAGGAACGTGTACCTCTGCGCACTAATCCCAAGTTTCTTCCCAAGGTGGTAGCGGAGTCTACTCTGAACCAGTCCATAGAGTTACCCACTTTCTTTATGCAGTACTCCAATCAAGGGGAGTATTTGCTATATACTATGGATGTTCACCGGATTCTGAGATACTATACTAATAGGACAAAGGATCTCAGGAAGACTGACCAACTGTTTGTCTCTTTGGCCCCCAAAAGAGAAGGCAATGCTGTTTCTAAGCAATGCCTATCCAAATGGTAGGCTCATTGTATCACTTTCTGTTATGACAAGTACAACAAGACCCTCCCGGGTCAAGTAAGAGGCCACTCCACCAGAGGAGTCACTGCCTCAGTGGCTTGTTTCAAGAATGTGTCAGCGGCAGACATCTGCGCTGCCACCACTTGGACTTCCGTCCATACGTTCACAAAACATTACAGTTTGGATATTGCCTCTCACCGCAGAGCAGGCTTCAGGCTTGCTGTTCTGCAAGGTCTGCTCTCTTAAGACCTTATCAGCTAGAGGATCTACCTTGAGTAGTTTTCCTCCTCCTGTGTGCTTTTTCTTTGTTCCAGACTGCTTGGGACCCAGTCCTATATGTAATTACCTACTGCAAGAGCCCTCTCAAAGTAAGATAGTACAGTTACGTAAGAACTTACCGTAACAGTAGATCTTCGAGAGAGGCTCTTGTAGTAAGTAATACCTTCCCGCCCTCCATCCCCCTAAGCTTTTTCAGCTCCTTTTCCAGTGAAGGAAATATCCGCTCCTATCTCGTCCGGCCTCTTTTGGCCTGTGGCGGGAAAGAACTGGAATCTTGAGCGTTAGAATCAAGCCTTTATACGGCGTCTCCTGGCGCCCAGTCACCTGGCCCGTGGGGAGCGGTACCTCGCCAGGGACTGCTAGCTAGAAATTTTTCCATGGGGTCCCTGCCGGGCGGCATCAGTCCTATATGTAATTACCTACTGCAAGAGCCTCTCTTAAACATCTACTGTTACGTAAGTTCTTACGTAACTGTACTTTACTGTGTATTCCACAGACAAACACCAAACAGCACAGAAGATCACTGACTGCCATGTGCTATCCCCAAAGTGTGATTACAAAAGAACAGACATGGGACACAATAAATAGACTTTCTTCACTTTTTTAAACAATACTGATGTTCTCAATTAATGTGCTTCTGTTAAAGATTAATAAAGTTTATTCTTGTTGCATACTGGATCACGGGCATGAAGAACATTTCTTGCACTTTTACTAAAGCTCCGCTGTCCAATAATAATTGCATTCATTTTATTTTTGTTAAAAAAATGTCAATAACGAAAATAAAATGAACGTGAATATGACCTACTGTACAGTATTCTCCAGCATTTATTTTTAGCTGGCTTATTTTATTAAGCAGCAATGAGTATTTTTGGTTAAATTTTACAAATTCTCTAATGCTTTTATTTTGAATTTTAGAACTCAGATGGGATGTTGGAGGATATATTACTATCTTAGTTTTAAGAAAATCTGCACTTACGGTTAGGGTTGTAATTATTTACAATAATAAAACTTAAGCAACAACACAATTACAGTAAACTTTAAATAACAGTTTAATATAAACTTGATATGTGTTTTAAGGATGCTTTAAAGGACTTTATTTGCTTGCAGTAATGCGTTGAGTCAGACAATTATTTTTTTCTGTGTTTTTACTTCTTTGTTAAAGTAACTTTAGGCTCATTGAAAAGCAAAAACAAAAAAATATATTATTTATGCAATTTAGTGATTTTTGCAATTTAGCAACTTTTTATTTTTATACACATTTAGAATGTGAACTGCTCATTTACTAAACAATTAATCCTGGATGAGCCCCCAGAATATCATAGCAATAGCCTGGAATATTAAGCATGCATTATGACAGTTTGCTCTACCTCATGCCTTACTTCTATGAATCAGATAAAAGAAAATTGGCTCATGTTTTCCTTTTTTACATCCTACTATATAAAATGTTCTAGATAACTATGAATAATGTTTCTGTCACACCATTGAAAATATATAAAAATAGATTTTATTTTTTCCTGTACAATATAACTAATCACTAATAGCTGTTGCATAAATATAGAATCTTGTAAAATCTGTAAAAAGCAGCATAAATATAAGACAATGAAGCTTTCTGAAAAATAAAACAACAAAAATTTAAAAACAAAAGCACCTCTTGTGCCTCCTCCCTCCTCTCATCCTTCCCTCCAGTGTAACCACCTCCCCCTAATCACCCAGTTCTCCTTCACTCCCATCTCACCTCCCACTGCCATCAACACCTTACTTGCCCTCAACCCACTCAAGAGTAAAAACCCTGACGGGCTTGACCCAAAACTTCTACATCTTGCTGCCCCCATCATTGATCTCCCTATCCTGCCCTCCCAAATCTCTCCTTCTGTAAAGCCTTCTATCCCTATACCTGCAAGCATGCAACAGTTGTCCCCTCCATAAAGGCAGTGACCCTTGCACTCCTAGTAACTATCATCCCATTTCTCTTCTCCCTACCCTTGCCAAACTCCAAGAACACTTGGTGCTATCCCAACTGTCCCCTTTCTTGACTTTTCCTCCATCTTCACCCTTACCAGTCTGGATTCTGTAAAATCCACTCCACCGCTAACTGATAGCATTCTCACTGGAATGGGCCAGGGCCAAATCACACCAACCATCTTTTTGACTTGGCCAAAGCCTTCAGCACTGTAGCCCATAATCTCCTCCTCTCTACACTCTCTGTGTAGGACTCTCCACCTCGGTCACTAACTGGTTCTGCTCCTACCTTGACTGGCAGGTCTCAATCAGTTTGAATTGGTGACTCTCTTCCCCCTTCCCTTCCAATCTGCACTGGGTGTCCCCAAGGGCTCTGTCCTAGGCCCTATTTTATTCTCGAGCTTCTTAAATGACCTGCCTGCTGACTGCACCTCAGTGTCCATCCACATGTACACTGATGACACAGTCCTATTTGCCTCTGGCCACTCCCCTACTGACTTGATGACCAGACTTCAGTGGGACTTTGAAAAACTTTGATAAAGGACATGGTATTGCCTGAAATGCATCAGGCGCAACACAGATGTTTGCTTATGAATTAAAATGTGAATTTTCCACCTGTGGTGGCATACCTTTTTATGAGGGTGTGTGTGCTTGAAACTCATTTTGGCAACAACTTTGACAATGTCCAGCTCTGGTTCTACTCAAATCAGTTGGCCCTTAACACCCCCCAAAAAAATGGTCTCTATGACCTTTGGCACAAGGCAAAAGCTCTCTAGGATTGCTAGCCCCCCCTCTTCTGCACCCTGCATGGATCCACCATTGAGAATGTACTATCCTTCAAGAACCTTGGGTAGAGATGCAGTGAAGTATTATTCCGCCTGCGAAGAGGATGTGAAGTCCCCCACTCCGCATCACGGATCGTTATATGAAGTGCATTCAAAAAGGTGGAATTTCACCTTTTTGAATGTACTTTGCATTCCATTACTTTGCCTTATTACACGTGGTAAAACAAGGTGGAATGAGTGAAAAATGGGCCACAGATCACATGGCTCACACAGTCTCACTAACATCACCAGTGTGGACAACATCATATCCTCCAACTATCATTGAAGCAACAGATTGCGCTGTAAGAAACATTGACAGAGAAATCCCTTTACTGAGATAAACTATGCACTTCTGTGTATTAACAAGCCCACTGCCAATCTTGCCACTAGCAGCAGTGCCATAGCCAGAAACAGCTTTGCTTGCACATCTCTTTGCAGGCATTTTTGGGGATTACCAAGAAATTCTAAACAAATTTAGATATATGAACTTTCAATTTAGGGTGGCTGGGAAGCCAAAAAACAACAACTGTAGCTTGCAGATGGAGATTGAGCAGTAAACAGATGCAAACGCACAGACAGATTAAGATTGCGCTGCACACTCAAGAGATGCAGATGCAAAGGCACAACACCACCTTTACCAGTGCTCAAATCCAAAAACTGGAAAAAAATACCTTTTGCTGGTTGGGGGTGGGGAGGGGCAGTGCACTGAAATAACAGTCCACTACCATGATACCACAAAGCAGTACAAAAAAACGCAGACAGATAACAGGTTCACAGTGTTGCAATTACTGTGTGGCACAATAAAATGTGTCTGACTTGATGGCATGTGTCACGCACACATACATACACACACACACACACTACAGGTAATGTGCAGCAAATTGAAAACTTCAGTAATACTGTATAAGCAAATCTTTTAAACAAACTGAAATTATGCACTGCACCACAACAATCGGAAAAAAAATGTCAAAAATTACTGAAAATACTACTGTGTGTACATGAACACAGTCATACAACAAAAATATAACCAAAACAGTTAGAAAGACTGCTTTTCTCCCAGTTAATCTACCTCCACCACAGATACACCCTCCCTCAAGCACACTTCAACAGTGTCTGTCAGTACACGACTGAATATTTTAAAGTAACATTAAAAATCCATACAAAAACAATAACCACTCAATATGAGCACAGGAGGGTTTCCTAAAATCTATGTACTAAATTTTGAGCAAAGAAAAATGGCTCAAAAAGGCTTTTTGAACAGTTTTTAGAGGGGGTGAATCTCAGCTCTGAGAGCAAACTGTCTCCAGCTACCACTACATACACACTGCACAGAACTGAGACTGTGCAGAACAATCTAGAGCCCATGTGACATGCAATCCCATGAATCACTGCAAAATTTGTCTTAGAGCTCACAAACAAGGTGAAGTAATGTAAAGTACATTGAAATCAATGTAATTTACATTAAAATTGGTGTAGAAGTGGTTGGGGAAAGGTGGAGTAATGGAAAGTCAGTACTTCCAATGGACTTTGCGATAATGATTGGAAGGCAGAGTACTCCACTTTGCATTGCGGATTACTCCACTGATTCCGCTTTAATATGCAAATTGCTCTGCGTAGCGGATTTTCGCCACGTTGCCTGCCTCTAACCTTGGGATCTGGCTTGACAAGCACCTCGACTTCTCTAAACATGTTAATGCCATATACAAAAAACTTCACCCGAAGACTGGGGCATTGTACCGCCACCGGAGCTGCATCCCACTCCTAGTACAAAGAGCTATTGCACAGAAAATGATCCTCCCCATATTCGACTATGGTGACATAGTTTACAGCTCTTCCCATAAATATTCCCTTGCCAGCCTGGATTCTGTCTTTCATTCCTTCTGTCACTTTGCTCTGGACTGCCCTCCTCGTACACATCACTATACTGTTTATAAGTCCCTCTCCTTTTCTTCCTTTGAAGCAGGATGCAAGGGACGTGGTTCTTCATTTATTGTCAAGTACTGGTTTGGCTCCCTCCCTTCCTACCTGTCCTCTACCCTCTTCCAGCCTCCCCCTCAATATCCTATGACTTCTGCAGTTCTCACTCCCCTTCCCTTGCACTCCCCCCAGGACCTCCTCAGCCAGTCAGGCTGTCTTCTCCTACCACATCCCTAAATTCTGGAACTCCCTCCCTCTCCCAATCTACTCTGCCACCTTCCCCTTCACTCTATCCTTCCTACTACACAGATTCTCCTCCCACACCTGTAACTGCAATTGAATCTCCCCTACCTCTGTCCCCCCACACCACCCATCCCCTTCACCTCTATCCTTCTCTCTCTGCTCACCCGTCCCCTATGACTTTCATGCACCCTCCCACCAGTCTTCTTCCTACCTCACTTCTCTGTTCTCCTATATGCTTGCTTCCTTCCTCCCTCCTTCCTCTCCCTCCACCTTTCTATACTATTGACCACAACTGGCCCAGTGCTGGTGTATAGATCTATTATGTGTGTGTGTGTGTGTGTGTTGTGTGTATGTATATATGTGTGTGTGTATATACAGTATATATATATATCCATAACTCACTTGTGGCAGAGCCACGAGTAAGTTATGAAAGTCCTGCCCTCTCATAAGTGAAGGTAAATTGCCTATTATGAGTCAGGCTATTGTATATTTGATATATACAACAGTAGTTTACAAGTTATAGCTTTAAAATCTACAGTTTATTTAAAAATGTTGATGCTTTTGTTTGATTTTACCTGCTTGTTTCAGTGCTGCACTAGGCACTGTGATGTCATTAGCACTGTAGAAGCTGCTGTCTGATTGGTTCAGTATTCCACTATGATGACAGTAACTTAAAAGATATCCATTGTGAGAACAGTAACACTGTTTTTGATATCTTTCTCTACTGATGTCACCAACTAAGATATCTTTTATCTTGTCATTTTCACCACCACTCCTGTGTGTGTGTATGTGTGTGTGTATATATATATATATCTATATATATCTATATATATACACACACACACATATATATACATATAATATTATAGGGTGTGGGTGCACCCCAATAGCTAGGGTTAAGTAAGCACTTTAATGTTAAACTCAAAGTTTTGCATTTAATAACTCTGCAACCATTGAACGGATTTGCAAGACATTTGGTATGCGTCTTCCAGGGCTGTAAATCTCTTGATCTGGCAAGTTTCATTCTGGTCAGATGTGCAGTCTCGAGTTATGGAGAGGTGAAAAACAGATTTTTACCCATTGACTTTGCTGGAATTGTTCTTTGAACTTGCCTACCACTCAAAGTGTTTGTTTGTTTGGTATGCAATTTTCAGGACAGAAAGGGACTACCCACAGATGTGCCTTTTGCTAGTCTGGAGAAAAACAATAAGCCATTTTTAAGTTATTGCAATTAAAAATTTGAAAAATTGTTTCTGAGCATGCTCAGTAGGCACTTCAATATAGCTGGTTGATACGATAGAGGAAACCTGCATTGTATGAGAAAATTCCTTTTTCGTATGGCCACCATCTTGTTTCCAGTTTGCCTGAAATTCAGATATGGAAATCTCCCAAAATGATATTCTGAGGAGGAACCAACACGTGTAGGTTGCTTATTGTGACACCCTTGGTGCATTCTGCACTTTACTGTTCAAAAAATGCCCTTAAAATGTATATTATTTAACAATTCAATTATTTGTTCATATCAGCGTCATACGACGTAGGATCTTAGTTCGAATGGCGATACAAACTAGGGTCCTACTACAAACAAAGAATTTAAATGTAGATATCTCAGCCATTTTTTGATATTTTCTCACCAAATTTTCATCATAGGCATTTTGGGACACCACCTCATGAACTATGTCAGTATCATCTTGGTATTTGGTCCAGAAAGGTGATTTCACGCTCACTGCACAGAATTACCTTTTGGGATGTGAAATCACCTTTTGGGACTGATTAACAAAATAACAGTCCCAGTCTCTATGAGGGGAGGTCCCAAAAAGTCGATGTTTGAAATTTGGTGCAAACAATCCAATAACCAGCCGTGTTACAAGCGTGTGTTGCACAGTTTCTATGCACACTCATAACTTCACCAATTTTTAATATTTTCACTCCAGTTTCAACATTGTCATTTTTTCACACCTCCTCATGAACAGTACAGCTGTTATTTCTCACATCCTACCGGAAGAAAAAATTACTCACCTTAGTAATTGCTTTTCTTCTCATGGAGTCTTGCTATATTATAACAATAGCAGTCAGCCATTGCAGCTGAACTGCCCCGGAGAGGAAGGAGTTAACTCCAGAGGATCTGGAGTTCTACAGCGCGAGGGCGCTGTGCCAAAGCTCTATCTGGCCAGTTTCAAATGAAACTGTCAGATCTTTACGAGGCTAACACTAAGCAACAAGTCTGTGTGGAAAGCTCTACACTAGCCAAATGGCTACCTACTAGTAGTAATAACAACAATATAAACAACAATAGAAACACCAATAACCATAATAACAATGAATAATGGTATTATTATTATTAGTTTTCCCCCCTTGACAAGCACCATTAGGACCCCCCCTTCCCCCAAAGACTCAAGTCCAGGAAGGGGGCCAATATATTACCTAAACGAACAACCTAGTTCCCTAACCCTAAAAGAAAGAGGGTAAAGGGAAAAAACTACAATGGCATGACACAGTGCTTGCACTAATTTGCCACCCCACCCAAGCAGAAGTTCTGAGAGGGGCAGGAGGGAGGTGGGATATATAGCAAGACTCCATGAGAAGAAAAGCAACTACTAAGGTGAGTAATTTTTTCTTCAAACACCATGAAGTCTTGCTATATTATAACAATAGCAGATTATACAGCAGTACCTCCATGGAGGAGGGTCAGGACCTACTTAGGAAATAGGCTCTGAAGCACAGCTGTACCAAACTGAGCATCTCTCCTGGACTGGACATCCAGGGAATAATGCTTGTAAAGTGTGAACTGTCTTCCAGGTAGCAGCTTGACAAATTTCCAGAATGGGAATGTCTCTAGCAGCCGCCGAGACGGAGCTGTACCCCTGGGGAGTGGGCCTCAGTCCTGAGGGGGTTCTCTACCTAGTCTTTGGTAACAAAATTGGATACAAGAGACAATCCACCTTGCAATTGTCCTCTTAGTGGCAGGTTTCCCTTGCCAACCTCACCATAAGTAAGGAAGAGTTGGAGGGATTGAACCTGTGACCCTTGGTGGCTCAAATAGTAGCTTAAGGCTCTTTTGACATCCAAGCTGTGCAGTCTCCCTCTCACCTGAGGAAGAATGCTCAGTGAAAATACTGGGAGAGAGATGGATTGTTTCAGGTGGAAATCTGAAACCACCTTAGGCAAAACTTTCTATTAGTCCTGAGGACTACCTTATCTCTGTGGAAAGAAATAAAATCTTCTTCCACTGACAGGGCCTTTTAATTCACTTATGCGTCTGGCAGAAGTGATAGCCACTAGGAAAACAGTTTTCCAGTTAGATACTTGAGCTCTGCTGAGGACAGAGGCTCAAAGGGAGGTTGCATTAACTGAGCAATGCAAACATTCAGGTCCCAGGCAGGAGCTGGTTCCCGAAAAGGGGGGTTAGTATGAAGTAACCCTTTAAAAAACTTGGAAAACACAGGGTGAGAAGAGAGGGAGGCAGGCTTCCCTGCTGACACAAAAGCAGAGACAGCTGCCAGATGAACCTTCAAGGTAGCTGGCCTAAGGCCGAGGGAATTTAAATGGACCAAATAGTCCAATAAAATGGGAAGATCAGCGGATTCTGGAATAATCTGCCTCTCAGAGCACCAGATGGAAAACCTCTTCCACTTAGAATTGTAAGTGGCCCTAGTGGAAGGCTTCCTTGAAGCCTTTAAAATATCCAGGACACCTTGAGAAAGGTGTAAATCAGCAAATTCTAACTCCTCAAGAGCCAGGCCTTGAGATTGAGGGATTTGAGGTCCGGATACCACACTCTCCCCTGTGCACAGGCCAGCAAGTCGTGGACTCTGGGCAGGCTCAGGGCAGGGTGGACTGTCAAGGACAGAAGCAGAGGGTACCAGGGCTGTCTGGCCCAATCTGGGGCAATCAGAATCACTTTGCAGGGTTGAGATCTGATTTTCACTAGTACCCTGAAAAGAAGAGGAAAGGGGAAAGGCATACAGGAACTTCCCTTCCAGTCCAACAGAAAGGCGTCCAGGGGACTGAGCCCAGCACTGGAGGCCTGCAACAAAATAGAGGAAGTTGGTGGTTGTCTGGGGCTGCGAAAAGATCTATCTGAGGGTGCCCCATCTGGCAAAGACAGACTCCAGCACCTGTGGATTCAGAGTCCATCTGTGATGGCCCTGAGAAATTCTGCTGAGGGCATCCACCAGGACATTGTCCTTCCCTGGAGGTGAACTGCTATCAGGGAGGTGTTCAGGGAGTAGGCCAGAGACCACAACTTCATTGCTTCGGTGCACAAGGCTGATGACCGAGTGCCCCCTTGCTTGTTGATGTACCACATTGTGGTGGTGTTGTCTGTCCTGACTTGAACCACTTTGTTCTGGACAGAAACTGAAAATACCTGAAGAGCTAAAAGACAGCTCTGAGTTCCAAAAGATTGATGTGGAGCAGAGATTCCTGAGGAGACCACACTCCCTGAGTGGACAGGTCGCCCAAGTGAGCTCCCCACCCTAACAGGGAGGCATCCATGGTGAGGGTGAGGGAGTGGGAAATGGGAATGAAGGGAACCCCTTGTTTTAGATTGCTTCGGTCCTGCCACCAGTGGAGGGCCAGGATCAGAGTTTGAGTCACTGGGACCAATTTGGAAAGGGGGTCCTTCCTTTGAGACCAATAGGCCCTCAAATGGAACTGAATGTCCCTCATCTGGAATCTTGCTCCTTGCACTACAGCTGTGGAAGCAGCCATGTGCCCCAGGAGTTGCAGAAAATGCCTTGCTGGTCGAGAGACTCGCAGGGTAAAGGAGGATGCCAGGGCAATGAGTCTGTCTGCCCTTTCCAAGGGAAGAAATGCCCTGGCTAACTTTGTGTTCAATTCTGCACCTATGAAAGTTAGGACCTGAACTGGTTCCAGAACTGACTTTGGTAAATTTAGCAGGAATCCCAGGGAAGTGAGAAGCTGCTGGGTGACTTGCAAGTGGGATTTCACCTGATCTGGAGACTGAGCCACAATGAGCCAGTCGTCCGGGTAGGGAAACACAGCAACCCCTTGCCTTCTTAAGTGAGCCACTACCACAGCTAGACATTTTGTGAATACCCTTGGCACAGAGGTAAGGCCGAAAGGCATTGCCCTGAACTGGTAGTGGCCTGAGGGCAGTTCGAACCTGAGGTACTTTCGGTGAGAAGGCCTGATCAGAACATGAAAACAGGCATCCTTGAGGTCCAGGAAGCTAGCCAGTCCCTGGCCTTAGAGAAAGCAATATCATTGCCAGAGTCAACATTTTGAACTTTGGTTTCAAAAGATGCTTGTTCAGGTACCTTAAATCTAGAATGGGCGCCATTCTCCTGTCTTTTGGGGTAAGAAAGTATCTTGAATATAGCCCTTGCCCTGATGGCAAGGAGGGACCCTTTCCACTGCTTTGCAGTCCAGAAGAGAAGAAACCTCTGCTTCCAAAGCAAGGGCTTCTGAAGGATTTGTAGAGGAAAATGTCTGGCTCTCATCTTTGGAAACTGTTTGAAGTTGAGAATTAGACCCTGGCTTATTACCTCCAGAACCCATCTGTCCGAAGTTAAGGACAGCCAGTTCTGGCTGAAATAAGCCAACCTGCCCCCCACTGGTACAGGAGAATCGGCCCTGGGCACCCCATCAGGGTGCCTGCTTGGCAGCAGCCTTAGGCTGAGGGGAGGGGGACGGTTTACTTGTGCCTCGTCTACCCCTGCCTCTGAAGAAACCCCTCTGCGCAAAAGCAGAGGAGGCTTGAAATTGGTAAAAAGGCCTGTGGAAAGGCCTGCCCTACCTCTGGGAGCGTGCCTTTGTGAGTGGCATGCCTCCTTAGCATGGGCACTTTTGTAGGTAGTTCTGTATTCATCCATCTTTTCATATAGTTTTCTGTTTGTTCCCAAACAGAGAATTTCCCACTACAGGAAAATCCATAGCCTTTGACTGAGTATCCTGGGACAGATTAGTGCATCTGAGCCATGCCAACCTACGGAAAGCTACAGAAGTGGCCATGACCCTAGAGGAGACATCATTAACATCAACAGCAGTATGAAATTGAACTTTAGAGGCTTCAATGCCATCAGCAGCCACCTGTTCCAACTCACTAGCCAGCTGGCCATGGGCCTGCTTGGCTAACTGCAATATTGTGTCCCATCTAGATTTCTGATATCTAGCTACATAAGCCATATAATTTGCCTGCCTGAGTCCCAAAGAAGCTGCCATATACTGTCTTTTCACCATGGCATCAATCTTCCTGGAATCCTTATCAGGAGGATGTGAGGCAAGGGGAATATTAGCCTTGTCACAGGCTGCAGCTTGTACCACACCTACATGACTACACTGTTCAGTGAGGAAGTCTGTATCAGAGCCTGACAAAGTATACCTTCTGTCCATTTTTATCTACAGGAGGGACAGAATGAGGATTTTTAAAATCTTTGTTGTTTGCTTCCTAAATGACTTATGCAAAGGAACAGACAACCTCCTAGACTCTGGTATATCCATCATTTCTACAAAATCAGGCTCCTCTTGCTCATCCACAGCCTCCTCTAAAGGAAGCTGGAGGGTTTCTGCAACCTTTTTGTAAAACATAAAATGAGAAGGGGACTCAGACAGAATAGGAGGAGATTCTAAAGGTCTGTCTGGAGAAATGTCCGGTTCAATGGGCACGTCCAGACCCTCCCAGCCACACATATATTGATCAAATTCCTCCTCCCTCCTGTGGTTCATAAAATTCCTCAACATCATACTCCTGAACCACTGGAACTGAATGAACCAACCTTTTACCAACTGTTGGTGGTTCGACAGGTCCCTGAGACAGTGACTGGACAATCTGAATGGCTTTAGCTATCTCTGCAGCAGTTGGAGAGACAATTTTGGACTCCAAACCTACTGATTTCTTTGTCTTTTTAACTGGGACTGGTTCATCTGAACCAGCCTTTCTTTTGCCCGAGGAAGTCTCGCCCTGGTCAGAGGGCACTCCCTCTGGTCCAGTGGGTGCTGGACCGGGCTGGCCATCTGGGTCAGCGGACTTTTTGGCCTCTCGTTCCCTGAGCTGGCCCAATCTCTTTTCCAGGGTGGCTGCAGGGAAATTTTTACACACCTGGCAGTCTGACAGGAGGTGGTCAGCCCCCAGACAATAGACACAAGTGGTGTGTGGGTCAGCCTTGGCAAAGGCTTCCCCACAGACATCACAGTGTTGAAACCCAGTGGGCCTGGTTTTTTCTTTGGGTTTCTCAGACATAATGCCAGCCTATCCAAAAACTTGCCCTTTTGATGGCAGTGCCAGGCAAGACACCCTTATCGGTTCCTAACCGTGTCACGGGTATTTGAAAAAACTATTTAAAAACCAGGTTTTTTAGAACCGATAAGAACCGGAACCACACTCTAAAAGCCCAACCAAACACTTCAAAACGTTAAAATCAGAAACCGATCGTTCAAAACCGAACCGATAATTGAATTTCACACAGACTTTAAATTTGTACTACGGTTTACCAGATAGAGCTTTTAACCTAAATGCGGTAAAATAAATACTTTTGCCGGTTCAAATGAACTCAAAAATACCGCTTGAACCGAGAATGAACCGAGCTGAAGGAGCTGATCTCCGGAGCGACTGTTCAGTGGAGCTGAGTAAGAATCTCATTGCTCATTTGAAACTGGCCAGATAGAGCTTTGGCACAGTGCCCTTGCGCTGTAGAACTCCAGATCCTCTGGAGTTAACTCCTTCCTCTCCGGGGCAGTTCAGCTGCAGTGGCTGACTGCTATTGTTATAATATAGCAAGACTTCATGGTGTTTGAAATGTGTTTTTGCACCTCTGCCACAGAATGGCACATTGCTGTGTGAAATCAACTTTCAGGATGGATTAACAAAATCACACTGCCAGTGTTCATGAGGGGATTTCCCAAAAAGCTCATGTTGAAAATTTGGTTAACAAATTCTGAAAAATGGCCATGTTACGAGCGTGCAGTTTCTACATGCGCTTGTAACTTCGCCAAATTCTAATATTTTCACTCCAGATTTTCAACATTGTCATTTTTTCACACCTCCTCATGAACAGAACAGTTGTCATTTCTCATATCCTCCGGGAAATCTGTTTTCGCATCTCTGCCACAGAATGGCGCATCGCTGCGCGAAATCAACTTTTGGGATGGATTAACAAAATCACAGTGCCAGTGTTCATGAGGGGATTTCCCAAAAATCTGATATTGAAAATGTGGTTAAAAAATTCTGAAAAATGGCCATGTTACAAAGGCGTCTGTGTAGCAGTTTCTGGCTGCAGCTCGTAGAATCGCTAATTTTATTATTTAGACCTAGATTTTCAACATTATCATTTTTCACACCTCCTCATGAACAGTACTGCTGTTATTTCTCACATCCTGCTGAAAATCTGTTTTCTCACCTCTGCCACATCCTGCCCAAAGCATAATTTTGTACCAGTGGCGCAGAATGGCGCATTCGCTGTGTGAACTCAACTTTCAGGACAGATTAATGAAATGACAGTGACATTGTTCATGAGGTGGGTCCCCAAAATGCCATGTTGAAAATTGGGTGGTAAAAGCCTAAAAATGCCAGAATTATGTGCGTCCACTGAATTGTGGCACCCACGGTGCACATAACTCGAAAATGATGTGAGGTACAGATTTCTTTGACTAGGTCCCACATGGTGGCCTCACTGTCATGATTACAACATTTGAATTGTTTTCATAGCTGCTATGGTTGCTGAGATATTGGCAAATTAGTGTTACAAGTGTTTCTTGCCCTATAGGGCTGCTGTATGGCTCCATAGTTATGTGTAAGTCGGAGTGCAGAGCCCAGAGGGCCCGCACTCTGACATACATATCGTTATGCAGAAGTGGGCACCTTGGTGGGAGCATGGGCCCATCAACACATGCTGTTTACTAGTTGTATTACACTTTTTCAAAAGTAGTAAATTCATTGCAAAAAACTTTGTTAATACATCAGTTAGGGTTAAACTGACAAAAGTGGGAAATGAGATGTTAGGTAGAGCCCCAACCCCCACCACCCCAACTCCCCATCCTCCATAGACTGAAAGATGCCAGGGTGTGCCATGAGGGTCGTGAGGCCTAACTCTCACCCCATTCTCCTTACTGTAGCATGTCAATCTATTTACACATGGAATGAGGTTGAGAGTTGAGCCTCGTGGACACCATGGCACACCCCAGCATTTGTCGGTCTGTGGAGGATGGGGTGGTGGGGTTTAGGGGCTCAACTCTAATGTCTCATTTCCCCACTTTTGTCACTGTAACCCTAACTGATGCATTAAAACAAGTTGTTTGCAATGAGTGTGTGTGTGTGTGTGTGTGTGTGTGTATATATATATATATATTATGGTAGCACGGTAGTGCTACCATAGTTAGGGTTGAGGAGCCATTTCTATGTTAAACCCCAAATTTTGCACCTTAATAACTTTGCAACCATTTAATGGATTTGCCTGAAATTTGGAATACACGATCAAGAACCATAGGCCTTGGGATCTGCCAAGTTTCGTACTTTGCTCGGATATCAGGCTGCGGAGTTATTAAGCGTGATCTGTGCCGCTTCACGCTTTCTGGAATTCTACGGTCGCCACAGGTCGTAGGGTTTATGCGTAAATGGTCCGAAATCTTCAGGGAGCGTGTAGCTAGTTCCTGATGTGCCTTTCAAGATTTCGTGGAAAAAATATTAAACGTTCAAAAGTTATTCAAAAACAGTTTCCCATTATAAGTCAATGGGAAAAGTTAAAAAGTTCGACAGTGTCACAAATGCACTTTTTGTGTCTCAAATGGCCCTGTTAGTGTCGCAAATCCGCCATCTTGTTTTCAGTTGGTGATCAGAAAAATGGTTGGCATTTAAAATTGAGACCCTCTAGCAATCTAATTCTTTTTGTATTCACCTAGTCGGGCCCTGAGGATGCTAGCCATGTCTTTATTTTGGGGTAAAACACTGCAGAAATATGTTTTTCAAATTTCTGGAAAAAGTAGTATCAGAAAGTAGTGTCGAACTAGCGAAAGTGAATAAAATTTTTTATAAAAGAAGCTTTAGCAAATCACATTTACTTATTTTGCGCATACTATGCCTAAAATAACAGTAATTCTTTTGGTACTCCGCTGCAAAAAGAACGGTTGGGAGTTTTAGGCTGAAATTTGAGGGAACGTAGAAGACATCTCACAGATGTGCCTTTCAGTGTTGTTTTGAAAAATATTACATGGCGGCAAAGTTGCAGCCTCCAAAGTTGACAGTTTTTCCATAGGATAACATTACGGCGCCTCAACGATTGCAGAAATCCTTTGGCACCCTGCTGCAAAATAACGGTTTGGTCGTTTTTTCCTGAAATTTGAGGGAAGACAGCCAACAGCCCACAGATGTGCCTTTCAGTGGTTGTGAAGAAAACATTACAGGAGGCAAAGTTATGGTGCTCAAACTTTTCTTTTTTCCCATAGGATAACATTCTTACGGGTATTCGCGCTTTTCAGGGCCGTAGTCTCTAAAACGGTGTGAGATACGGATCCTTTCGTTGAAATTTCTAGCCCCTAACAGGGCTAAGGTCCAAATTAGCTGACAGTTGTAAATAATATGACTTTTAAATTTTTTCACATCATACGGTTCCTGAGATATAATGTATTTAGTATTCCAAGATCTCATTTTCTGCGCTCGATACTCATTATTATGCATACATTATTTGTACTCACTGTCTTTCTCTATGCAGGTTTTGGGAAAACCAGCCTGTGCCATTACTGTTACTGTTGCCCTTTCGCTTGTGGTTCTGTACCTGTTTCACTTACTGATTGACGCCTACGCCACCATGTGCGTTATCCTTTATGCTTTCATTTGCGCCGTATTTCTGTTATTTTTGCCATTTCTGTCTACAGTAATTGTTTCTTTTTCTGTTTCACTTTTGCGCACCATGGCCATTGACATTTCTGTTTGCAGGCACCATGTTACTATGTGACAACACATCACGTGGCAGACCATTCCCGTCTACGCCACCATGTGCGTTACCCTTTCTGTTCTCATTCGCGCTTGTGTTACCATACGCTGCTCTGTTAGCATTTCTGTTTGCATTGCTGTCCCTGCTAGTATGCCACAACACATCCCGCCACCGCATTATGCGGTGGGCCCTGCGCTCCTGCCGCTGCATTACATTCACTATTTCTCGTTATCATTCTCAAAAATAAGGGAAATTAGAGGCAAAAAACTCCATTTAATGCATTAGTTAGTGTTGTTCCACAGTGACAAAAGTGAGAAAATTTGCTGTTAGGGTTGAAAACCCCCCTTGCACCCCTCACTCACCCCAACCGCATTGGGGTGTGTATTGGGATCGTGGGTCCTAACTCTCACCCTATTCTATTATACTTCTGCTGCTTTACACATGTCATGGGGTGAGAGTTAGGGCTGATGATCCAATGCACACCCCAATGCCAGTACGTGTGTCATCCTTTGCGTTTCATTTGTGCTTATGCGTTCTGTTACTTTTTGCCATTTCCGTGTACAGTACTGTTTATCTTTCTGTTTCACTTTACATCAGCATGCCCATTGACATTTTGTGTTTGCAGGCACCATGTTACTATGTGACAACACATCACATGGCAGACCATTCCGTCTCAGCCTCACCATGTGCGCTACCTTTCTGTTCTCATTCGTGCTTGTGTTACCATGTGCGCCACTGTTAGCATTTCTGTTTATGTTGTTGTCCCTGTTAGTATGCCAAGACATCATGTGGTGGGAGCGTGGGGCACAAAGGGCCCCGCGCTCCCGCCGCTGCATCGCATTCACTATTTCTTGTTATCATTCTCAAAAAGAAGGGAAATTAGAGCTAAAAAACTCAGTTTAATGCATTAGTTAGGGTTGTTCCACAGCGACAAAAGTGAGGAAATTCGCTGTTAGGGTTGAAAACCCCCCTTGCACCCCACCCACCCCCAACCGGCATTGGGGTGTGCATTGGGATCATGGGTCCTAACTCTCACCCCATTCTCCTATACTTCTGCTGCTTTACACAGGTCATGGGGTGAGAGTTAGGGTGATGATCCAATGCACACCCTAATGCCACCACGTACGTCTATCCTTTTGCGTTTTCATATGCTATATGCTTGTTACTTTTTTGCCATTTGTGTGTACTGCATCATTTCTCTTTTCTGTTTCATTTTGTGTCACCATGCCCATTGACATTTCCATTTACAGGCACCATGTTACTATGTGACCAGACATCACGTGGCACACCGTTCCCGTCTACGCCACCGTGTGCGTTACCCTTTCTGTTCTCATTCGCGCTTGTGTTACCATGTGTGCCACTGTTAGCATTTCTGTTTGCATTGCTGCTCCTGTTACTATGCTACAAGACATCATGTGGCGGGAGCGCGGGGCCCACCGCATTACAGTCACTATTTCTCAATATCATTCTCAAAAAGAAGGGAAATTAGAGGCAAAAAACTCCGTTTAATGCATTAGTTAGGGTTGTTCCACAGCGACAAAAGTGAGGAAATTCGCTGTTAGGGTTGAAAACCCTAACTCCGAATTCACACCCCCAGCACCACACACACAGACACACACACACATTCAAGTATGGGGGAGGACCAAGTCAACACAACCAATGACAGACATCCAGCAGCAGGTGACAGAAATAACAAACAGTTGTCTTAATGTACTAACGAGACATCCCCACCCACCTGACCAGGTACTGCATGCTCAGTGGAGGTCAACAGCAAAACTGAGGCCATGTACACCAAACGTTCAAATCCCTGATTGCAGCTGCACACAACGTACTCACACTTAGTAGTTGCATGGCCTTACCTACCGAGCCCCACACCAGACCACACCACTTGTGGTGGGCCACCTGAGCAATAGAGTTAAGCAAAAACCAAGGGAGTTGTACAGGTATAATATCTCTGATTATAACAAGGGTTTGAGAAATGCAACTTTCTAATTGACTGTAAACATTGTAACAGCCTTATGTTTATTTTTTATTAACATACATGTAAAGCCTAACCATATGATGAACATGGTTTAATGTTGTTTAAAAAACAGTTTTATTATGATAGCAATAAGCCACTCCCAGGTATTATGTTAATGGTCAGTTTATCACTGTCTAGCGACATGTGGCACTCGGATATGCCTCATTCAACATTAAACCCCTACAGGGTGATTAACAGACCATTTAACATAACTGTTGGTCATGCCTTATTGCTTAATTGTCTTTATGAGTAGATACTCTCCTCTGCTAGGCACTGCAGCAGCTTTGTAACACAGTGTCCCACCCAGTTACACCATACACTGTCTAGTTGCTGGAGAATGGCTGTGAATATGAACTCATGAAGATGAACAGTGTAACTTGATCATTACAGTCATCGAAACCCTAGTGTGATTATAACTGACAGACTCAGTGACAGAGGATAACCCTGCTGTCCTAGTACATTTACCCCATTATAAGTTAAATCAATACTAAAAGACATTCTGTTTATATCTACACCATACCTACTTGATTCCTGTTGTAGCAGAATTAACATAGTTATCACTTTGATAGCATCAGTGACAAAAGTGTGGCAAACCCAAACAGTAGGCATACAGCCTGAGTATGAAACAACTGTTAAAAAAATCACACTGTGTCCGTAGTGGCATAGATCACTCATTGCAACAATAGCAAATGTATTACTATTTGAATAAGTTAGTCATCACAGATGCAATGAGATTGTCTTTATCAGGTACAACATACTCAGTAAGTGCCTACAGGAAAATCTATCCTATATACATGTCCGATACAGGTACATCATTGTTGGCTCAGTAGTGCTATGATATTTAGAAGTTGCTTGGCCTGATCCATGCAATTACAATCTTTCTTACAAAGAATACTTACTGCATCTTTAATATTGAAACACTCTGAAAGTCTATGTATGTACATCAGCAGTACACCTTCATCAGTAAGAATGCATGTGATACTGGCAGTACCAATTTCACAGCGTTGAACAGGCAGTGCTTTTCCATACATTTACATCAGCCTCTCTGTGTTGAGTAAACCATTGCAGTAAATGTACTACTATGTAAATCACCTACTAAATGTATCACTACTTTTATCTTGAGCATGCTAGTGTCTTGTAGTTAATTTATGTGCTTCTCTTAATTAATGTATACTCAGTAGTGTTAAAACCTTTTTACAACTGTCATCATGCACCTTCAGCATTTATATTGAATAACGGCACAGTACCAGTTGTGGTGTGGTGGGGCATCAGTAGGTAAGGCCATGCAACTACTAAGTGTGGTACGCTGTGTGCAGCTGCAATCAGGATGTGTCGTTTGGTGTACATGGCCTCAGTTTTGCTGTTGATCTCCACTGAGCATGCAGTACCTGGTCAGGTGGGTGGGGATGTCTCAGTACATTTAGACAACTGTTTGTTATTTCTGTCATCTGCTGCTGGATGTCTGTCATTGGTTGTGTTGACTTGGTCCTCCCCATACTTGAATGTGTGTGTGTGTGTGTGTGTGTGTGTGGTGCTGGGGGTGAATTCGGAGTTAGGGTTTTCAACCCTAACAGCGAATTCCCTCACTTTGTTACTATTGGAACAACCCTAACTAATGCATTAAGCGGAGTTTTTGCCTCTAATATATATATATACTCTATGCAAACTTCGTTAATGCATGATTGAGTTCTTCTACAATGACAAAACGAAATCACCATTAGGATTCCCACCCATTGAACCCCACCCCACCCGCCCCCACCAACAGGGATCCGGGGTGTGCATTGGGGTGTCAGCTAACCTCACCCCATCCCATGTGTAAACAAGCTGAGGTGGTGCAGTGTAGAAGAATGGGGTAAGAGTTAGGCTGATGACCCCAACGCACACCCTGATGCCTGTTGGTGGGAGCGGGTTTCAACGGGTGGGAGCCCTAATGGCGCATTTCCTCACTTTTTGTCACTGTAGAAGAACCTAACTGATGCATTAACAAAGTTTTTGCATAGAATGTCCTTACTTTTTAAGAAAGAATAGAAAAGTAGCAAGTTGTGCAAGTTGGTGGGAGCGTGGGGCCCAAAGTGTCGGGCCACATTACACACCCATTGACTAAAAAGTACATTGACAACAGCAAGGCCAGCCACCAAATGTTAATTGAGTAGAGCAATAGAAAACACTGTCCACAAAATGTAAACTGTGCCACACAATATCTCCGCAAAAATATATCATCTGACACATAAACACCACTATTGACATCTACAGGACATGCCGTCAACACCCTCCAAATTTCAAGTAAAAAGACCAAACTATGTATGAGATATAACATGTCAAAATTTGAAATTTTTATTCATCGGAGTGGCACAGTTCCGCACCTCTTGACATTTAACACACACAACAACTGAAAACTACATCCATGACACTAAGGCTAGACACCCTATCAATTGCAAGCGACCAGCACAATCCAAAACACTGTCCACAACACGTAAAGTGCGTCACGCAATATCGCCGCAAAAAAATTTTCTCCGACACATAAATACCATAATTCACATCTACAAGACATGCCATAAACACCCTCCAAACTTCAAGTAAAAAGACAAAACTGTTTCTGAGATATTCAATCTCAAAAATTGGAAACATTTCCCTAATTATTCCATTATAAAAAATCTGGCCATCTTGTCCCTATCTCGCGATCAAAGATGGTGATCAAAGAATCTCATGATCAAAGAATTTGCAGGCTCACGATCAAAGAATTTGCAGGATCATGAACAAAGAATAAAAAATACTATAAATCAAAATATTGAAGTAATTGCGGTAAACCACCACTATGGTTCGACAGAATGAAGCCCTCTGAGCAAAACCCATCCTCATTTGACTTCCTAGGGTACCCCTGGGCTGAGAAAATTGATTTTTTTAATCTGGCCATCTCGTCCCTCACTTCACGATGTACGGATTGCAATCAAAGAATTTGCAGGGTCAAGACCAAAGAATTAAAACTGTTCTAATTTAAAAAATTCAAAGAATTGTGGTAAACCACCACCATGGCTCATCAGAACGAAGCCCCCTGAGTAAAATCCACCCTCATTTGTCTTCCTAGGACACCCCTGGGCTGAGAAAATTGATTTTTTAATCTGGCCATCTCGTCCCTTGCTCACAATGCACAATTGTGATCAAAGAATCTCGTGATTAAAGAATTTGCAGGCTCGCGATCAAAGAAATTGCATGCTCGCAAAGAGTGAGGGACGAGATGGCCAGATTAAAAAAAACAATTTTCTCAGCCCAGGGGTGCCCTAGGAATTTAAATGAGTGTGGGTTTTGCTCAGGGGGCTTCATTCTGCCCCATCTGAATAAAATACATCATATTTTCAATATCCCTGGTAGTCTAGTGCCCCCCCCCCGATCTGTATCAAAAGAATAATGTTCTACATTTCCTTGGTAGTCTAGTGCCCCCCCCCATGTGTATTTAATAAAATAATGCTTTGTATATCCCTGGTAGTCTAACGTCCCCGATCTCTATAAAATTAATCTTGTTATCCATATCCCTGGTAGTCTAGCAACCCCCCTGATCATGATAAAATACATTACGATCTTCAGTTCTCTGGTAGTCTAGTGGCCCCCCAATGTGTATTTCATAAATAATGCTTTGTATATCCCTGGTAGACTACCGGCCCCCCCGATCTGTATAAAATTAATATTGTTGTTCATATCCCTGGTAGTCTAGCGTCCCCCCATCGTGATAAAATAGATTATGATCAGTCATTTCCTTGTAGTCTAGTGGCCCCACCCCCCACCCAGCCATGTCAGCTCATCCAGCACCCCACCCTTCCCCAGCCGGTGACTGGTACAGCCCACCTCTCACCTCCACGGCCAGGCTACCATTTAAGCAATGCACTCTATATAAGAGTAGCCACTGCAGGCATTTCATAGTTAGGACCAAACAACTGTGGGGCTTCACTTTGGCATCAGATGGTCTGGTTTGATCACATTATAGTTACAATATGAAGACTAAGAGAATCCCTTTTCTTTGGAGATAACAGTAAGAAAATAGCCAATTTAGGCAGAAGGAAATTTTAACTTCTCAGATTTACCATTGGTTGGAGTGCACTGGGCTCTGTTGCTACAGAAATGAAGCCGACTGGTGACAAGAAAACATAACATTTACAATATTGGAAGGGGGTTTCATGCAGTCTTCCAGGAGATGTTATGGAGGTTGCGATAATGCTATATTTGTAGGCGCTCTGTGCTCTGAGGAAGGAGGTTGCCTGTCTCAGGCCAGCCTGGCAATGATTTGGGAAACCTCCTCCCCACTCCAGGGACCACCAGGGCCACCACTGCTGCCTCATAGGTTGCCATGAAAGAGGAGCAGTTGGACCATGGTGGGCTCAGGGAGGGTAGGGTGGTGGAAAAGAGGCACATCCCTCCAGTTGTACCTCTGCACAATTTGTACACTGTTCTGGTGGAGTGTGGTTCCTCTATAGAGGCACCCACAGTGGAAACCAAGGAAGATGCTGGGAACCTCCTCAGAGGAGACCCACAGTAGGGTGGCATGTGACCCCACAGGGGAAGGAAACAAGTCCTGGTGGGGGATTCAATCATTAAGGGGGGGTTAGAACTGGGGTAAGGAGGGAAGAGGGAGGTACCGTAACATGCCTGCCTGTCGCCATGGCTGGGAGGGACAGGAAGTGAATCCTCAGGATCACAGGAGCAGCAGCACGGGAGAGGGAGATGGACATCATTGTCCACCTTGGGACAAATAACCTGGCTGGGAATGGGATCAGAGCAGTGCAGGATGAGTTTGTGGAGTTGGGCTGGGACCTTAGACAAGTAGCATGCATGGTAACCTTCTCAGAGGTGCTGCCTGTTTATGGCATGGGTGAGGCTAGGGTACTCTGCACCATCGGATTCAATGAATGGTTGAAAAACTGCTGCAGAGTTCAGGGTATTGGCTTCATTGGGGTCTGGGGTTCCACCTGGAGGGATACAGCCTATACTGGTGCAATGGTCTGCATCTGTCTGGGAGGGGAACCAGGATCCTATGTGATAGGTTTAAATGCTTCATTGGCAAGCCTTTAAACTAGCTAAAGGGGAGGCACTAAAAAGGAGCAGGGAAATCTCAGCCCCCACACACAAAACAGGGTAGTTAGTGAGGTAAACACCAAGGTAGAGAAGTCGACAGGTAGCAGGACAAGGGTAAATGGAGAAAAAGGCAAAGGTAGTAAGGACAGGGATAGGGCTAAAATGGGTAAGGCCATCAAAAAATGGAGGGTGATGAGTACCAATGCCTATAGTCTGGGTAACAAACTCTCTGAACTAGTGGCCTTGATGGAAGAGGGATGCCTGGATATCATGGCAGTCACAGAAATATGATACACAGAGAACCATGACTGGGATGTCAACATACCAGGGTACACAATGTACAGGAGGGATGGGGGGTTAAAAGAGGAGGAGTCACTCTCTACATAAGGGAAGGGATCAAAGCAATAGAACTAAAGGGTAAACAGGGAGGAGAGGAGAGGAGGCACTGTGGGTCACCCTAGAGACAGAAAAGTTTGGGAGGCAGTATAGCGCAGTGGTCTAAGGCTCTGAGCTGCAAATCTGGTGACATCCAGCAGACCAGACCTGGGTTTGAATCCCACAGCTTCCACTTGCATACTGTGTGACCCTGAGTAAGTCACTTAACCTCCTTGTGCTCCCAGGTCGCTCCTGTAAAAAAGCTTTCAGCTTAGTGTGCTATACCTGGTTAAACAACTAAATAAAAAAAAAAAAAAGAAAATGGCACCACAATCCATACAGGGGTTGTATACAGACCACTGTCTCAGGGAGGAAATGGACAAGGAAATGATGGAAGGCATCCTTAGAATGGCAGAAAAAGGGGAGATATTGTTGATGAGGGACCCAAATATGCCAGATGTTAACTGGAGCACCTTTGCTGCAGCCACATTCAAGAGCAGAGTCATTCTTGATGCCCTACAGGGGCATGCCTCAGACAGCTAGTGTTGGAACCCACCCTGGGAGGAAGCAATCTTAGACCTAGTACTCTCAAATGGGAACAGAGAGGATCTCAGATTTAGAAGTGAGTAGCCATCTGGGAAAAATGACCACTAGCGAGATTCATGATAAACACAGCCATAGAGTCAAGCCATACAAAAGTGAGGGTATTGGACTTTGGAGGGCTGACTTTGGCAAAAATGGGAGAGTACCTCAGAAAAGCACTGGCAGAGTGGTAAGAGGGAGGGTGAAGAAACAATGGGAAAAATCAAAACTGCCATCACAGAGGCAACAAGCCTTTGTATGAAGCCAAATAAACAAACCAAATGAAGGAAAAACACCATGGCTCTCAAAAGAGGTGGACGTGAAGTTTAGGGAGAAAAAGATAGCATTCAGGAAGTACTGCATATGGAAAAACAGAAGGAGCAGGACAGAGAACTATACCAGCTAAAGCAGAAGGAAGCGAGGAAGGCAGTCAGAATAGCAAAGGCCAAAACCAAGGAAAAGATAGCCAACTTAGTTAAGATGGGGGATAAAACCTTTTTTTTGTACATTGTTTTTACCTCCTTGTCACCAGTTGCCGAGGCATGTCTCAGACAGACCCTGAGGTGCCACCTCTACCGCCCACCTGATCCCTTCCTCAGTCTGAGGAATTGGTTGCTGGGTCCCCCCTCTCCCACAGGCCCCTTAAGGGAGGAGGTGGGGACCATGAGAAGTCATGTTGGGGGTCAGGTAAGGCATTGGTCATGTGGGCTGGGCCTAGAGTTATGTCATCACCTCCCCAGCCACCAGGGTTTTCAGCCATACTGTTTCTCCCAGATGTGCAGCTGTGCAATGACATCACCATGTGGAGGGCATACTTCCATCCTCTCCCACAGATGTGTGCCACTGCCTCACCCCTTGTACATCCCTGGCTCATGCAGTGTCACCCGGTCTGCACCGGGAGCCGCTGCCAGGCTGGGGAACCCCCCACTACCCACCTGAATAGAGGAGAGCAGTCCTCTGGATGCTCAATCCTTTCCTCCCCCCACGACCCCTAATGCCCGAGTTTGCTCCTGAATCCAGTTCACCAGCATGGCACAAGGTGTGGCATCCAGTGCCTCAATCCTCAATGCCACCAGGCTGGCTGGGATAAAACCTTTTATAAGTACATTATGGAGCGAAGAAAGACCAAGGAAGGGATATTGAGGCTTAATAAAAGGGAGGTGGGGTGGGCAGAGGATGACAGTGAAAAAGCAGGGATACTGAATGAATACTTCTCAGTATTCACAAAAGAAGAGGAGAGGAAGGTACCTAAACCAAACAATAGAAGCACTCTGGATGGGGAAGGGTTGATACCAGTCCATTCACAGAAGAAAGGGTCCTGAAAGAACTCCTAAAACAGAAGGTGGGCAAAGCAATGGGGCCTAACAGGATTAACCCCAGAATTCTAAAAGAACTAAGGGGAGAACTAGTGAAACCACTGACTACCCTTTTTAACAAATCATGGGAGGATGATGTGGTACCTGAGGACTGGAGAAGGGGGGGAGTGATTCCCCTTCACAAAAGTGGGAGCAAGGCAAATGGGCAAATATATGGCAGCTCAGATTCAATGCAAAGAAGTGCAAGGTAATGCATCTGGGAAACAAAACCCAGGGAAGATAATACAATTGGGGGTGAGATAATAACAACAAAATCGAAAAAAGACCTAGGAGTAATTATATCAGATGACCTAAAGGTGGGCAAGCATTGTGAGAAGGCAGTAAGGAGGGCTGGGGGGATACTGGGATGCATAGGGAGAGGCATCAACAGTAGAAAGCAGGAAGTTGTTATCCCTCTGTACAAACAGTTGGTGAGACCCCATCTAGAGTACTGCGGCACTTGGAGACCCCATCTCTGCAAAGACATAGACAGAGTGGAGGCTGTTCAGAGGAGAGTAACTAAAATGGTGCAGGGTCTGCACCAGAAGACATATGAGGAGAGACTAAAGCAACTTAATATGTATACCCTTGAGGAAAGGAGGAGAGGGGACATGATAGAACTCTAAGTATCTCAAGGGAATTAAAGTACAAGAGGGTAGTATCTTTCAGAAAAAGAGATGTGCAAGAACAAGGGGGTACAATTTGAAGATAGAGGGGGGACTGCACAGAGGTAATGTTAGAAAGCATTTTTTTCACAGAGAGGGTTGTGGATGCATGGAACAGCCTTTCTGATGAGGTTGTAGAGTCAGAAACAGTGGGAGGATTCAAGAATGCATGGAACAGACATAAGTCAATTCTAGTGGGGGGTAGGAGGAAGTAAGCTGTTGATTAGAATCTGCAGCTTATCCATCAGGTAGGGAAATGGGCAGACTGGGTGGGCCAAGCGGTCCTTATCTGCCGTCAAATTCTATGTTTCATGACACAAAGATCTGCAACAGGATTGATACACAAGGGGGAGATGGAAAGGATGAGAAGGTGGAATACATTGCCAGCTGATATAGTAAATAGTGATAGTACATTTAAACATAAACTGGATAGTCATATGGGGGACCAAGGAACTAATTTAGACCCGAGTCTATTATGGCAAAAGCTATGGACTCGTAGGCCAACTTTTGATACTAAGGGACTTGGCAAGGTTGGAGGAATGGTCAAAAGTATGGCAGCTTATATTCAATGCAAAGAAGGGCAAACTAATGCACCTGGGAAACAAGAAGAGTACACAAAGGGGGTACTAACAACAGCAAAACTTGAAAGGGACCTGGGGGTAGTCATATCAGATGACCTAAAGGAGTGCAATGTGAGAAGGCAGTAAGGAGGGCTGGTGGGATACTGGATGCACAGGGAGAGGCATCACTAGAAGAAAACAAGAAGTTGTTATGCCTCTGTACAGACAGTTGGTGAGATCACATCTGAGTACTGTGTGCAGTTCTGGGGACCCCATCTCTGCAAGGACATAGACAGGGTGGAGGCAGTCCAGAAGAGGGCAACTAAAATGTTACATGGTCTGCACCAGAAGCCATATGAAGAGAGATTAAAGGAGCGTAATATGTATACCCTTGAGGAAAGGAGGAGAGGGAAGACATGACAGAAACTTCTCAGGCACCCTAAAGGACTTAACAAAGTCCAAGAGGGTAGCATCTTTCAGAAAAGAGATGTGTAAGACCAGAAGGCACAATGTGAAGATGGGGGATGGCTCAGAGGCAACATGAGGAAGTATTTTTCACAAAGAGGGTGGTGGATACATGGAATGGTCTTCCTGAGGGGGTTGTGGGTCAAAAAGTACAGGAATTCAAGAATGCATGGGACAGACATAAGGCAATTCTAGAGGGGGAAAGAGGAAGCAGGCTGTTGGCTAACTAGGATCTGCAGCTTATCCAATAGGTAGCAAATGGGCAGACTAGGTGGTCCAAGCACCTTTATATGCCATCAAAGTCTATTTTTCTATGTCAACTAAATTGTGTGACTGTTTCAAGTCATTAGAGTGATACATACATACATACAGTATATCTGACTCCATCACACAGATTATAGTGATATCAAAATGAAGACTATATAAAGCCAGAAAATGTCAGTATGAGGTTTATAGTTGGAAAATTCCACACTCAATTCCTAAATTTAGGCAATCCTACAAAGCAGCAGGAACTCATGAAAAGTAAGTGTAATATCTGGTACTGTTAGCTATAAACCAACATGATTACATAAGTAAGCTAAAAGGAAATACTATACATCAGTTCAAAACAGTGTGCAAGATAAGATAAAACTTAGTTGTGTTTTTTTGTAATTCAATATACTTTATTAATGCTTTCCAACACACGAGAGACATAACAGATTAGAAAACAACGATAGCAATATAATGTGTGGTTTCAAAATACATACATATATAAACCAAACAAAACATAAAAGACATACCCTTTCCACCTCTCCCTCCCTCCCCCCACCCACTGTAACCCCCTGTGCCAGTACCCATTGGTCTAATACAGGCTTGGAATATTATAGAGGTTAAGAGATAGAAAAGGGGAGAAACCGTTCATGGCTTCCATAGGGATAGAAGAGTGTATAAGGGCTCCCACACCCTCTGATAGAGCTGGGTCCTATTGTTCATACGGGCTATATGCTTTTCCAGTTGCAGCGCCAGCAAGGTTTCCCGATAACATTCCGCCACCACAGGAAGGGAAGTTTCCTTCCAGTGTCGTAGCATGGTTAGTTTTGCAGTGGCTGCAATTAAGGCTAAGCAGGCCTTTATGAATTTTGGGTGTACCTTGGGGAAAATGTTTACAAGACGGCTATCTGGGGTAAATAAGGATAAAACTTAGTTCTGCAACAGGTACCTAGGTATTACACATGTGCTATACTCACAATACATGGAACATTGAACAGGAAATGAGTTGAAATAGCAGCACATGGTGATATCAAAAAAACTTTGAAAGTAATATGTAAAAGTAACTGCAGTAACGAATGGACAAAAAAGTGTAAGTAAGCTGTTATGTAATTATCAGTGACACTTTAGTAACATGTACAGTATAAGAATACAGAAAGATTAGAAACCTAGTAACAATAATGTAAATGTGAATGTTTTGAACAATATGATCCTGAGAACTAAGAATGAGCAGGAACCAACTTACTTTTCTATACTGTTGTGTAAGAAAATAGTTTGTATCAAACAATAAATTTCATACCACTTCTACTATCGATAAGTTGCTTTATATCAGACAGAATTAGAGGTGCAATAAATATGTTATTATTGATACTGCACATTTGTTGTCTTAATCATCACTGATATAATCATCAGTGACACTTTAGTATCATGTATAACAATACAGAAAGATTAAAAACGTAGTGACAATATGTAACTGTGAATGTTTTGAACAATATGATCTAGACTAAGAATGAACAGGAACTAACTTACTTTTCTATACTGTTGTGTAAGAAAGTTGTCTGTATCAAACAATAAATTTCCTACCGTTTCTACTATCGATATGTTGTCTTATATCAGACAGAATTAATGAGGTGCATTAAATCTGCTATTATTGATACTATAAATTTGTTGTCTTAATCATTACTGATAGTTTAGTAACGTGTAAAAATATAGAAAACTACAAACCATAGTAACAATACGTAACTTTTAATCCGTCGAACAATATGACCCAGAGAAATAACAAAGTCTATAAAACAATAAATTTCATAACATTTCTATCGATATGTTGTGATTGCTATTAATTCCTTGAAATTATACCACAGCATATGAAAGAATATCATCACATACACACATTGTGCTATTTTCAAGAAGCACTTTAGGTGTGCATATTAATGTGGCTGACAGATATGCCTGTGTGTTTTAAAATGAGTTACTGAACTGTCAGCAAAATACAGCAGAGCATATCAACTTATGTGATCACATACACAGCTCGTGCCACTGTCCGGGCCCACTTGAACTGTCAGTATTAATGTGTGTCACAGATATGTCTCTGTATTATAATGTCACTTAAGGTGTCACGGATGTGAATGCTGTAAAGTGTCGCGTCAAAACAACAGAAACAGTATACATCATGACATACTTATATAAATGTGATGTAAGCTGCATGTAAGTGCAGGATATCACAAGTTGGTATGGTCCTGTAAATCATTGTAGTTTTTCAGGACTAAACGTATGCATTCTTCTAAATTCTTCGCAACCTTTGTCTGAAGGTGCAGACAGAGTCATCACATTCCACCCAACCACTGCTGTACTGTAGCCATGTGATGTAATGGCCTGAATATAGTGTTTTCATGGTGGAATATGACTGTATGTGTATCGAATACATGTCATCCAAACACAGCGCTACCAGCAGTGCAGTTTGTGATTGGTGTAAGGATTCATGCTCCTCTAGAGTCAAACATTTGTATGACTATCAGAAGGTATTGTGAGGGTTTCTCACTCGAATCAACTGAGAACAGTGGCCACCACATCTCTGCCAGAGTCAGCCACACTCTGCATGGTTAAATAGTTGCCTGGTTTTCGCATTTGAGGCATGAGGGAGATACAAAGAAAGCCATAACATATCTTCAATGATCTCTCTCTCCAAGTGACCACATGACGAACATCTGTATGTGCACACATGAGACAATGAACAGTGATCATACAGGAATATTGTCATCTTGCAGGGTATATATAACAGCCATCATAAACTCAGTGACAGCTTGTTGCAGATGGTGAACAAATGTTTCATGGCCAGGGTAACTGACTAAGGCTGTACATAAGGATGTTACAGAAATCACCTAAGCTGTCCCATCAGTGCAGTGGTTGGATTTCCATTTGCGATGCTGGTGACCCAGATTCGGGAACAGATGCTCAGTGCCGAAGGCCCAGCTGGGGGGAGAAGACTTGAGCATCTGATGACTGCTCGCCTTCTCCCGGGGGTAGGGTGGGGATGTGATCTGCCACTTGCTGACTCCTGGAAAAGGCCAGGGGAACAACAATGCACTGCGTCCTGCCGACTGGGGTGGGGTGGGGAGAAAATCGGTAAATGGCACACTGGCAGATCAGATGACAGCCACCTAGGCCCTCACTGCCAGAACTCCTGGACCACTGATGGCCGCCCCAGCAGTACCCAGGGCCAACAAAGCAGGCCGGTAAGGCTAATTCCCTCCACAGGAAGGGGACCTGCCTGATGCAAGGGATACACTAGGTTACCCTGGGGGTGGCTGCGATATGGGGTGGTGGGTGGACAGGGATCGCCCGGGCCAAGTTCAGCCCTTGGAGAGTCCCGAAGGAAAGACCGGATGGTGTGAGCAAGTGGGAGCATAAACAAATCATGCAAACAAAAGAAAAAAAGAAATCGCAGTACCTGTGTGTCTCTTAACCTGAGAGATAACATAAGTAAGTGCAGTACTCAACACAGTATTATGGGAGGTCTGCAACCATTGCACAAAGTGTAGCATGTGCAAAAATGCCTGCGTGGCAGAGTTAGCATAACAGTTTATGCCAAGAATATTGTCAAGTTTCGTTATACGATTTAAGCCTTTTAGTCTTTTTAGTGGTGGTGATTTTGTAACATCACTTTTACTGGGCAATGCAGGAGTACTGTCACCTTCGCTGTCATCTTTACCAGTCAGTTTTCTTTGTGTGCTTTAGGGGCTGCACTTATGTTTCACGTGTATCTCTGTACAGTGGAACAGAATCAGACCTAAATCTGGCAAAAGTAGATCGTAAACAGTTGTACTCTAGTATACATTTCGTATCAGTTCGGAATCTGTTTGTTGCAAGTTTTATAATGTGCACCCCAGCAAGAGTCTTGACATGTGACAGCGCACATAGGTCATTCCTTCTTTGAAAATGGAAGGACCTACATCAGTCATTGCTGCATCCAGACTGAGTCCCTGACTTTTGTGTATAGACACAGCATAAGCAAGACAAACTGGAAATTGCTTTCTAGTCACATATATGTCTTTCATTAACTGGAACTTGACAATACATCTTTGAATGGGCATGGAAGTTCAATGTTATTGAACTTGATAACTAGGCCTTCCACAAATGTTCTCTGTGGGTTGTACTGTAAACTTAGTATGTGACCCATGGCGCCATTAACTAGACCATGTTCAACATCTCAGTTTCTTCGCAACATTATGCGCATCTTCGCAGACAGTCAAAGCGGAAGTTTTTTTCTTTTTTGGATCCATACAGATATTGTCTGGATTACAATCAGTGTTACTGTTTGTCAAACATTTCCTATCTTTGTACACCTCACGCTTTTTTCTGTACTTTGCTTTTCTATGCTGCCTCAGGTTTCTGTATCTAGAAGGCATCTTCTTTCCTTTGCACAGCACACTACGGTTCTGAAATATCCATACTCCTATTTAACATATGATTTATTTCTACCAGTAATGTAATACAGAAAGTAATCATCATTCCTGTGTAGCACACTGTAGCAGCATTACTGAAAAAATATGTTAATTGGGCCTGATTCTAAAACAATTATACCTGGCGTAACTTGACTTGTGCCAAAATAAATGGCACAAGTAGCATGTTATGCCAGCATTTGAGACATACAGTATTCTGCATAGAAACACAGAAGCTGATGGCAGATAAGGACTGCAAGGCCCATCCAGTCTGCCCATTTTTCTACCTTATGAATGTGCTATAGGCCTTTACTTTGGCTATGGTCTATCTATTCATACTCATATGTATTGCTCCCTTATGACATGTCACAGGCTGCTTGCACCAAACGGGACATACGCCACCAGTTACGCCCTAAACCCCCTGTGACATGTTGCTAGGGGGTTTATGGCAACAGTTGTGCCCTATTCTGGAAGGGAAGAAACCAAATCCCCCATGGTACTATTCTCAAATAACTCCTGGAGGACATCCACCAAAGTACACTTACACCAGCTTTTAGCTGGTATGAGTGTATTTACACTCTCTGGGGGTTGCGCAAATGTGCCGCTGGCCCATCCCCAATGACATGTCACCCTCCCCCAATGCACTGACCCACAAATGCAATAATTAAAGCCCCATGTAATAAAGTATACTCAATGTCCGATCCCCAAATTGTGATAATTAAAGCCCGCGGAATCTAAGTATACTCCCTTGATTCCCAAATTGTGATATGTAAAGCCCAGCAGGGCTATGTGTGCCTTCAGGCCCTGATCACCAGCTGCCTGCAACTGGCACAACCTGTGAAATAAAATACCCTAACCCGTTATCCCTGGTAGGCTAGTGCCCACCCACCGGGCAGTGCCAGACCACCCTGCACCCTCCACTCCTTCCCAGCTGGTGACTAATGCAGCCCACCTCTCTCCACCATGGCCAACCACCAGCTGAGCTCTGAGCATGTACTGTATCTGGTACACGCTCAATGAATGAATGACAGTTCATTCACTGAGCGCGTACTATATACAGGAGTACATGCTCAGACGGAGCTCTGACAGCGGCTGGCCATGGTGGAGAAAGAGGGGATGTGCTAGTCATTGGCTGGGTAGGTTGGGGGATGGGGGTCTGGCACAGCTGGGTGGGGTGCCACTAGCCTACCAGGAATAATGGGTTAGGATATTTTATTTCGCAAGATGTGCCAATTGCGGGTGGCTGGTGATCGGGGCCTAGAGGGGCACAAATAGCCCTGCGGGGCTTTACATATCACAATTTTGGGATTGGGGCTGGGGGGATATAATTAGCCCTGTGGGGCTGTGCTTACATGATATGGGGATCAGGGCTTGGAGGCATACTTAGCCCTGTGGGGCTTTAATTATCGCAATTTGGGGTTTGGGCATGGGGGGGCACTTGTGCCCTTCATGTCCAGGGTTGTAGCTTGCAACAAGCCCTTCAGATACGCCCTTCAGTTGGTGTACCAGTGAGATTGTCGCAAGTCACAGGACTTAGCTGCAGGGACCCTGTCTCTTACAGATTCAGGTGCAGGGTCCTTGTCACAACTGCATCCCTTGCATGTTGCAACTTGCGACATGCATAGGGATGCTTCTAGTATCAGGCCCATTATGTTTAAAATCTCTTGTATCTTCATTAATACTGTCACCCGCATGAACAGAAGCCATGTTTTTGAAAATGTTTTTGTTTTCACACCTAACTTTCATGTCAAGTGCAAACCGCATGAAGTACATGTTTTTGAAAGTAGTTTTGTTACCACGGTCAACCTTTTAATACTTGTCTTGTTAAGGAAAATTTTGTTTTAGACTGTCAGGAAAATACATGTGCTGTGGGACAACTTATATGTTGTCAAAGTTAAAATGTTCGTTTTGTATTTATAGTATTTATTGTCATGGTAATTAAGTTTTGTGATACTATTTTTTGCTACGGACGTTGCTGATTGAAATCACAGATATTAAGACAAGTATGTCACCAGGAAAGAAGGTACAAAATGTAGTGGAGTCTCAGTGGCATAGTGGAAAGGACATTATGCTGCTATGCTAAAGGACCTTGGTTCGATTCTTGCATTGTTTTGGCACAAGTATTTTTTTCCTTACAAAGTTCAGAATGGATTAATATTTTTCAGTAACCCTTGAAAAGGCACACATTTCCCAAAGGAACACTGAAGCCTAAAGGTTTCACAAAACTAGAGACACCAATCTGAGACATACGGCTGTTGAAAAATCCACAAACAGCAGAACTTATAAGAAAAGTAAATGCAGGAATTGAACCAAGGTCTCATGTATTTTTCCCCATAGGCAATAATGTGAAATCTTGTTCCATTTTCAAAACTATACCATTTTCTTAAAATGTGTTTAAAAGCAAAGCACACAAATAATGACAGTAAATCCAAACAAAGTTATACCACATAAAACATTATGTTAAAAATATGATTAATCGAAGAAGGGGTGGGACTTGAGTAACCTGAGAATCAATCACAGTCCAGCATTTTTCAAAATTACTGGCAAACCTGTTTCTTCATTTTCAAAACTGAGGACTACCTTATCAAAACTATGGTGGTATTTCAAACAATTGTGATCGAAAGCAAAGGAACAATAGCAGTGCAACGTGAATTTGATCACATAAGACATTATTGCAAAAATATGAGTGATCGAGAAGGGGTGGGAGTTATGCCAAAAGAAACATCAAAACCAATCACAGCCTAGCATTTTGAAAATCGCACACAAATCCGCTTCCGCTGTTTCGAAAGTTATGACCAATTAAAATACTGCATTTTTTACAATTGCATTCAAAGCAACTTGTCCATTTTCAAAAGTACCCGATACAAACTAATTTCAAACACCTGATTTTTGACTACAAAATGACATCTTATTTGAGATTTTAGAACACACAATTCCTGATTGTGGGAAATGACAGAATCTGCAAATAGGACATCTCCAGAAGTATTACATTCATCAGGAAACAAACAGACAACAACTTCAAATGTAAGTTCCTTACAGACTCGCATAAGTCTGGCATTTCAAAAATCACTTCACAAATATTAATCTGACTACAGTATACAATATATAGCTCAGCAGTTCATTACTTACCACCTCCAGTGACAGAAGCAGAAAGAAGATAAATTAATGCAGAGATTATAGACGTAGCAAAAAACATGAACTGCCAGACAAAGCATAGTAAGATGATTCTGGAGAAACCAGTCAGAATTTCAATTTCTTATTTGCTATTATAGTAATTATATAAACATTGTCAGTGTGCACCATAATCAAAAGAGTGGGAAAATGAGGCTATATTCTTGAGCCCCTTCTAGAAATATGTAAATATAGTGGGAAACAAAACAGACTGAGGTCATTCTGCATAAATCAGTCTGATTTTATATCTGTTAGATGAAACTCAGCCATAAAAGTACTTTTGCCTTTCGTGCTGTTCTATAGTATTACACCAGTCACAGTGAAACACTTTATTAGTAAAAAAGACTATGTGATACTCAAGTATATAAGTTCTTCCCCTCTTAATTTTGTGCAGTACTGCACCAACATACACACTTAAAAAATTTCTTAACAAGACTACAAAGCATTATGTTAAAGTTACTTTCTCACAGTTCCTCAGAGGCGCTTTTACAGTTTGTCAAGGACTGTACAAAGTAGTATATAAAAGGCATTGTCAGTGTTTTGTTTAGGTTTATTCTTTCTTTCATAGAAATGAGGCACTTTTGGAAAGATTCTGAGATTCCATACTGAGTGGCAGCAGTGGAAGCACTAGGTGATCCACATATTCTTATGAGAGCAAGTTACCAACCACTTATAGAGATGTGGCAGCTGTCAGTACCCATATCAAGATCAACCACAACATCACCAGAGATGCAGTAATATGCTAAAGAAAATGGAAATTAGCGCTCAAAAGTTCTTTAAACTTCAGGGGCTGACAGCATTCAGGCGTCATGTATCACATGGTGGAGAATCTATGGAAAACAGCTGGAAACCAAAGCTAGGAGAATGTGTCTTCAGTAGTAAGTAAAACAGAGTAAAACCAGCACAGGAACGTAACTGCAGTCCACAATATGACACCAAACACCACATATGTTAACTGTGCACCTTTTATACCTGACTTTTAGGAATGCATAAAGGACACAGCAGCAGCACCACAGACGCCAACTAGAAGAAGGTGAAATAACAGATAGTGACGCAGCTTCAGACAGCAGTCAGGAAGATATGGAAAGTGAGTCTGATGATATAGCAGAGTCTGGTATGTTCTATCACACATTTACAATACCATATCTGCATACAATACACTTGATGTCGCCTAAAATGTACACTTTTAATAGATGTCATGAACATAACAGAACATGAAGGAGACCACAGCCATCCAGAAGAAGTTACTCTTGTACCACCAGTTGCAGAAGAAGAAGACAGTCACGAGAGAACAGGAAGGCAACATTGGTTCATCTGAAAAAGAAGATAACCACACAAGACACATCCAAACATAATAACAATGTTGAACCCAAACATAAGAAGATTGGTGAACACAGTACCACAGGCACTCAAACAGACAAACTCCAGTAGCCACCCATAGGTATATAGTAACATCTGCACTGCAATTTTTTCAGAAGTTTCACAAGTACCATTACATATAAAAGTAGTCTGCATCCTACTACAGTACTTTACTTACAGTTGTCTATTCCATTTCTAAAGAGACTTCAGCAGATGTAGTAAACAAACTGGATGAGATGCTGATCGTCATGAAACAAAGGTTTGATCGGATTACCCTAGGTCTACAGGACACAGTATGCTGCCAGCTATGCAGTGTGACCAATACAATAGACAACAGAGTTACCCTAAAATGGCAGAGCCAGTCCCTTTTCCACAAAATGGCAGATGACAGTGGTGAAATAAAAACGTTCAAAATGCAATCTTGCATATCCCCACTTCTGACACTGAGCAACCATCTACAGTGGCAGCCACAGACATTGCCAGCTATTTCCCGAAATTTCTGTGATATTTCTGGAGAAATCTCCTGCTGTTTGCATTTCCACAGTAGGGCAGCAGAGAGAAACGCTTCAGAAATTTCGCTAAATAGCTGCCAATGTCTGTGGCTACTACTACAATAAGACTGAAAAATTCTTCCCCTCCAGAAATAGGATGCAATTGTACATAGTTTAATACTCCTTAACAAATATAAAGAATGTTGGAAATGTGAAAAATCAAGATATAAGACTGTCTTAATACTGGTTAAGAAATATAAACAATGTTGAAAATGTCAAAAATCACGGCAAAAGACTGTGTTGTTTGAATGTATGGGGCCAGATATTCAAACTGTGCCAGGCTGTGGCGCAAGCCTGGGTGCAGTGCAACTTGGCTGCACAGGGGCGTGGACTGGGCGATATTCAACGGAGCTGCGCCATGGCTCAGCATCATTGAATATCACACCCTGGCCACCTGCAGTGCACATGGCGCAGTGGCACTGCGCCAGCGCCAGTGGCCCGAAGTGGAGCAGGGGGATGCGCTGGCACAAGTTCCATTGCGCTGGCGCAACAATGCGACTATTCAAAAGTGGCCTGCAAATGGGGCCAAATGTGTGCAAGGTGCAAATGGGGCCATTTGCATGTAATTATAGCCCCATTTGCATGCAGGTGCGCCGATCCCCGATGAGTTGTGCCTGACGCCCTGCCAGGCAGCAGCCGTCGTGGACGGATGCCCCCTGCAGCATGGCAATGTGCCCCACAGCCTGATCACGGGCATTAGTAAAATAAAGGAAGATTCCTATATCCCTGGTGGGCCAATGGACCACTGTCTGCCCGATAGCAGGATTAAATAAAAAATATTAATGAATCCTATCCTGGTGGTCCAGTGGACTGCTGTCTGCCGATTGCGGGATTAAATAAAAATATTAATAAGTTCTATCTCTTTGAACAGTGATTGCTGCCAGATTGCGGTTATCCCTATTTATTTTGGTGGTTGTTGACGTCTGTCGCAGGCTTGCACAAAAGAAATTCTTGGTTTTGTGGTTCAGTGATTTTCATTTTGCCTACTCCCTCATTGTTTTACTTTCAGTCATGGGCGGGTAGCAATACCTCACTCATTTCCGGCTGATTGTTCATTATCGGTATTGACGCCATTGGTCCACAGTGTGAGCTAATGGCTTAGCAGTTTGCATTGCATTATTACATTCTAGATATGTGAATGGATCTATTCACATATCTGGAATGTAGTACAGTACTAGTACTGCATGCCCATTGGCTCACGCTTGTGGACCAATGGGCATACAGCTTCACCGGACGGTGTCAGTCGGTGGAGCGGGCGGGCGGCAGGCGGGTGTGGTGCTGCCCGCCACTGGACCGGGGAGCAAGGTGGGGATCAGTGGGCAGGTGGGGAGGGGTCCACTGACCACCTGGGATATAGGATTTCTTTTTATTTACTTTAGCCTGCTGACTGGCAGACAGCGTCCACTGGACCACCAGGGATATGGGATTTCTTTTTTATTTACTGAAGCCCGTGATCAGGGCGAGACAGCGTCCACTGGACCACCAAGGATATAGGATTTCTTTTCTTATTTACGTAAGCCCGCGATCAGGCAGACAGCGGTCCACTGGATCACCAGGGATATGGGATTTCTTTTTTTATTTACTGAAGCCTGCGATCGGACAGACAGCGGTCCACTGGACCACCAAGGATATAGGATTTCTTTTCTTATTTACTTAAGCCCGTGATCGGGCAGACAGTGGTCCACTGGACCACCAGGGATATAGGAATTGGTTGTTATTTTACTGAAGCCTGCGATTGGGCTGACAGCGGTCCACTGGACCACCAGGGATATAGGATTCTATTTTATTTTTACTGAAGCCCGCGATTGGGCTGACAGCGATCCACTGGACCACCAGGGATATAGGAATCGATTTTGCCATGACAATACCCACAATTGGGCATGGAGGGGCGCCACCATGGAGGTGCAACCGGAGTTCGGGTGGCCACCCACAGATGGCAGCTGCCTTGTTGCACCCGCAATAGGGCAGCTCACCTGTGGGTGGCCGCTGTTGCTCCTTTTTTTTTGCTCAACTTTGTGTGGCGCATGAAGTGGCAGATGCATGACTCAGCACATCCCTGGGCTGAATATCAGGCTGCAGAGTATGCATGAGCACGCCTCACCTGGCGCCTGCATACATTACTGATTCACTCCAGCGCATCGGGATTTGTGCCAGGTGCAATTCCGCTTAAATATCGCTACTGGTGACAGTACAGTGGGCGCATTACGCAACTGTTGCGCCATGCGAACCCTTTTGAATATCTCAATATGTTGTTTTATATCACATTTACATTTAAGTAACATACTTACATGAATAATTAACAGAATGTTGCTTCAGTTTTACATTGTATGTATAGTCATTTGAAGTTTGAGTTGGTGAAATAAAACATTATTTATATAATCAAGAAAGTGGACATTCATGAACCATAAATTTGAAACCTGTGCTCTGTAAGGCAATCTTCACATCTCACCTATTATTGTTTTTTCTTCCAGTGAACACTCAAGTCTATACAGGGAGAAATGACCTGACAATCGAGAGGACATATATTCGGCCTACAAAGAGTCTATTATAGCACACCACAGTGCATAAGCTACGAGGGTAGTAATGCATGTAATAAATTGTCTAATACTAACTTTCTATGATTTGTAGGAGCAATTAGTTCTTACCTCTGGCAAATAAAATGCACAGACGTTGTAGTTACCACACTTGTGCATTCCTTGTATTTAACTGGTAACTAAGTTTTTGCATGCTCTTTTTCTTTCCAAATTGGCTTTGTACCAGTGTGTCCCTAAGATTTTTCCCCATCTAAAAGTTACCCTGGGTCTATCCTCTATATGTTGGCTAGTAAGTTGTCACTTTGAAGAACTGGCCAATATTTGTTAACCACATTCCTAAATTCTCCTGCTATGTGATTAAATTCTGTTACAAAATTAATTCTGGTATTCAAATCAGGGGTCTGACTTTTGGTTTCAATAAATCAGTTCTATCAATATTGTCTGCTCTTGCCCTTGCTTTATCTAAATGTTCAGGATCATATTCTTGTGCCAAAAAGCGATTTTTAAGTTCCTCTGCTTATACAAAGAAGGTTTCTTATTCACTACAGTTATGCTTAATGCGAACAAATTGAGACTAGGGAACATAATCTCTAAGGGCTTTAGGATGAGAGCTGCTTGTTAGAAGCAAACTATTTGTTGCAATTGGCTTTCTAAAGTGCCTGGTTATAATCTTGTTGTTAGTGTCTTTTGAAATCACAATGTCTAAAAATTCTATCTCCATGGGGCTACATTTATGTGTAAAACGTACGTTCATATCATTCTGATTTAGCCACTGCACAAAATTTCTGCCTCATCAATGCTTCCTGACCAGAAACACAGCACATCATCTATAAAATGTGACCATTTTGTAATATTTTTCAGACATCTGTATTAAATAAAATATTTTCCTCCTAGTAGCCAAGATAAAGACTAGCATATAAGGGGGCCATTGCCACCCCCATTGCTGTACCACAACTTTGTAAATAAAATTTAACACAAACTGCAAGCCCTCTGAAATCAATTGTAACAGCATGTGGTCTTTTAAGGGGTCCTGTGAAGTAAAATATTCACATGCCCTTATCCCATCTTGGTGTCTAATATAGGTGTTTAGAGTCTCCACATCGACAGTAAGCTAGTGCATTCCTTTTTTTCCATTCAAAATCATTAAATTGCTTTAAAATATGCACAGTATTCCTGGTGTAAATTTCAAGCATAACACACTTATTTTAAGGAAAAAATCCAGGAAAGTGCATAGTTGTTCATTAGTGAGTCCACCCAAGAAACAATGGGTCTACCAGGTGGATTTGAAATGTTTTTATGAATTTTTGGTAGAATATATAACGTTGGGGTAATAGGGTGCTGTGAAACATAGAAACATAATTTTTGATTTGCAGATATGACCGCTTGGCCCACCTAGTCTGCCCATTTCCTACCTAATGGATAAGCTGCAGATCCTAGTTAACCAGCAGCCTACATCTTCCTACCCCACCCCTAGAATTGCCCTTATGACTGTCCCATGCATGCTTGAATTCCACCACTGTTTTTGACTCCACAACTTCCTCCGGAAGGCCGTCTCCATGCATCCACAACCTCTCTGTGAAAAATACTTCCTTAAATTACCTCTGAGCCGCCTCTATCTTCAAATTGTGCCCTCTTGTTCTTGCACACCTCTTTTTGAAAGATGCTACCTCTTGGACTTTGTTGATTCCCTTGAGGTACTTGAAAGTTTCTATCATGTCCCCCTCTCCTCCTTTCCTTGAGGCTATACATATTAAGCTCCTTAAGTCTCTCTTCATATGTCTTCCGGTGCAGACCCTGCACCATTTTAGTGCCTCCTCTGGACAGCTTCCATCCTGTCTATGTCTTTTTGAGGAGATTGGGTCTCCAGAACTGCCAGTACTCCAGATGGGGTCTCACCAGCTGTCTGTACAGAGGGATAATAACTTCCTGTTTTCTACTGGTGATGCCTCTCCCTATGCATCCTAGTATCCCCCAGCCCTCCTTGCTGTTCTCCCACATTGCTTGCCCACCTTTAGGTCATCTGATATGACTACCCCCAGGTCCCTTTCCATTTTTGTTGTTGTTAGTATCTCACCCCCCAATTGTGTACACTACACCCTTACAGGCAGATCTTCAGCCCTGCTCATTTATTTACTTTTCTAGCTGAAGTTCTCAGGACCGTCCTCTCCCTAAGTAGATAACATAACCACTTAGGTTCAAGCACCTACATCTAGCTTTAAGGGCTGTAGTGTTAATTAATGTTTCAACCCGAACTGGCTAGGCTCAGTTCCCCCAATATAAAGATTAGGGCTACCTATCCCTGTTTCCGAAGCCCACATCAGGAAATAGCCATCTGACTAAAAGACATGCAGAACCACTGATCGGACATCAGGGTCCAATCCTATCATTAATTTGCTGGCCCGGGGCACACTCCAGAGTGCCGCAGGCCAGCACGACGCACCCTCCAGTTGCCAGATACGGTCAGTAGGTTTAGGTTTTGTTGATGCTCGGGACCGGAAAAGGTTAGTGGACCGGAAGTGTACTAAATAAATGGTCCGGCAACGTGTGACCCAAAAATCATCCTCCGGCACAAAGGCGACTCTGTGGCTTTCATAGGCTCCCTCACATCACATGTCTCACAGCCTGGTAGCAAGGATCGGATTGGCCAGGGGAATGACAGACCGTCGCCATAGAGATAGTGATTGATCACACATGCTCACCATGTAGAGAAAAGCACTGAGAGGCTACGCAATAATTTTTTATTTATATGATCCGGGGAAGACCTTTGAGCACAAGGTCTTTTACAAAGGTTCCACGTCCAGTAGGTTGGCAGACAATAGACGTATACAGTACAAAAGCAAGCAGATATAGAACATATATTAGATTACAGTATTACAATGTCATATTTAGTACCAGGGATTAGTACAGCATCATAGAAACATAGAAACATAGAATTTGACGGCAGATAAGGACCGCTTGGGCCACCCAGTCTGCCCATTTCCCTACCTAATGGATAAGCTGCAGATCCTAGTTAACCAGCAGCCTACTTCTTCCTACCCCCACCCCGTAGAATTGCCTTATGACTGTCCCATTCATGCTTGAATCTCCACCACTGTTTTTGACTCCACAACCTCCTCTGGAAGGCCGCTCCATGCATCCACAACCCTCTGTGAAAAATACTTCCTAAATTATCTCTGAGCTGCCCCTCATCTTCAAATTGTGCCCCCTTGTTCTTGCACACCCTTTTTGAAAGATGCTACCCTCTTGACTTTGTTGATTCCCTTGAGGTACTTGAAAGTTTCTATCATGTCCCCCTCCCCTCCTTTCCTCAAGGCTATACATATAAAGCTCCTTAAGTCTCTCTTCATATGTCTTCCGGTGCAGACCCTGCACCATTTTAGTTGCCCTCCTCTGGACAGCTTCCATCCTGTCTATGTCTTTGCGGAGATTGGGTCTCCAGAACTGCACGTAGTACTCCAGATGGGGTCTCACCAACTGTCTGTACAGAGGGATAATAACTTCCTGTTTTCTACTGGTGATGCCTCTCCCTATGCATCCCAGTATTCTCCCAGCCCTCCTTGCTGCCCTCTCACATTGCTTGCCCACCTTTAGGTCATCTGATATGACTACCCCCAGGTCCCTTTCCATTTTTGTTGTTGTTAGTATCTCACCCCATTGGGTACTCTTCCCCTGGGTTTTTGTTTCCCAGATGCATTACCTTGCACTTCTTAGCATTGAATCTAAGCTGCAATACATTTGACCATTCCTCTAACCTTGCCAAGTCCTTCTCATCCTTTCCACCCACCTTGTGCATCAGCTCTGTTGCAGATCTTTGTGTCATCTGCAAAGAGACATACTTTTCTTCAGTCCTCTGCAAGAACTTTAATTCACTCTCAGATATTTCATCATTCATCTTTGTTGACTCCAAAATACCCAGAAGTTCAAGTTTGTATTTTGACAGAGGGTCACTTTTCAAGTGTTTGTAATTTTCTTCATTTAAAAGAAGTTCTACAACTTTTTGATAATAAAAGTCCCTGTCCATGATGACCAGATTACCACATTTATCAGCCAGTTTTATAACTATTTCATGGTTGTTTTTAAGTTCTGCTATGGCCATCTGTTCATCATGTGACAAGTTAATTTTAAATTTGTTAGCATTTTGTTACAATATTTTATACACTTCTTTCATCACTAAATGTTTATATACATTCATAGTGGGGTTTAAACCCATTTGGACAGAACTGAGATTTAGGTTTGAATAATCTTTTCCTGATATTCTTAATGGTCGCATTTAGGTCATACAACTATGTGTTAAAAAACCTTGTTTTATCAGACTCATTTTCATTTAGTAATTCATTAAGAATATTTAAATTCTGTCTGTCAAGAGTATCATTGCCAGTAGTGTCCGTTAGTCCCAATGTGTCTAGATTCAACAAAATATAAATTTCCTCATTCAAAAGTGAACATTCTGGCCAGATATTCAAAATTTAGCGCCAGGCTAAATTAGCACCGTCTGTAGCAAACTTAGCCCGGAGCTTGAGCGTTTACATTCAAAAGGAAGCAGCCTGGGGCAAACAGCTTCTGAATATAGCATGGAATGAGGCCCGCAAACTGGTCTAGGAGTGCAGGGCAAACTTAGTCCTGGAATAAGACAGCTCTGAATATGGCAACCAGGAAGTGCAAACCACAACAGCAACACAGTGCACAGTGATGTGAAGGTAGGTAGAGGTGAACTCTGTGGCCAGTATGTGTGCCAGAAAATGCATGGACCCACTACAGCTGCAGGCAGCAGCATATGTGAAAGTACAGTGTGCAAACTGTAAAATATTCCCCGAACTGTTTGCGCAGCGCTAACATGTTTGCACGGGTTTAGCACAGGGCTAAACCATTAGCCCTGTGCAAACATGTTTGCCCGGCGCTAAACTTTGCCATATTCAAAAGTGACATGCAAATAAGCCTGTTTAGGTAGCCTCTAGGCAAACATCCAGATTATCATCTCATTCTGCTCTGATTTGCATTGCAGTTTGCACCGGGCTAACGGTTTAGCCCTGTGCTAAACCCGCGCAAATGTGTTAGCGCTGCGCAAACAGTTTGGGGAATATTATATAGTTTTGGACACTGTACTTTCACATGCGCTGCTGCCTGCAGCTGTACTGGGACAACACATCATAGGCACAGATGGTGGTGGTGCTGCATGCAACTGTCATACTGTAGGTCATGCTACAGTGCACAACAGACACTACAGTAGCAAAGGGGCCAGTAGTGTGTGGACACAGCAGTTCCTATGGTGTTGAGGGCAGTGATGATGAATGACTGCACTATACACAATGAGAGGCCCAACCTGCAGGTGTTTACTGACAGTGGACATTACTGTTACATTGTTGTGTGTCCCACAGATGCTGCACCTCTGGTATGGGATGCTCACAGTGACATATTTGTCCGGCTTTGTGTTCTGTGGTAGTTGTACAGCTGTGCGGTATGTGGCCGGGGGGCATATATTATCAGAAAGGCACACTGGTGTTGGGGTATTCCCAATACTGGCCCATGTGCACTGCATGATGTGTCCCAGCCTTGTGACCACACCTGGTCTGTGGCACAGCCTGGACACCCATACACTCTCCCCTCAACATCCTCCAAGCCCACAGTGCCACATGTGTGTGCTGGCATCTGTTGGTGTCCACAGAAGAGAAGTCTGCAAGTGTGTGCTTTATGGCCACACTGCCATGCTGTCCACTGGTGGCAGGGTCACCACTTACTGTCTGGTATGGCTGGGACTGGTGGCAGCTGATGGCATCATTGTAACGACATCAGTTAGCAGCATGTTCCCTCTATGTTCGGCTTTGTCTATGTGTCATATATATTTGTTAGGGTCGTGCAAAGCCACACAAAAGTCACGCAAACACCGCGCAAAGCCAACGTGCCGTGCAAAGCTGATTTCCCAGGATTAAGACAAGCTTTTCCTGGGCGGTAATGTGCACCGCGCTAAGTGTCGCGCTAAGTCATGCAAAACACTTTGCACGGGTACTAGTCGCTGAATATAGCATTGTGCGTGATTCATGTCAGTTTGCCCCTTGTATACATTATGATTTTTCCCAGCGCTAATGCAGTTTGCTCATGCTATTTGGCCTTTTGAATATAGCAGACCCACGCTAAACCTGCGCAAACGGTTTTTGCCCTGCGCAAAGTTCTGAATATCTGGCCCTCTGTCTCTTGTTCTATTTTATGTTCCAGTGTAGTTTCACCCAATTGTCCCGGTATCATAAAACCCATTGTAGTAACTGGTGGTGGGATCCGAGCAAAGTGATCGTTTAGTTCACGCTTGCGAAAGAATTTCTCAAAGTCCAGAATAATTTCAAATTTCTAAGGTGTCGGACAGGGTACAAATGATAGTCCCTTTGAAAGTGCAGCTATATGAGTAGCAAATTCAAGTTTGGAAAGATTTATTACTTGTTGCTCCACCTCGTATTGTGCTTGGGGAGGGTGCACCTCCCTTCCCTCACCTCACTTTTTCTGGTTTTACCTCTGGTTGGAGGAGCTATGGGACTGGTTGTCTTCAGAGAAGCTAACAATGGGTTCAGTCTGGGAACAAGCTGTCACTGTGCCAGACTGATTTCTGGTCTCTTTGCTTCCAGTTGGAGTTTTTTCTATAGTTATCTTTTGTCAGATGGCCACATGATCTAAACCTACATCATGACCTACCCCTTGAGGATGATCTATTATTTTCAAATCTAGACCAGTTAAATTCCTGTCCCTCAGTGTAGTCATTAATATCACATTCCAATTTGTGTTTTTTCTTTTTATAATATCATTCTCATGTGCTTTAAGTTTCATTTTGAGTGTTTTATCTAATTGTTTGAGATTTGGGTTATCAGCAAATCTTTTAAGGGCCTCCTCAGTATCTGCAATCTCCTTGTTCAACTTTTCATACTTGATGGTATTGTTCTTAATGATTAATTTCACAAATTATACTCAGACTTGTGAGCAATCTCCTCCACTCAGTGTATAGTTCAAACAATTCTAACCCCAGATGGAATCAAGCTAATTCTCAGTCCCTTGGGTGATATTTTTCTGCATATTCCTCCAGACTACTAATATTGTAGGTCAAATTTACTTCTGTGAACAACTGTCTTTCCAGAGTGTGATTTAAGCTCACCTTCATCTGTGTCCATGCCACTAGCGGCCAAACACTGTCTTGCTGAGGCCTTTCGAGTTAGCAAATCATCCAATACAGAAAAACACACGGGTTGAACATCCTCCCCATCAGATGATCCTTCAATACTCATAATTTCAAGTTATAAATGTGTGCAAAGCCATACAATCCAGTGGTATTGTAAGGATGTGATGTCAAACCGTGCTAATCTTGGCCACCTCTTCTTTGCACGCTTAGTCCTTCACCTCTCGCTGGTCGCAGCACTGATGCAGATAGCAAACAGGAACAATGGTGCTGCGCTCAGGAACCAGGGCCGGGTGCGAGTACTGGGCAGCAGCCCATTTCATAAGACATCAAAAGACAGGTATACTTGCACTCCAGAGCTAGGAGCAGGAAGCTCCAGAGAAGGAATACAAATATCCAGAGTTTAAAGTAAGCAAATAATTTATTGCTGCCAAATAGCAAGTCAATGCAATTATAGACACTGGAGTGTGGCAAACAAACCTCCGTATGTCCAACAGCCCTTGCACTTTGCCAAATAAGGCTTCATCAGGGGACGGGAGTATGGACCAGATGACCTCCTTAAATACATCTGATACAGTGACCTCATCATTTAAATTACATCATGTGTTAATCTGATGTTTAAACACTTTGGTATAAAATAAATTAAACATATAAGGCATTATTCATCATCATATGTATATAATACACTTAGTTATTATGTGCTGTCTCATAGAAAAAAGTTAAAGGAAAAAGAACTTATTATTACTTCAACATCAAATAATAATTATTAGCCTCATAAAAGTGACATAAGCAATTCTTTCAAAAAATAAAGCACTTTCTGACTTGAAAGGGTCTCACTTTCGCATAATCATTACTTATATTCATAGTTTTTGCACTTAAATTATTGCATTACATATGCATATAACAACTCATGAGCAAACTTTAATCCTTTTAGATCAGAAAGTGAAAAGGCGAGACAGGTTAGAGTCGGGAGCAAAGATTCCACGTAATTGGGATGTAAAAATAGTCTGAATATTGTGGTAGCCAATGTAACCAGTGCTCTCAAACCTTCTCCAACTGTAATGAAAGAGATTGAAAAGAAAATTATTAATAGACATTATTGTCATTTTTGATACAATATTCTAAGCTATCATTACTAACATGAACTCCATTTGGTGAGCTTTATGACCACTTCAACATTATTTAACCACATATTTTCATATATTATTTTGACTAACATGTCATTGTCATAAATGCATATAACATTAAAAATAGTGATTAAAGTCATGGTTATATGGTTTGGGGGGAGGAAGACACAAGCAAGGGAATCTAATTCATTCATCTTAGGTTGTGATCATGAAATTTACAGGTACTGTATAGTTTTAAATCCCATTCATGATTTAATCCATCTGGGATCAAAGCATTTAGTGAAAAGATCTAAAAGCTTCCCCTTTGGGAAAGTCTATTCAAATGGTCACTTCCTGTTCTTCCTACTCTGACCTGTTCCAAGCCCATAAATCTGAGGGTACCTGGATCACTATTATGGTTTTCAAGGAAATGCACTGCAACAGGACTGTCCATGTCGGAGTTCCTAATGTCCCTAACATGTTCTTGGATACAGACTTTGAGAGGACGTATGGTGTGGCCTGCACAGAGTCTGTTACAGCCACACCACAGTGCATAAACTATGCCTTGTTGAAGGTTTAGTGAAGAAACTTATTAACTTTATAAATTAGCATTATTTCCAATTTGGGAAAATAGATGTGCCGTGTGACAATATATATGTTGTCGCGTACAACAATGTTGTTGTCGAAGTCACAGTATTTGTTGTCACAGGGGGATAATTTTGCTTCCGCAGCTTTACAGCACCCTAAATACTGTGAAATTGACAACAACACTGTTGTGCACAACAACATGTATGTTAAAGACAAAGAACCTCAGCGTGCAAGCACTGAAGCAATGGTTACCCCAAAGGGCATATATGTTGTCGCACAGGATATCTATTTTTCTGAAATTAGAAATAATGCTAATTTATAAAGTTAATAAGTTTCCAACGGGTAATCTTTTTCATCAAACCTTCAACAAGAACAATTCTGCCACAAGCACTGTCAGCCCTAAAAGTCTGAAATGAAAATGACTGTTTTCAAAATTAAAAGTGGAGATGAGAGATCTCAAACCCAGGGACATTTGATTGCCAAACATATTCATACATAGGCACTTAGTGCTGTGTACCACAGAGGAAGCACATTTTTAGGTCTTTTCCTGTCATAAATAGCCCACAGTAAAATAAGGATACTATTATACTATCTGAAAAGAAGGAAATTCATTGCAAAAAACTTTGTTAATGCATCAGTTAAGGTTGAAGCAACAAAAGTAGGAAATGAGGTATTGGGGTTGAGAACCTAACACCTCCCCCACCCAAGCCTACCATCACCCATCACAGACCAATAGGCACTGGAGTGTGCCTTGGAGTCATCAGGCCTAGCTCTCTCCTCATTCTCCTACACTGTACCATTGCAGCTTCCTTACACATAGAATGGGGTGAGAGTTAGGGCCGATGACTCCAAGGCACACCCCCATGCCTGTTGATCTGTGGAGGGTGGTGGTGGGGTGGTAGGGTTGGGGGGGAGGTGTTAAAGTCTCAACCCTAATGCTTCATTTTCCTACTTTTGTTGCTTCAACCCTAACTGATGCATTAACAAAGATTTTTGCTCTCTCTCTCTCTCTCTCTATATATATATATATATATATATATATATGTGTATACAATAGGGGTGAGAGCTTCTAGAGTGTGATACATGCAGCTCTTTCCATTGGAGATAGATATCAAAACTGCTGTTGCATTGAGAGGAGTGTAATATAGCAGCATTGCAGCGTAAACCATTCTTTTTGTTGACTGTTGCCTCTGGCCCTCTGGTGAAAGTGACTGTTTCTGCTGGCGTCACGGAGACAAGGATAGCCAGACTTCCTACTTAGCTGGCATTGTGGGATTGTGAGGCTCACCCTGCTCCACACTCACTTGCTACAGTGATATTTCCTTTAGTGTGTATTTTAGTGTAGCAGGGCAAGGAGACGCCTAAGTCTTGTGAAAGTCCACTGCATGAGGTGGCAGTACTTTTCATTATTTTATCTGTACAATTTGGGATCGCTGTATTAGAGGACAGGAAGTGACCATCAGATACTTCCTGCCCTGTCTGCATTTAAGAAATGCAACACACGAGTGGCTGTGGAGATATTAGAACTGCTGTTGCAGTGAGAGCAGTCTAATATAGCAGAATTGCAGCCTAAACCATACTTTTGTTGACTGTTGCCTACAACCCTCTGGTGAGAGGGATTCATTTCTGGGCCATTGCCACAGAGACAAGGATAGCCAGACTTCCTACTTGGCTGGCATTGTGAGATATTGGAGGCTCACCCTGTTCCACACTCACTTGCTACAGTGATATTTCCCTTAGTGTGTATTTTAGTGTAGCAGGGGCAAGGGAGATGCTCCTAAATCATGTGAAAGTCCACAGCATGAGGAATTAATGCTAGTGAAAGCAGTGATAAATTTAGGCCAGTCAGTTTTTTTATAATCTGGTAGGAATGTATGTCCTTTTGATTTAAGTTTAGTAAGGTTAAGAATACATTCAATGGTTTTATGATCACTAAACTCCAAATGAGCTCCTACCTCAACATTGCTTATATGTTCTTTGCAATTTGTAATTACCAGATTAAGAATATTCCTGCCTCTAATTGGAGTACATACAAGCTGTTCACATCCGTAGGAAGACAATGTATCAGAGTGGGATATCACCTTTACTACTGAACCTTTTACGCCTGGGGATATATTGATCCATTATCTCCTGTAATTTGGTTTTTAATTTGTTCCACATGTGGTTAACCCCCAAGCCTTCAAGGAAGGCTCCCCAATTAATGCTAGTGAAAGCAGTGATAAATTTAGGCCAGTCAGCTTTTTTATAATCTGGTTGGAATGCATGTCCTTTTGATTTAGGTTTAGTAAGGTTAAGAATACATTCAATGGTTTTATGATCGCTAAACTCCAAATGAGCTCCTACCTCAACATTGCTTATACTGTATGTTCTTTGCAATTTGTAATTACCAGATTAAGAATATTCCTGCCTCTAACTGGAGTACATACAAGCTGTTCACATCCGTAGGAAGACAATGTATCTGCCAAAACTTGTTCGAACACAGTTACTCCTTTCATCAGACCCCAGGATATACCTGGTACATTGAAATCACTCAGCAGTATGGTGTTGCCTGAATTGCAGACAGTGTTAATTTCATCAATTCATGCATAGTTATAACATTTATCACTGTTAGGTGGTTTGTAACAAATACCCAGTCTTATTTTTGGGAAATGTGCAAAGAGTAAATTCACCCACAAGGTCTCAGTTACTCTGTTGTGGTTATTGAATGCTTGTATTTCATGGCATTGTATATGCTCAGAAATATAACAACATACTTCACCTCCTTTCCTATCTATTCTGTTTTAGAGAATAGCTGATACCCAGGTATGTTGTTGGACCAGTCACTTGTGTCATCCCACCAAGTTTCAGTTATGCATACAATATCCACTTCACATTTCCTCATGAGTATTTTGAGTTCTGAGTTTGACTTAATTAAGACTCCCAGCATTAATGCTCCAAATTTTAATATTAGCTGGCTTATCTGGTTTACAATTTTATTCACTATAGTGCCCTTTATCCCCCTCGAGGTCAGTTTAAAGATTTACAGACAATATTTTCAAATGTCCTCCCAGTTTGTATGTCCCTGTTTACTTAGATGCAAGCTATACCAGCAGTTTAGTGAATTATTTTTACAAAAGTTTCCCAATGGGTGACAGATGAATAACCTTCCTTGAGAGTCCACTTCTTAACCATTCATTTATACATTTAATTTTTCTTGGTTTGATCATTTGCCCTGGTACAGGTAGTATTTCTGAAAAGTGTATTTCGTAGTTTTTCCTTAAATGTTTCTCCCAGATTAATGAACTCTTTTAATGTTGTCAATTGAAAGCGTTTTTATATTGTTGGTACCAGCAGGTATTATGACAAGTGGGTTGGGACCTGATTTGTGAAGGATGTCACTACACATATTATGAATATATTTTATCCCAGCCCCTCAGAATGATGAACAAGCAATATTTTGTTTGTCTTTCCTACAGATAAATTTGTCGGTGTATTTTATAATGAAATCACTGAGAGCAAAATATTGCCTAGGTGACACACTTGTGAACACAGTATCCATTGGCTTGTGGTTGTCAGTCAAGGTTAATTCTGGTGTAACATTACATACTGTTTCTATGTGCTTTGTTTTTGTCTTATGTTTGCCTCCCATTTCTGTAGTATTAGTGAGGGGTACATTTTGTTTTTCATGTGCTTGTGTAAACTGTTCTCTTTCTACAGGGCATTGGCTGATAGGTGTAATATTTATAGGAGGATACAGGAGATATTGACTCTAGGGGACTTAATGAGGAACAGTTTGATTCTGAGAATGAAGTTCTGCATGATCCTCCTATAAATATTACACCTATCAGCCAATGCCCTGTAGAAATAGAGCAGTTTACACAAGCACATAAAAAACAAAATGTACCCCTCACTAATACTACAGAAATGGGAGGCAAACATAAGACAAAAACAAAGCACATAGAAACAGTATGTAATGTTACACCAGAATTAACCTTGACTGACAACCACAAGGCAATGGATACTGTGTTCACAAGTGTGCCACCTAGGCAATATTTTGCTCTCAGTGATTTCATTATAAAATACACCGACAAATTTGTCTGTAGGAAAGTCAAACAAAATATTGCTTGTTCACCATTCAAGGGGGCTGGGATAAAAGATATTTATAATATGTGTAGTGACATCCTTCACAAATCAGGTCCCAACCCACTTGTCATAATACCTGCTGGTACCAACAATATAAAAAAGCTTTCAATTGACGACATTAAAAAAGAGTTCATTAATCTGGGAGAAACATTAAAGGAAAAAAACTGTGAAATACACTTTTCAGAAATACTACCTGTACCCAGGGCAAATGATCAAACCCAAAGAAAAATTAAATGTATAAATGAATGGTTAAGGAAGTGGACTTTCAAAGAAGGTTATTCATCTGTATTCCATTGGGAAACTTTTTGTAGCAATAATTCACTAAACTGCTGGGATAGCTTGCATCTAAGTAAACAGAGGACATACAAACTGGGAGGACATTTGAAAATATTGTCTGTAAATCTTAAACTGACCTTGAGGGGAACAAGGGCACTATGGTGAATAAAACTGTAAACCAGATAAGCCAGCTAATATTAAAATTTGGAGCATTAATGCTGGGAGTCTTAATCAAGTCAAACTCGGAGAACTCAAAATAATCACGAGGAAATGTGAAGTGGATATTGTATGCATAACTGAAACTTGGTGGGATGACACAAGTGACTGGTCCAACAACATACCTGGGTATCAGCTATTCTCTAAAAACAGAATAGATAGGAAAGGAGGTGGAGTATGTTGTTATATTTCTGAGCATATACAATGCCATGAAATACAAGCATTCAATAACCACAACAGAGTAACTGAGACTTTGTGGGTGAATTTACTCTTTGCACATTTCCCAAAAATAAGACTGGGTATTTGTTACAAACCACCTAACAGTGATAAATGTTATAACTATGCATTAATTGATGAAATTAACACTGTCTGCAATTCAGGCAACACCATACTGCTGGGTGATTTCAATGTACCAGGTATATCCTGGGGTCTGATGAAAGGAGTAACTGTGTTCAAACAAGTTTTGGCAGATACATTGTCTTCCTACAGGATGTGAACAGCCTTAGGTACTCCAGTTAGAGGCAGGAATATTCTTAATCTAGTAATTACAAATTGCAAAGAACATATAAGCAATGTTGAGGTAGGAGCTCATTTGAATGTAGCGATCATAAAACCATTAAATGTATTCTTAAACCTTACTAAACTTAAATCAAAAGGACACATTCCTACCAGATTTTATAAAAAGCTGACTGGCCAACTTATCACTGCTTTCACTAGCATTAATTGGGGGCCTTCCTTGAAGGCTTGGGGTTAACCACATGTGGAACAAATTAAAACCAAATTACAGGAGATAATGGATCAATATATCCCCAGGTGTAAAATGTTCAGTAGTAAAGGTGATATCCCACTCTGGTTTTCTAAGGCCATAAAACACAAATAAGAAGAAAGCATAAAGCATTATGAGGTATAAATTAAATCCCTCCTAACAAATCAGTTAAGGTACAGGTCATAACAGAGACTGCTTAAATCACTAATAAAAAGAGAAAATTAAGCTAGAGTGTAAATTGTCTAGCAAAAAGACTGTAAAGGCTTTTATGCATATGTAAATAACAACAAGCAAATAAACAGTAGAATTAACAGAATAACAGTCAATGGTGTAACATTTCATAATAATAAAGAAATTGCTAATAGTTTCAACAATTATTTAATTTCAGTATTTCATCCAAAAAACCCTGTGATGCCTGCCCTTTGTGTTGACAGCTCGGAGGAAATCGATCTGAATCCTGAAATGGTACTCGAAGAACTATGTAATTTGTGAACATCATCCTCACCAGGACCTGATAATATAAGCCCTATCATCTGGGAAAAAACTTGCTTATGTAGTGGTACAGCCATTATCTATTCTGTTTAACAATCCCTTATGACTGGAGAGGTCCCACTTGATTGGCGAAGGGCCACAGTCATCCCTATTCATAAAAAGGCAACAAATCAAGTGTTACCAACTATAGGCCCATCAGTCTCATATCGGTCTGTTGTAAATTATTAGAAAGAATAATAAAAAACAAAATTGATAGTGAAGTTGCTATGTTAGGACTACAAGATCAAACACAACACAGCTTTAGGAAGGGTCTTTCTTGTACCACTAATCTTATTTGCTTTTACAATTTCGTAAGTAATCAAATAGACAGAGGAGTTCCAACAGATGTAATTTTCCTGGAGATAGGAAAAGCATTTGACTCAGTTCCACATGACAAACTTATTATAAAATTAAATGATTTGGGACTGAATCGATATATAGTTAGATGGATAAGAAACTGGTTAACAGACAGAAAGCAAAGTGTGAGAATAAATTCTGCATACTCGAAGATGGAAATGTCACTAGCAGAAGTCTGCAGGGATCAGTCTTGGGCCCAGTGTTATTTGGGCTGTATATAGTGGATATGGGCAAGGGGCTTGCAGTGTCACCAGTGAATGTTAAAAACAAAATTAGTTTATTTTTCAAATAAGAAGCCTAAACCACAGATTCATATTGTAACACACACAAATAAACTTATAGAACAGGTGGATAGTTATTGTTATTTGGGGTGACTTTTGATTATTTGTTGACCTTTGATACCCTACATAAATAATAATATAAAAAGGTGACCAAGAAATTAGGAGCCTTGAGACGAACTACTAAATGTTTACAAATTAAGGATAGGAAAAAGTGGCCGAACAGCTGATTATGCCAACCCTGACGATGGGGATTTAATTTATAGAACAGCGAGTAAACATCAGTTGATTAGATTGGATAGGGTGCAACATAGAATAGCTAGATATGTTTTGCAGTGTTCCTATCGAACTCATCATTGTAATATGTTCATAAAGTTGAACTGGCAGTCTTTAGAAATGATTTTTCAAAAAACTGGTCAATACTGATACATAAATATAAGATATCTTACCCTGAACATTATATCACACAAATACTTTTTCCTAAAGTTAGTAAAGGTAGGCATGAGTTTCTAAGATCTGTGCATAGACATAGAGCTTGTCCCATAAAAATTCATAATAAATATGGTAATGGTTCCATTTCATGTCAGGCAGCTAAAGTATGGAATATTCTACCCCCTCCAATAAGATCTCTAGAAGACCACACGATTTTTAAAAATGAAATTCTGAAACTTCATAAAATAGAATGTAGTTGTATATGATTATGTATGGGAATCCTTATTGTGAAACCTTGTATTTTTGTTTTGTATTTGTGTCTTAATGTATTGTTGGATATTGAAATGCTGTGTATTGTGTACATTTTGTATTTATTTGATTAATGTTATATGTTTAGATGTAACTAAGGAAATATAAACAAGACTATCTTGAGAACAGGATTGTATAATCCTAATGATTAAATTTCCTGTATAAAAATAAAGTTTTCATCAGTTTTCATCAAATTTGCAGATGACACAAAATGGGTGGGATGTATCCTCATTTCATAAATATCAACTTCTTTGTAAAGATCTCCAGACCATTGAACAATGGGGTGTTGATAACAACCTGAAATTTAATGAAGCAAAATGTTCTGTAATACACTTTGGGAAAAATAACCTCAGCTACCAGTATTACCTTAATGGTAAGCCATTTAAATGCAGTATAAGTGAAAAAGATCTGGGCGTATGGATAGACTCAAACTTCTCTTCATCCATCCACCCATTCTAAAAAAATTGCCTGGAACTGTAATCAACGTAGTCATTCTATAAAGAGAGCTTTTATCTCCAGGGATAAAGAATGTGTTATGAAATTATACAAACAAGCATTTGTCAATGCCGAATGTTGTCGTGCTGGCATTGGCAGTGGCAGAGGTGGAGAGTCATAGCACTGTGAGTTTGTTAATGTGTCCCAAAAGGTGATTTTGCACATGAGTATGCCACTGTGTGTCAGAGCTGTGGAAATGTGTTTTGGGCAGGCTGTGGAAAATGGCAGCTGGACTGTTGATAATGAGGTGTGCACAAATGCCAGTGGTGAAAATGTGGCATGAAAATATTGCAGATTGACAAAGTTACAAGGGTGTGTGGAAACTGCACAATGCACGCTTGCAACACAGTCATTGTCTGGACTTTCGCCACCAAATTTTCAACATAGGCATTTTAGGACCTCTGCTGATGAATAGTGTCACCTTCATTTCCTGAAAGTGTCCTGAAAAGTGATTTTGCACAGTGGCCATGCAATTCTGCACCGGACGTGCGAAAACACATTTCAGCCAGCTGTACTGTTCATAAGGAGGTATGGAAAAATGGCAATGATGAACAGCTGGAGTGAAAGTATTACAAATTCACAAAGTCCCGAGCCTGCATGCAAACTGTGCAACGCGTGCTCGTAAAACACTCATTTTATTGACTTTCGTCCCTAAATTTTCAACATAGGCATTTTAGGACATCTGCTAATGAACAGTGTCACTGCCATTTTCATAATGTGTCTCGAATACGGGCTTTCCACAGCGACCGCGTTATTGTGCGCCGGAACTGCGAAAAACACATTTTGGTCAGGATGTGAAAAATGACAGCTGTACTGTTCATTAGGAGGTGTAGAACAATGGCACTGTTGAAAATGTGGAGTGAAAATATAAGTTTGCGAACTTACGAGCATGTATGCAAACTGCGCAACGCACGCTCATAACACAGTCATTTTATGGAGTATTGTCACCAAATTTTGAACACAGGCATTTTAGGACCACTGCTCATGAACAGTGTCACTGTCATTTTCGTAATGTGTCCCGAACAGTGATTTCACACAGCGACCAAGCTATTCTGCGCTGGAAGTGTGAAAACACATTTCAGCAAGGATGTGAAAAATGACAGCTGTACAATTCACAAGAAGGTGTGGTAAAATGCCAATGTTGAGAATGTGGCGTGAAAATATTGCAAATGCGCTTTACGAGCATGCATTGCGCAGTTGCTACGCACGCTCGTAAAACAGTCATTTTATGGAGTATTGCCACCAAATTTTCAACACAGGCATTTTAGGACCTCTGCTCACGAACAGTGTTGCTGTCATTTTCGTAATGTGTCCCGAACACTGATTTCGCAAGTGACCGTGCTATTCTGTGTTGGAAGTGCGAAAACACATTTCTGGCAGGATGTGAAAAATGACAGCTGTACAGTTCACAAGAAGGTGTGGTAAAATGCCAATGTTGAGAATCTGGCATGAAAATAGTGTGAATGCGCTAACTTATGAGCGTGCGTTGCGCAGTTGCTATGCACGCTCGTAAAACAGTCACTTTTTGAATTTTTCCCATCAAACTTGCAACATAGGCTTTCTGAGAGCCCCTCTCATGACCAGTGGCACTGTCATTTCATTACTCAGTTCCAAAAGGTGATTCTGCGCAGTGACTGCGAAATCACCTTTCGGGACCGACTAACGCCATAACAGTGCAAGAATTCATGAGAAGGGTCCCAAAAACCCCATGTTAAAAATTTGGGGCCAAAATTCACAAAAATGCCAGAGATATGCATTAAAGTTGAAAAAATGAACTGAACATAGGATTTGCAAGAAAGCGAGTTGTGCTCACAACAGAGGGAGGTGAACATTACAATTGTCTTTGGTTTGTAGCAGATATTCTGCAGGTGGAAGCTACTTCTAACTGAAAGGTGAAATAAGGAATTTAGAATTATCAGGAAAATACAGTCTTTCAAGCAACAGAGGGAGGTGGATCTAGCTTTACTTTTGTTCCAATTCTTAAGATTTTCAGTGCAGGAAGAGTTTAAAGCACAGCTGACTTATTTTGGGGCTGACTGCTTTCAGAGCACAAACCACCAGGCTGTTTTGGGGCTGGGGAGGTTTACCTGTGTCTGACTTGGATGTCTGGATTTATTCTCTCATTAGCAGGGTATTTTCTCTGTCAAATTGTTTTGTAGGGCATCTTGCTGACAGGAAGGCACTCATCGCAGCAGTGGGTCAGACCTTTTAGCTGATTGTTTTATGAGGGCACAGTTTAGGCCCAACCCCTTCCCACCCCTCACCCCTGGAAATAGTTCATTTATACCTGGGGTTCTGACATCATTTCCTCAAGAGTGTAAGGTGCATATCACTGTCATATCCTCTCTAGCACACTGCACTGACAAAATAAGCATACACATTGTATAATATATATATTTCTATATAACAAACCAATCACATACACACACAAAAAAAAGTAGATAAACATGTGGGGAGTAGTGCAATGTAATGACTGTGGGGCAGCAGACTCCCGGGAGTCTTTCTGGAGGCTGAGATGCTGCTCTATTTGCAGACAACTCTCTGCCCTGAGGGAGGAAGTTGCCCGTCTTCAGGCCACACTGGACAGTAGTAAGGGAACCTTCCCCAGGCCACACTGGATGGTAGGAAGGAACCTCCCCCATCCAGGGAGCACCACAGCCACCACCACTACCTCAGAGGTTGCGAAGAAAGCACAGCAGTTGGACCACAGTGGGCTCAGGGAGGGTGAGGATGATGGAACAGAGGCACACCCAATCAGTTGTTCCACTCCATAATCCATACACCATTCTGGGGGAGCATAGCTCCCCTATGGATGCACCCGCAGAGGAGACTAAGGAGGCTGAGGACAACTGTCACAAGGGAGACCCACAGGAAGGAGGCAGAGGACGCCACAAGGAAAGGAAGCAGCTCCTGGTGGGGGACTCAATTATTAGGGGGCTAGAACTGGGAGGAGCAGGGAAAACTGAAATAAGGTGCCTGCCTGGTGCCATGGCTTGGAGGGACAGGAAGCGCATCCTCAGGATCACGAGAACAGCTGCACAGGAGTCTGAGCTGGATGTCATTGTCCACCTACGGACAAATGGCTTGGCTCATCATGAGATAAGAGCAGTGCAGAAGGACTTTGTAGAATTGGGAAGGGGCCTAAGACAAGTAGCACACACAGTATCCTTCTCAGAGGTGCTGCCTGTCAATGGCATGAGTGAGGCGAGGGTACTTTGCACCATGCAGTTGTTTTTTTTTGAAATTACTATTTTTTCCTCCTTCCTGCCTGCCATCCCTGACCCTTCAGGAGCCTCAAGGTAGATATCCCTCTGCCTTCCACCCTGCCCGTATGACCCCACAGGAACCCCATAGAGTCTCGGTTTACCCCCCGAGCGGGGGATGGGGCAGAGCCCCCTTACCCCAACAGTCAACTTTCGTCAGTCCGGGGGCCATCGGGTGGGCGGAGGCACATCAAGGGCATGTCTCCGGAGGCTGCATCTTCCCGGCGATGGCAGGCGTTTTCTTTTTCTCCCACCTACAGCGTATTAGGACCCTGGCGATCAAGAAGCGCAGGCGCTGGCGTCACGCTGTATGCGCAGCCCTTCCCTTAACATTGGGGCTTGCAGTACTCTGAGCCTCTGCTCGAGTCAGGCAAGTGTTCGGGCATAGCTCTTAACCCTCCCGGAGTAGGCGAAGCTGTGGGACGCAGCTTCAATCTCCTGCCGGGCGACCGACCAGTGACCCGAGTCCGCCTCGAACCCGGTCCTGCAGTGCAGCGAGCTGTGGCGCCCAGCGCCTCAACCTTCAGTGCCACTGGCCTGCACCATGCAGTTTAATGAATGGTTGAAAAATGGTGTGGAGCACAGGGTTTGGCTTCATTGGGGACTGGGGTTCCACCTGGAGGGACACCAGCCTATACTGGCAGGATGGTCTGCATCTGTCCAGGAAGGGAACAAGTCTTTTGAGCAATCGGTTTAAATGCTTCATTGGCAAGCTTTTAAACTAGTCAAGGGAGAAGGCGCTGATAAGCAGCAGGAAAATCCCAGCCTCTCCCTACAAGACAGGGTACTAAATGAGAAAAAGACCGAGGTAGAAAGGTCAGTGGGGGATGCTACAACAGAAGGTAAAGCCATCAAAAAATGGAGAGCAATGAGTACCAATGCCCGTAGTCTGAGTAACAAGCTTCCTGAATTAGTGGCCTTGATGGAGGAGGAACATCTGGATATCGTGGCAGTCACAGAAACATGGTACACACAAAACCATGACTGGGACATAAACATACCAGGATACACTATCTACAGGAGGGACAGGGAGGGTAAAAGAGGAGAGGAGGAGGAGTAGCTCTTTACATAAGGGAAGGAATCAAAGCAACAGAACAAAAGGATAAACAGGGAGGAGAAGAAGCACTGTGGGTAAATTTGGAGACAGGCAATGGCACCACAATCCGCACAGGGGTTGTATACAGACTCCCTTCTCAGGGGGAGGAAATGGACAAGGAAATGATAGAAAGTATACTTAGAATGGCAGAAAAAGTGGAGATATTGATGATGGGTGATCTGAATATGCCAGATGTTAACTGGAGTGCAGTTGCAGCAGCCACTTCGAAGAGAGGGTTATTCTAGATGCCCTACAGGGGGCATGCCTTAGACAACTAGTATTGGAGCCCACTGAGAGGGAGCAATCTTAGACCTGGTTCTCTCAAATGGAGATGAAGAGAGGATCACAGATGTAGAAGTGGGTAGCCATCTGGGAACTAGCGACCATCGAACAGTATGGTTCACAATAAACACAGCAATAGAGTCAAGCCATACAAAGGCAAAAGTACTGGACTTTAGGAGGGCTGACTTTGCCAAAATGGGTTAGTGCCTAAGGAATGCACTAGCAAATGGGCAGGAAGGAGGGTTGGAAGAACAATGGGGAATAATTAAAACTGCCATCAGAGAGGTAACAAGCCTTTATGTGAAGCAAATAAACAAAACAAAATGATGTAAGAAACCACTATGTTTCTCAAAGGAAGTGGCAGTGAAGGTTCAAGAGAAAAAGAAAGCATTCAGGAAGTACAAGGAATCACAGAAGGAGCGGGACAGAGAACTGTATCAGTTAAAGCAAAAGGAAGCTGGGAAGGCAGTCAGAACAGCAAAGGCCCAAACCAAGGAAAGATAGCCAACTCAGTTAAGAAGGGGATAAAACCTTTATATTTACATCAGAGTGAAGGAAGACCAAGAGAGGATAATGAGGCTTAATAAAGGGGAGGAGGGTGGCCAGGGTGACTGTGAAAAGGCAGAGATACTAAACAAATATTTTGCTCAGTATTTACAAAGGAAGAGGGGAGGTACCTAAAACAAAGAGTAGAAACACTCTGGATACAGAAGTTGATACCAGCCCATTTACAGAAGAAAGGTTCTGAAAGAACTCCTAAAACTGAAAGTGGACAAAGCAATGGGGCCTGATGGGATTCATCCCAGAATTCTAAAAGAACTAAGGGTAGAACTAGTGACACCACTGACTACCCTCTTTAACAAATCATGGGAGGATGGGGTGGTACTCGAGGACTGGAGGGGGGCAGATGTGATTCCCCTTCACAAAAGTGGGAGCAAGGCAGAAGCAGGAAACTACAGACCTGTTAGTTTAACCTCAGTGGTAGGGAAAATGATGGAATCACTTCTAAAGGAAATAATTGTCGAGCATCTAGAGGCCAGAGGGGCACAGGACCCAAGGCAGCATGGATTCACTGCAGGAAGGTCATGCCAGACAAATCTGAGAGATTTCTTTGACTGGGTGACCAAAGTAGTAGATCAGGGAGGGGCTGTGGACATGGCCTACCTAGACTTTTAGCAAGGCATTTGACACAGTCCCACACAAAAGATTAATATACAAGTTAGCCAGCCTGGGAGTGGGTCCTAAGATGACAGCCTGGGTAAAGAATTGGCTGGAGAATAGAACACAGAGAGTAATAGTAAATGGAGTCCACTCTGAAGAAAGGGGGGTTACTATTGGGGTACCGCAGGGTTCAGTATTAGGACGGTCCTCTTCAATGTCTTTATGCGTACATTGCAGAGGGACTGGAAGGAAAAGTATGTCTCTTTGCAGATGACACAAAGATCTGCCAGCAGAGTTGATGCACAAGGTGGGGTGGAAAGGATGAGAAGGGACTTGGCAAGGTTAGAGGAATGGTCAAATGTATGGCAGCTTAGATTCAATGCTAAGAAGTGCAAGGTAATGCACCTGGGAAACAAAAACCCAGGGGAAGAGTTCACAATGGGGGGTGAGATACTAACAACAACAAAAATGGAAGGGGACCTGGGGGTAGCTATATCAGATGACCTAAAGATGGGCAAGCAATGTGAGAGGCAGCAAGGAGGGTTGGGAGATACTGGGATGCATAGGAGAGGCATCACCAGTAGAAAACAGGAAGTTATTATCCCTCTGTACAGACAGCTGGTGAGACCCCATCTGGAGTACTGCGTGCAGTTCTGGAGACCCACCTCGCAAAGACATAGACAGGATGGAAGCTGTCCAGAGGAGGGCAACTAAAATGGTGCAGGGTCTGCACCGAAGAACATATGAAGAGAGACTTAAGGAGCTTAATGTATAGCCTCGAGGAAAGGAGGAGAGGGGGACATGATAGAAACTTTCAAGCACCTCAAGGAATCAACAAGTCCAAGAAGGTAGCATCTTTCAAAAAAGAGGCTGCAAGAACAAGAGGGCACAATTTGAAGATAGAGGCGGTGGCTCAGAGGTAATTTAAGAGTATTTTTCATGAGAGGTTGTGGATGCATGGAATGGCCTTCCGGAGGAAAGGTTGTGGAGTCAAAATCAGTGGCGAATTCAAGCATGCATGGGATAGTCATAAGGCAATTCTACAGGGCGAGGGTAGGAAGAAGTAGGCTGCTGGTTAACTAGGATCTGCAGCTTATCCATTAGGTAGGGAATGGGCAGACTGGGTGGGCCAAGCGGTCCTTATCTGCCGTCCAAATTCTATGTTTCTATGTAACCTATTCATTCCATTATACAGCTACCAGCATTTCTTCAGTTCGTGGTCAGCTTTGAAGAGTGCAGACGTGTTCCCGTACACTGAAGATTGTCCAGACCTGCAGGTAAGTATGGGGTGAGGGGGTGAGGGAAGCAGGGTGCACAGTGGTGGGTGCAGGTGGGGGAGGGGCATCGAGACTACGAGGGACCATTTTCATTTACAGGAAAAAGAAAAAACCCATCGTGAGACAGTTTTTTTGGGCAGGGAGTTTGACGCGCTGGGGTGGGCTCAGTGTGCCACCTAACTGTTTGGGGGTGTCTGTAGCCGACGGGGACTGGGCACCTGCCGCACACACACAACATGAAGGGGAGGAGGAAGTAATGTTGACGGGATTGGGCACCCTGCCGGCACAATAAAGAAAGCCGGGCGCGAAACAGGGGATTGGGCAATCTCCTCAGCATTCAACAATTGGGGAGGGGTTTATGCCGATGGGGAGTGGCCTCGCACACAAAGAAAGCGGGGGTTAACTCGACAGGGAATTGGGCACCCCTGGGTCGGCAGTGCCAGCGCGTCGCCGCTGACCATGCACATAGTGGTGGCAAGCATGGCAAGAAAAGCTGACCATCATGTATGATCGAGCTTTGCTCGGATTGCAGCAGACCTTTTGACAGATGTGTTTACCACATTATGTATGCATGGTGTGGCGCCGGCATACCGGCTGATTGGGGAATGCGGGACACACCTACTGCTGCGTGCCCTGCATTCGCCAAATAGCGACCCCGCCTCCAAAGCTGCACTGTCCCATGACGTTGGCTGCACAAGCGCGCCAACATAAACATACATACTACCACACCTGAACTATGGAACTTCAATTTGGTGCTCCTATCTTAAAAAGACATCAATTTAATAGAAAGAATACAGAGGAGATTGATCAAAACAGTACAGGGATTAAAGGATTTGGATTATAATATAAGACTGGAGAAACTTAATGTATTCTCATTAGAAACTAGAAGAGTTAGGGGAGACCTTTTACTTATGTACAAAATTATAAAGGACTCCTCCTTAATGGAACAATGTGGCATACATAGACTACATAAAAAGGTAAATCTTAGGTCACATAATAAACAAATTGCAATACCAAGAGTATTTACAGTCAAACGCTTCAATTTGTACAATAAACGCAATGCTAGGATGTGGAATACCTTACCAAAGAATATTATTGAGGCACCTACACTGGAAATCTTCAAGAAAAGGTTAGGCAAGTACTTATTGGGAAACGGACTGAGGAAATAACCCCACTATGAGTGGGAGACAATTTAATGGGCATTTAGCCTACTTTGTCTAAATACACCAAGTTATAATAAATGCCATTTATACATACTGTGCTGATGTCACCACTCACTCACTAACTACAGCCTGCATTCTAAATTGAACTGCTTCACAAATCTGTTTCTCACTTCTACTTGCAAGTAACTCAATTAACATTGCAAAGGACCCTCGCCTGTTTCCCATAGTGTTTTAGCAACTCACAGCCCATTACTATGATACTCTCAAATTCAAGAAAGACTACATTCTAAATGACAGTGCTGCACCACAGTTTGTTTCTCACTGCTAGCCGAAACTAACTCCATTAGCATTGCCAAACACATTCACCTGTTTCCCACAGTGTTTCTAACAATCCCAGCCCATTCAGAAACACTCACACATACTCAGAACACACACAGTGCTCTCAGCATAGCCTAGAGGTTAGAGTAATGAGCTTTGAATAACCTTAGTTTGTCCAGCACACCAGACTTGGGTTTGACTCTAACAACCTCCACTTCCACATTGTGTGACTCTGAACAAGTCACTTAACTGCCCAGTGCTCTCATACCTTTGGCACTCGTGAGATATCCAGAGCTCACTCTGCGGGAGTGAGAATATTTTCCATATCACACTCCTGTGATCTGCACTGGCTGCCGATTCAGTGGCGGATCACCTTCAAGGTAGGTTTGTTAACCTACAAAGCAATACACGGACTTGGTCCTGATTACTTGAAAGAGCTTCTGACTCCTTACACCTGCAACAGCTCCTGGCCGCTGATGAGGGGTTGCTGGAGATTCCGATGGTTATTTTGAATTCATCTGGGGCTCTCGCTTTTATGTTTTCTGCCCCAACCCTCTAGAACTCTCTGCCCCATCAGCTTCAGGAGTGCAGGACTGTGGGGAGCTTTAAGCAGGCACTGAATAGGTTTTTATGGATTAAGGCATTTCCTGATCTGCTGTGATTTTAATGATGTTTTAATGAATTGTTTGTGATTGTGTGAAGCGCCTTGATAATTTGAAAGGTGCTTAATAAATAAAGATATCATTATTATAATTATTATTATGTATCCCCTATATATATATATATATATATATATATATCTAGGCCCAGATATTCAGAAGGGTTGCGCATGGCGCACAACCCACTGATGTGCCCTGGCGCGATATTCAAACAAGGATTGTGCCTGGCACAAATCCTGATGCGCCGGAGCGCATCAGTAATGTATGCGGCGCAGGTAGGGGGGCGGCTCTGCCATTATTCAAGACATCCCGATATTCAGCCCGGGATGTGCTGAGTCCATGCATGCACAACCCTTTACTTGTACTGCACACAGGTGAGCCAAAAAGGAACAGCTGCCACCCACAGGTGAGCTGCCGTAATGCAAGGTGCAACACGGCAGCTGCCACCTGTGGGTGGCCACCTGAGCTCCAGCTGCACCTTCGTGGCGGTGCCCCCCCATGCCGATCATGGGCATCTGTGTAAAAATATAAATTGAATATCCCTGGTGGTCTAGTGGACTGCTTGCAGCCCGATCACGGGCATCCGTGTAAAATGATATGTCCAATATCTCTGGTGGTCCAGTGGACCGTTCGCAGCCCAATCGCGGGCTTCAGTAAAATTAAAATCATTCCTATATCCCTGGTGGTCCAGTGGACTGCTCGCAGCCCGATCGTGGGCTTCAGTAAAATTAAAATCATTCCTATATCCCTGGTGGTCCAGTGGACCGCTCACAGCCCGATCGCGGGCATAAGTACAATTAAAACATTCCTATATCCCTGGTGATCCAGTGGACTGCTCGCAGCCCGATCGCGGGCTTCAGTGTAAAAATATAAGTCCAATATCCCTGGTCGTCCAGTGGACCGCTCGCAGCCCGATTGCGGGCTTCAGTGTACAAATATAAGTCCAATATCCCCGGTGGTCCAGTGGACCACTCGCGGCCCGATCGCAGGCTTCAGTGTAAAAATATAAGTCCAATATCCCTGGTGGTCCAGTGGACTGCTTGCAGCCCGATCGCGGGCTTAAGTACAATTAAAACATTCCTACATCCCTGGTGGTCCAGTGGACTGCTCGCAGCCTGATCGCGGGCTTCAGTGTAAAAATACAAGTCCAATATCCCTGGTGGTCAGTGGACTGCTCCAGTGACCAGCGGGCATCTGTAATGATAAGGAGCTCACGGTACCCCTCCCCACCTGCCCACTGAGTCCACTGCTCCGCTCCCCGGTCAGCAGCGAGCAGCCCACCTGCCTGCCGCCTCGCCGCCCTGACGACAGTGCGGTGGGGCTGTACGCCCATTGACCACAGCGTGAGCTAATGGGCGGCAGCTCCTACCGCAGACACTGTTAGTCGGCGGGCGGCGGGCGGCAGGCTGGTGGTGCTGCCGCCGCCACTGACCGGGGAGGGGGCGTGGGGCTTAGTGGGTGGGTGTGGAGGAGGGTACCGGGGAGCTCTCCTTATCATTACATATGCCCGCGATCGGGCTGCGAAAGGTCCACTGGACCACGAGGGATATAGGAATGATTTTAATTTTACTGAAGCCTGCGATTGGGCTGCGAGCAGTCCACTGGATCACCAGGGATATAGGAAAGATTTTAATTATACTTATGCCCACAATCGGGCTGCAAGTGGTCCACTGGACTACCAGGGATATAGGACAAATGTATTTTTCAACCTATGCCCGCGATCAGGCAGTGGGGTACATTGCTGCGCTGTGCAGGGGGCGTCGGTCCATGACTGCTGCAGCCTGACAGGGCGCCAGGTGCAAGTCGCCGGGGATCGGTGCACCTGCATGCAAATGGGGCCATAATGACATGCAAATGGACCCATTTGCATGTGCACTTTTTAATATCGCGGTTGTTGCGCATAGTGCAACGGAACTTGCGCTAGCGCATCCCCCTGCTCGACTCTGGCCACTTGCGCTGGCACAATGCCACTGCACCATGCGCACTGTGGGTGGCCAGGGTGCGATATTCAACGATGCTGTGCCATGGCGCAGCTCCATTGAATATCGCTCAGTCAACACCCCTGTACAGCCAAGTTGTGCTGCGCCCAGGCTTGCGCCACAGCCTGGCGCAGTCTGAATATCCAGGCCCTAGTATACATATACAGGTACATAAATTTATACAACAGGCATGGGTTAATTAAGCAATAAGGCATGACCAGGGGTTAGATTAACAGTCTGCTACTCACCCGCTAGGGGACATAATGTGGCACGAGGATGCAGTGGAGTGCTGTATTACCCCTAGGGGGTAATTAACTGAGGTTAATCTAACTCCTGAGAGTGCCTTATTGCTATTATAAAAAACTGATTCCAAAAGAAAAATGTCAGATGTGAACCTTTTGAATGTTTTCCATATTGAGAGGGAGATAAATAAAATGGTTTGTCCAGCATCTAATGCTGATTTGGAATCAGAATGCATCATTCCAGTCATTCAGCAGTACCCAAGAATGGAATGCTGGCAGGAAAATTTCATGGGCCATGGTGATTAGGCTGTATATGGCAGTGTAACAGAGATTACTATAAGGCTGTCAGAATGCTGACAGTCAATCAGAATGGAGCATTTCTTAGACTGTTGATAGAAATTTGATCAAATATCACTACTATGTCACAGTAGCAGTAGTAGTAACATTTTTATTCAATGTAACATACTTGTACATGAATATGGTTATTCCCAATTGAGTCACAGCTTGTTTTCTATGGGTACTATTACATGGTGAACCTGGTTACAATAATAAAACATTTTATTTTATTTAGTTTTTGTTTACCGGGTAGGTGTGTTAGCCATGGGAACTGCTATTTTCAGACATGACCCAGGAGGCTACAAACACAACAGTATAGTACAAAGCAAGGGCAAGAATACAGTGGCGGGGTGAGGCTTTGACAGCAACAGCATGGTACATTTTACATTTATACAAGGCAGTGTAAAAAAACAATCTGAGATACAACAGCAGGATACAGCTTTTCAATGACAGAGTACAATTAGTGGATGAGGTAAAATAACCATAAGCACCTGACAAACAAGAAACTAGTACAAGTCCAGGGTAAGTGCCAAAAGCATATCAAACAAATACATTGCTGAAGGCTAAGCTGCTAAGCTAGTAAACTGTGAAAAAGTACATATTACAAAACACTGAGAGCAGTCAATGAAGGTGAGAGTAGAGAGGAGCAGGAGAAATTACAAGAGGCCAGGAGTAGGGGGATAAGGGGCTGGTAGGAGAGAAGTCAGGGTGGGTTAAAGCACGTACAAGGGGTAGGGTTACACATGTGAGATCAATAAGCTTTCTTATATATACATTCCTATTTCTATGCTTTTAAAACACATTCAATTTTCACATGTGCATATTTTCTTAATGTTATATTATCACATATACTGATGTACAATCATTTATTTATATAAAATACAAAATCACACATGCCCACACAATGCAAAGCATCATGGGCTGCATATGCAAATCACCACAGAATGTTATGCTGGTTCAACTTTAAGCAGAATTGCATGGTGCCGAAAGGCCTCTCACACAGTTTGCAAAGTGTGCTAACAGATGACATAGACACGTGTTTCGTCCTACCAGGACTCATCAGTATGTCTCATCTGTTTGATACCCCAGTGGAATGAACCAGCTATCCTAAGATGGTCTGTCTGGGTTATGTTGTGGTGAACCCATTAAAATAAAAAAACTATTTAAAAGACAAAGAACCTCTGTGTGTAAACAGTGAGGCAAGAGTTACCCCAAAGGGCATTTGGCTGGGATGCCAAGTTTCAAGAAAATACAAAATCACACATGCCCACACAATGCAAAGCATCATGGGCTGCATATGCAAATCACCACAGAATGTTATGCTGGTTCTTTTATTATACATTTATATACTGGTTGCCACAGAGAAGTGCTTTAGGCTCAGGGGGAAGAACACAAGGGTCAACGTACCCAGCTGATTCAGTTCTAGGGTTTCCCAGGCAGTAAGGGAAAAGAGGTTGGCCTGTAGAAAATTCAGAAAGACCAAGAGAGAGGTGGATAGGGAAAATTACCTAAGGTTGGCTAGTGAGGCAAGTAAGGATGTCCGGCGAGTAACACAGAAGGAGATGCAGATAGCTGAAGGAATTAAAGTGAAGAAGGCTTTCTTTCGCTATATAAGTGAGAAAAGGGACAAGAAGGAAGGGATTGTTAGACATAAGAAAGGGGAGGAGTGGGTGAAGGATAATGGAGGGAAAAGCAGAAATACTAAATGAATACTTCTGTTCTGTCTTCACCTGGGAGAAGGACGGATCAGTGCCTTTAGGTGGGAGAACAGAAGCAGTGGAGAGGGGAACACAGATGTGGTGATAGAGGTGGATAGGGTGAGGACAGTGCTGCTGGCATTGAAGGTGGACAAATCACCAGGCCCGGACGGAGTACAACCAAGGGTACTAAGGGAACAGGCTGAGGAGCTGGCAGGGGCAATGGCAGGCCTATTTAATAGTTCACTAGGGTCTGGCATGGTACCACAGGACTGAAGAACAGCACATGTGGTGCCCCTCCACAAAAGTGGTCCCAACGATGACCCAGGGAATTATAGACCAGTCAGTCTGACCTCAATTGTTGGCAAGCTCATGGAGACCATATTAAAGGAAAGGTTGGTGGAATATCTAAATCAAATCAAATCAGACTTTATTTGTTAAATGGCGCCTTTCCAACTATCAAAGGGCCTGTACATAAAATATCAACCCATCAACATTTAATACACTAAAAAACCATAAAACTGTAAAATTAACAGTTAACCTATAAATGACGGTCCACAGTAATATTAGACTTCAACTAAAAAAGCCAAGCTGAAAAGGTATGTCTTAAGTTCAGATTTAAAACTTTGGATGGTCAGATAATCCCTTTTCCAACGAGGTAGAAAATTCCACAGGGTAGGGGCCATAAACACAAAGGAGTGGGCCCCAGATGTTTGAAGCTGCACCCTGGGAATCTCTAGCAGTCCCACATCGGTGGATCAGAGTGGTCAGAAGGGGCAATAGGGAGAAAGGAGACCTTGCAGGTAATGGGGTCCCTGATCATGTAGGGCTTTATAGGTCAGCAAACTGACCTTGAAGGCAATACGCCATCATACTGGCAGCCAGTGCAGTCTGCAGAGCACAGGAGTAATATGACTAGTCTTAGACGTACCAGCCAAAAGCCTGGCAGCTGCATTCTGCACCATCTGATCATAGGAGACTCCATGATTCGGGGAGTTGATACCTATCTCCAGCCAGAGGTAATAGTCAGATGTCTCCCAGGTACATCATCGTGGAGAGACACTGACCGCATTGCTAAAATTGTTCAGGAAGCAGGAGAAAACATTGATGTCCTGGTACACATAGGGACTAATGATCTCATCAGTCGGTCAGTTCTGGAGACCAAGGAACACCTGACCAGGTGACAAACTATCATCCATTTCATCCAGCATCTCCTTCTCTGAGATCCTGCCAGTCTGGGAGAGGGGGACAGATGGATGGATGGAAGGTCAGAGAAGGGGAGACAGGGGAGCTAAACATGTGGCTCAAGGGCTGGTGCTAGGAAAAAGGACACAAATTTGTAGGAAACTGGCAACAGTTTTGGGAGCAAAGTTCTTTAAATCTGATGGACTGCATCTGACTAAGAAGGGAGTCAGTGCATTGGGGCAGAAGTTTGACGCTGCAGAATATTTAAACTAGCAAATGGGGAGAGGGGTGCAGCACCCCATACGTCAAATGGGAAGAACATCCTTCCCCCTCAGCTAGTGATCAAACAGGAGTTCAGCATGTTTGCAGTTCATTTGCATCACCAGGTAAGGAAAAAGGTCCAGCTCCCCATACAATGCACAGGGGAAACGTCAGACCTCACCCAACAAATAACACACCAAAATCTGTCCAATGGAAAATCATGTACACAAAAGCTTGCAGTCTGGGAAACAAGATCCCAGATCTGCAGGCAATAATGACAGAGGTTAAAATGGACATAGTAGCAATTAGCGAGATGTGGTTTACCAGTAACTACACTTGGGAGACTTCAGTACCTGGCTATGTACTTTCCAGAAGAGACCAAGGTGCGGGGGGGGGGTGGAGTGGCCCTGTATGTCAGTAAAAATATCAAAGCTACAGAAATTCAGAACACACATAAGGAGTCAGAAGAACTGTGGGTCACCCTGGAAACAGGAAATGGGACAGCCATAAGAACTGGGGTTGTCTACAGGCCCCCAGCCCAGGGGGAGGACATAGATACATTACTGTTAGAAGATATACAAAACATAACAGCTAAAGGGGAGGTTCCAATAATGGGAGAGTTCAACATGCCACTTACAGATTGGTCAATACCAGCAGGAACATCTGCCAGAACTAGACACATGGTGGATTCCCTGCAGGGGGAAGGCCTTAAACAACTGGTACAATGACCCACAAGAGATAGGGCTATCCTAGATCTAGTACTGACTAACAGGGAAAGGATCACAGCACTCCAGGTAGAAGGTCACCTGGGGGCCAGTGACCATCACATGGTATGATTCACTTTGGCCACTACAACTAAGTCATCCCATTCCAAGGCACAAATATGGGACTTCAGAGGAGCTGACTTTGATAAGATGGCCAACAGAGTTAAGCTAGCCCTGGCAAAAAGAAATACAGGTGAGGTGGTACAGGTAAAGTGGGCAAGCATTAAGGATGCAGTACTTGAAGCAACATCCCATTGTGTTAGAGAGAAAAGGAAGTGCAAAAGAAGAAGGAAACCACTTTGGTTCTCAAAAACAGTAGCAGAAAATGTCAGAGCCAAAAGGCTGGCCTTCAGGAAATATAAGGGAACACAGCAGGATGAAGATAGGGAGGCATACCAAACTTCTCTAAGGGAAGCAGGGAAGGCAGTAAGGCAGGCAAAGGCCCAAACCAAGGAAACACTAGCACAGACAGTAAAAGAAGGTGACAAGACTTTCTATAGATATATTAGTGAAACGAGAAAGTCCAGGGGGGGTATTGCTAAGATCAAAGGAGATAAGGGGGCATGTGAGGAGGAGGACCATGTAAAAGCATCTATCCTTTATAGATATTTCTGCTCAGTATTTACTGAAGAGAAGTTAGGACAGGGCCCACAGTTTAGTACCATGGACACAGGGGGAAGGGAGGTGAGCACTAGTCCCTTCACAAAAGAAAGGGTCCTACAAGAGCTCGATAAGCTCAGGGTGGACAAGGCAATGGGACCTGATGGCATACATTCCAGGGTACTAAAGATGCTAACGGTGGAACTAGCAGAGCCATTATCAGAACTGTTTAGTGAGTCTCTGAGCACAGGAGTGGTCCCAGAAGACTAGAGATGGGCTCATGTGATCCCGCTCTACAAGAGTGGTAGCAGGGAGGAGGCAGGGAACTACAGACCAGTCAGTCTTACCTCAGCAGTAGGCAAGATTATGGAGGCACTCCTTAAGGAAAGGATAGTGCAACACCTGGAATCCATAGGAGCACAGGATCCAAGACAGCATGGGTTTACAAAGGGAAGGTCCTGTCAAACTAATCTCATAGATTTCTTTGACTGGGTAACCAGAGTGGTGGACCAAGGGGGAGCAGTTGATGTTGCCTACCTTGACTTCAGCAAAGCTTTCAATACTGTTCCACATAGAAGATTGATTAATAAGCTAGGTAGGCTCGGGGTGGGTCAGAAGTTTGTCAGCTGGGTGGCAAACTGGTTGATGGGCAGAAAACAGAGAGTGGTGGTAAACGGTATACAGTCAGAAGAGATGCAAGTCACAAGTGGGGTACCTCAGGGATCAGTCCTGGGGCCAGTCCTCTTTAATATCTTCATCAGTGACATTACAGATGGACTGGAGGGTAAGGTCTGTCTGTTTGCAGATGACACCAAGATCTGCAACAGAGTAGATGATCCAGATGGGGTGGGCAGAATGAGAAGAGATCTGGATAATCTAGCAAAATGGTCAGAAGAGTGGGAACTGGGGTTTAATGCAAAGAAGTCCAAGATCATGCACATACGGAAGAGAAACCCTGAAGCCACCTATAGGCTGGGAGGGAGTTGCTGGCAGTCACAAGGGAAGAAAGAGACTTGGGCATCATCATCACCGATGACTTGAAATCATCCAAGCAGACCACTAAAACAGTAGGTAAGGGTAGGGGGATGTTAGGGTGTATTAGTAGGGGTATCACAAGCCAGAAGAGGGAGGTAATAATCCCTCTTTACAAGACACTTTATTTATTTATTTATTTAGTTTTTGTTAACCAGGTAGGTGCACTAGCCAACAGGTGACTATTTTCAGGCACGACCAGAGACACAATTACAGTACAAAATAGGTCAGTTTAGTTAACATAATACAGGCAAAGGTACAATGGTACAAGTACAGACATCACGATTTTCAAAGGCAGGCATACGGTTTCAAATAGGCAGAGGGTACTGTGGGAGATCACATTTAGGGGAGAGAGAGGAAAGGAAGGTAAGGGGATTTTAGGACAACAAGGGAGGTGTGAAACTGATGAGAGGTGGAGGGCAATGAACAAAAGACGGAAGATAGCAGCTACTTAACGTCTTGCGTGTGCTGGGCAGGGATACAGCCGGGCTCACAGGAACCAAGGATGGCAGAGCTGGGGGATGAACAGCAAGTAGGAGGGAAGAGTGTTGCAGAAAGCAAGAGGGTGAAACCAGAGGGTAAGGGCAAGGAGGAGTCGAAGGACACAGTTTCAAAGTGCAGCATTTGGTGGGAAGGCACAAGGATCCAATAGCAGCGAGCTGGATCAGGAGGCGGCTAGGCTGAAAGCGCGTCCGGCAAGGGAGGCGTAATTCACGGCTTTAGTGGGGAAAGAGCACTAGGAAGACCGGGGGCTGTGGAACTAAAACCGGCTGGACTCGAAGAGTTCATCTTGGCTGAAGTCTGACTGAATTCAGCTATTGCAGGAAAAAGCTAAAAGGACCCAGGGCTATGGAGCTAGAACTCGGCTGGGTGCAGAGCGCATATGGCAAAGTATGGCTAGATAACGTCAGGTAGTGGGGAAGAGTGTTGCAGAAAGCAAGAGGATGACGCCAGAGGGTAAGGGGCAAGGAGGAGCTGTGGGACACAATTTCAAGGTGCAGCATTTAATGGGAAGGCACAAAGGGATCCAAAAGCAATGGAGCTGAGAGGTGGCTAGGCTGAAGGCACGTACGGCAAGGAGTGGCGCGATTATGGCTTTAGCGGGAAAAGGCACTAAGAAGACCCGGGGCTGTGGAACTAAAACTCGGCTGGGCTCAGGGACTCATGCGGCAAAGCACAGCTAGTTACGGCTTTTGTGGAAAAGGGCGCTGAAAAAACCCGGGGCTATGGAACTGGAACTCGGCTGGGCATAGAGACGTATACGGTAAAGTGCTGCCTAGATACAGGTTGGTGGAAAGGCGAAAAAGGGTTTTGGAACTGAGACCAGGTAGGACTGAGGGGGAGAGGAGTGAGAGGGGAGGGGGGAGGAGAGGGAAAGCAAGAAAAAATTACTCACCTTAGTAATTGCTTTTCTTCTCATGGAGTTTTGCTATATTAGGACCTTTGCAGTATGCCCCTGGCTTTTGACTGCCCCGGAGATGAAATAGTTAACTCCAGAGAAATCTGGAGTTCCACAGCGTGAGGGCGCTTATTGAAAGCTCTATCTGGGTTGTTTGAACCCAAACTGTCAGGTTCTTTACGAGGCTAAACTAACATAGCAAGTCTGTGTGGAAAGCTCACACTAGCCATTGGCTACCTACTAACAGTAGAACCACAAAAACACAACACCAATAAAGAAAACAGTATCACGTGATATTGTTAGGATAACCCTTGACAATCACTACTAAGGCCCCCTCTGCCCAAAGACTCAAGTCCAGAGAGGCCCAGCTACCAATTAACAAAAACAGAAACTATCTAGTTCCTAACCCAAGAAAGAAAAGGGGGGGACTAGAAGTTAAACAGGCATGACACAGTGATTGCACTAATTTACAACCCCATACCCAAGTAGGATTCTGAGAGGGGTAGAGGGAGGGTTGTTCTAATATAGCAAGACTCCATGAGAAGAAAAGCAATTACTAAGGTGAGTAATTTTTCTTCAAACACCATGAAGTCTTGCTTATATTAGGACCTTTGCAGAGTACACAGCAGTACCCCCATGGAGGAGGGTCAGAACCTACTTAGGAAATAGGCTCTGCAGGACAGCTGTGCAAAGCGAGATCTCTCCTGGACTGGACGTCCAGGAATAATGCTTAGTGAAAGTGTGGACTGTCTTCCAGGTAGCAGCTTGACAGATTTCCAAAATGGGAATATCTCTAGCAGCCGCTAGAGATGCAGCTGTACCCCTGGTGGAATGAGCCCTCAGACCTGAGGGCGGCTCCTTGCCCAGTTTTTGATAACAGAACTGGATACAAGAGACAATCCACCTAGCAATCGACCTCCTAGTAGCAGGCCTCCCCTTACCCACATCTCCATAGGTAAGGAAGAGCTGGAGGGATTTGAACCTGTGACCCTTGGTACGATCCAAATAATAGCTAAGGGCTCTTTTTACGTCCAACCAGCAAGCTTCTCTCACCAGAAGAGGAGTGCTCAGTAAAAATACTGGAAGAGAGATGGATTGGTTAAGATGAAAATCTGAAACCACCTTAGGTAAAACTTTCTGTTAGTCCTGAGGATCACTTTATCTCTGTGGAAAGAAATGAAATCCTCTTCCACTGACAAGGCTTGCAATTCACTTATACGCTAGCAGAAGTGATAGCCACTAGAAAAACAGTTTTCCAAGTTAAGAACTTGAGATCTGCTGAATCCAGAGGCTCAAAGGAGGTTGCATTAGCTGGGCAATGCAAATATTCAAGTCCCATGCAGGGTTGGTTCCGAAAGGAGGATTAGTATGAAGTAACCCTTTGAAAAATTTGGCAAACACAGGGTGAGAAGAAAGAGAAACTGGTTTTCCTGCAGAAATAAAAACTGAAACAGCTGCCAAATGAACCTTTAAGGTAGCTGGTTTGAGGCCTAAGGAATTTAAGTGGACCAGGTAGTCCAGCAAAATAGGCAGGTCAGCTGATTCTGGGGTGATTTGCCTCTCAGAACACCAAAATGAGAATCTCTTCCATTTAGAATTATAAGTGGCTCTAGTGGAAGGCTTTCTGGAGGCCTTCAAAATATCCAAGACACCCTGAGAAAGGTGTAAATGAGCAACTCTAACTCCTCAAGAACCAAGCCTTGAGGTGGAGGGAGTTGAGATCCGGATACCACACTCTCCCCTGTGCACAGGTCAGCAGGTCATGAGCCCTGGGCAAGGTCAGGGGAGGGTGGAATGATAGAGACAGAAGAAAAGGGTACCAAGGCTGCCTGGCCCAGTCTGGAGCAATCAGAATCACCCTGCAAGGCTGAATTCTGATTTTTACTAAAACCCTGAAGAGTAGAGGGAACGGAGGGAAAGCATAGAGGAACTTTCCCTCTCAATCCAGCTGAAAGGCATCCAGGGGGACTGACCCCAGAACTGGGGGCCTGCAGCAAAACAGGGGAAGTTTGTGGTTGTCTGGGGCTGCAAAAAGATCTATCTGAGGAGTGCCCCAGCTGGCAAAGATTGACCCCAGCACTTGAGGGTTCAGAGCCCATTCGTGATGGCCCTGAGAAATCCTGCTGAGGGCGTCCGCTAGGACATTGTCCTTCCCTGGGAGGTGAACCGCTATCAGAGAGGTGTTCAGGAATAGGCCAGAGACCACAACTTCATTGCTTCGTACATAGGGCTGAAGAGCGAATGCCCCTTGCTTGTTGATGTACCACATTGTTGTGGTATTGTCTGTCCTGACTTGAACAACTTTGTTCTGGACAGTTTCTGAAAAACCTGGAGAGCTAGGAAGACAGCTCTGAGCTCCAGCAGATTGATGTGAAGCAGAGATTCCTGAGGGGACCAAACTCCTGAGTTGAAAGGCTTGAGGTGAGCCCCAACCCAACAGGGACGATCCGTGGTGAGGATGAGGGAGTGAGGACAGGAAGGAATGGGACCCTTGAGGACAGGTTGCTCGATCCAGCCACCACTGGAGAGCTAGGATCAGAGTCTTGGTCACTGGGACCAATTTGTAAGGGGTCCCTCCTTTGAGACCAATAGGACCTCAAGTGGAACTGAATGTCCTCATCTGAAATCTTGCCCTGGCACAACAGCTGTAGAGGCAGCCATGTGCCCCAGGAGTTGCAGAAAGTGCCTTGCTGGTCGAGAGACCTGCATGGAGAAAGAAGATGCCAGGGCAATGAGTTTGTCCACTCTTTCGGAGGGAGGAATGCCCTGGCTAACTTTGTGTTCGGCTCTGCACCTATAAAAGTTAGTACCTGAACTGGTTCAAGAACTGACTTTGGAACATTCAGCAGGAATCCCAGAAAGGTGAGGAGTTCCTGGGTGATTTGCAAGTGGGATTTTACCTGCTCTGATGACTGACCCACAATAAGCCAGTCGTCCAAGTAGGAAACACAGCTATCCCTTGTCTTCTTAAGTGGGCCACTACTACAGCTAGACATTTTGTGAAAACTCTTGGAGCAGAAGTGAGTCCGAAGGCATTGCCCTGAACTGGTAGTGGCCGAGGGCAGTTCGAACCTGAGGTACTTTCGGTGAGAGGCCCTGATTAGAATATGGAAGTAAGGCGTCCTGAGGTCCAGGGAAGCTAGCCAGTCCCTGGCCTCAAGGATGGCAAAAATCATTACTAAAGTCAGCATTTTGAACTTTGGTTTTACAAGATGCTTGTTCAGAAATCTTAAATCCAAGATGGGCCGAGTCTCCTGTCTTTTTGGGGTCAGGAAGTACCTTGAGTAAAGACCCTTGCTCTGGTGGCAAGGGGGACCTTTCCACTGCTTTGCAGTCCAAAGAGAGGAAACCTCCACTTCTAGTGCAGGGTTTCTAAAAGACTTGAGGGGAAGTGCCTGGCTCTCATCTTGGGAAACTGTTTGAAACTGAGAACCAAGCCTTGGCTTACCACCTCCAGAACCCATTTGTCGAGGTTAGGGACAACCAGTTCTGGCAGAAATAGCCAGTCTGCCCCCACGGTACAGGAGAGTGGCCCCAGACACCCCGTCAGGGTGCCTGCTTGGCAGGAGCAGCTTTAGGTTGGGGAGAGGGCCTGCCTGTGCCCCGTCTGCCTCTGCCTCTGAAAAATCCTCTCTGTGCAAAAGCAGAAGAAGCCTGGAATTGGTAAAAAGGCCTATTGTAAGGCCTGCCCCTACCCCTGGGGGCATGCCTATGTTGAGTGGCATGCCTTTCCTTAGCTTGGGCACTTTTGTAAGTAGTTCTGTATTCATCCATCTTTTTCATGTAATTTTCTGTTTGTTCTCCAAACAGAGAATCTCCTATAACAGGAAAATCTATAGCCTTTGACTGGGTATCTTGGGACAGATTAGTGCATCTGAGCCATGCCAACCTATGGAGAGCTACAGAAGTGGCCATGACCCTAGAGGAAACATCATTAACATCAACAGCAGCATGAAATTGAACTTTAGAGGCTTCAATGCCATCAGCAGCCACCTGTTCCAACTCACTAGTCAGCTGGCCATGGGCCTGCTTGGCCAACTGCAATATAGTGTCCCATCTAGATTTCTGATATCTAGCCACATAAGCCATATAATTAACCTGTCTGAGTCCCAAAGCTGCCACATACTGTTTTTCGCCATGGCATCAATCTTCCTGGAATCCTTATCAGGAGGATGTGAAGCCAGGAATATTAGTTTTTCACAGGCTGCAGCTTGCACCACACCTACATGACTACACTGTTCAGTAAGGAAGTCTGTATTAGGGCCTGACAACGTATACCTTCTGTCCATTTTTTTATCTACAGGAGGGACAGAAAAAGAATTTTTTTAAATCTTAGTGGTTTGTCTCCTAAATGACTTATGTAAAGGAATAGACAACCTTCTAGCCTCTGGAATATCCATCATTTCCACATAGTCAGGCTCCTCTTGCTCATCCACAGCCTCTTCTAAGGGGAGCTGAGAGTTTCTGCTACTTTCTTATAAAATCTGAAATGAGATGGGGACTCAGACAATAAAGGGAGACTCAAAGGGTCTGTCTGGAGAAATGTCCAGTTCTATTGGCACTTCCAGACCTTCCCAATCACAATTACAATCATCAAAATCTTCTCCCCTCCTGTGGTTCATAAAATCCCCAACATCATAATCCTGAACCACTGGACCTGAACGAGACCCCCTTTTCCAACCAGAGAGGGTTCAACAAGTCCCTGAGACAAAGACTGGACAATCTGTATGGCTTTAGCTATTTCTACAGCAGAAGGAGAGACAAAACTGGACTCCACACTAGCTGATTTCTTTGTCCTTTTTGCTTTGACTGGTTCCTCAGGACCAGCCTTTCTTTTGCCCGAGGAAGTATGGCCCTGGTCAGAGGGCACTCCCTCTGGTCCAGCCGTAGCTGGGCTGGGCTGGCCATCTGGGTCAGCGGACTTTTTGGCCTCTCATTCCCTGAGCCTGCCCAATCTCTTTTCCAGGGTGGCTGCAGGGAAATTCTTACATATCTGGCAGTCTGACAGGAGGTGGTCAGCCCCCAGACAATAGACACAAGTGGTGTGTGGGTCAGCCTTGGCAAAGGCTTCCCCACAGACATCACAGTGTTGAAACCCAGTGGGCCGGGTTTTTCTTTTGGGTTTCTCAGACATAATGCCAGCCTAACCAAACTTGTCCTTTGTTTCCAGGCCTTGCCAGGACAAGACACCCTTATGGTCCCTAACGTGTCACGGGTATTTGAAAAAAACACTTTTAATTGCAGGTTTTTTTAGGACCGATAAGAACCGGGTACCTCACTCTAAATGCAAAGAAAACAATTTTTAAAGCAAACTGATCAGTTCAGAGCGAACCGATAATGAGTTTCCACACAGACTAAAATTATTTTACTTACGGTTACCAGATAGAGCTTTAAATGGAAAACCGCGGTAATTTTAAACACTTTCTCAGTTAAATGAACCGATAAAAATACTTTAAACCGCAAAACAAACCGAAATGAAGGAGCTGGTCTCCGGAGCGTCTGTTCAGTGAAAGCGGAGTAAAGAATCTGACAGTTTGGGTTCAAACAACCCAGATAGAGCTTTCAATAAGCGCCCTCGCGCTGTGGAACTCCAGATTTCTCTGGAGTTAACTATTTCATCTCCGGGGCAGTCAAAAGCCAGGGGCATACTGCAAAGGTCCTAATATAAGCAAGACTTCATGGTGTTTGAAGAGGGACCAGTACCCATTAACAATTAGATACATCTTATGGTTTAGTACTACACAATAGAACTGATGAAGGATAAAACAAAAGAAGGATTATGTCATAATTATACACAAAGTCAGAAGAGAATAAACAATGTTGGATATGCAGTAAAAAAAGGTCAGAATAATATACATATTACAACGTTAAGGCAATTAGGCAGCAAACATGATTGGAGTAGAGTGTCCATATGAGAGGTTTGTAAGCATTACATTGTAAGTGCAGGCAGTCTTATAGACAGTTCATTAAAGTGCAATCAGACAAACCAGGTGACAGAGCAATCGAGGGGAGGTAGGCTATTGAGTATATGGCAAGGGAGGATTGATTTAGACAGGTTACAAAGCTTAAGTGGGATCAAAACAAGTGCAATGGTCCATAGAGTAGAAGTACGAGCGAAGTCTCCACTTGAAGGCTAGGTGTGATGGAGCACTTCTCAGATCCATAGGCAGTAAGTTCCAGGCGAGAGGGGTAGCACACCTGAAGGCACCAGCACCCTTGGCGGTACGGCAGTGGGGAACTGATAAAAAAAGACTTGTCTGACGACCTCAGGTCACGCGATGGTACTACAGGTTGGAGTAGTTCAGACAATGTGGCAGGTTTCGACACTGATTATGGAGTCTGATAGGCTGCAAAGGTAGTATAGCCTCGTGGAGGAAGGGGATAGCCAATCTAACCCTTTGTATAGTTGGCAATGGTGCGTTAGATGTGGTACTTTAGCTGCATATCTACAGACATTATTGTAGGTGGTGTCCCATTTCTGTAGAACAGTTTTATTTGGCCATGGTGAGGATAGGTGCACAATAAGACAGAGTGGGTAATAGGATACCCCCGGCAATAGCAAGATTGGCGGTAGGTGTGAGTAAAGTTCGTCCTGTAGGCAGCACCCAGCTTACAGTTGACATTCTTACGTGACTCCTGGATATGCTGCTTCAGATCAAGATTTTGGTCAAGCTGTATCCCAAGATAGCGGAAAGAACTTACAATCTCAAGGGTGGATCCATTGATATCAGGAATTGTCAGTGGAGATGTGCAGGCTCTAAGCTTATGCTTTGATCCAAAGAGCATGGCCTTAGTTTTGCTAGCATTGAGTATAAGGTGATGAGCTTCAAGCCAGTGCTGTGTACGGTGGAAGGCTGATGACAGTGTGGAATTCAGGTGAGAGATGTTGTCAGAGTGAGCATATATAACAAGATCATCAGCATAGAGTAGTGAGTTGCCTGACGTTATTACGGTGGGCAGGTTGTTGATAAATAATGAGAAGAGAAGTGGACCAAGAATAGAGCCCTGTGGTACGCCAATATTGATCGTAGTACTGTCAGAGATGGCTGAGTAAAACTTTACAACTTGAGACCTGTTGGTGAGGTAGCTACTGAACCAGGACGTTACTGGGGGGTGAGAAGCATAGGTTTTTGAGGGTAGTAAGCGGTAGTGGATGATCAACAAGGTCAAAAGCCTTTGTAAGGTCGATGAAGACAGCACCTGTTAGCTGCCTTTTGTCCATATTTGAGAGAACGTCCGATGTGAATTTAGTCAGAGCAGTTGTAGTACTGTGGTGCTTCCTGAAGCCATGCTGCACTTCACAGAGCGCATTAGTGGAGTCAATAAATTCCGTGACCTGGGTGGCTACTATCTTTCCGAGTATTTTACTCAGTACCGAGAGTATGGCAATGGGTCTGTAGTTTGACAAGTCATTTTTGCTCCCTTTCTTGAAAACTGGCGTGATTCTGGCAGCCTTCCAAATCTCGGGGACAGCACCTGTAGAGAGAGATAAGGTGAAAATCCTGGCAAGTGAGCGGGATATGAGGTGGCAAGTGAGCGGGATATGAGGTGGGCAGCTATTTTCAGGAGTCGAGGTTCCAGGGTGTCAGAGCCCGGGCTAGTGTTCTCAGATATCCCCAACAGTAGTTTGCAGACTTGATTTCCAGTAACCCTTTTAAAGTAAAACAATCTTTTAGAGGCAAGTTGTGGATCAGAGCTTATCATGTTGGAGTATGGTTGAGAGTTATCAGGCAGAGATTTTAAAGAGGACGTGATAGCAGATAGGTCCGAGAATTGCTGGTTGAAGGCATTGGCAATGGTGAGGGAGTCATTGCAGTGGACCCCTTGTAGTAGCATGTCTGAGGGGGTGAAGGATTGAGGGGTTCCGAGGAAGGTTTTTATATGATTCCAAAACCTTCGAGGATCATTAGCAGAGCTGGTTAAAAGGTCTTGGCAGTATCTGCTCTTTGCAAACCTGATATGTTTCTTACATTCGTTTCTATGCTGTTTGTAAGCCTGATGATCACAGGGCAGCCCGGTGGATTTATAATGTTTCCAGAGTTTGTCCCTGAGTTTGAGCTTGTGGAGAAGATCTTTGCTCAGCCACCTAGTTTGTTGCCCCCTGACCCTTCTTTTTATCTTAGGTACATGCCTCCTTCGTACCTCCCCAAACCTGCTGAGGAACACATCCAGGGCAGCCTCAGCACTTGTTGCACTGTAGATGTCGGACCAGTCAATAATAGATATGTCATTGAGAAATGCTTGTACATCAAAGCGCTGCAAGGTTGGTAATGGTGATGAGCGGGACCGTGGAGCAGGCGGCTGACAGGAACGCCAGTGACAGACTGTGGAGAGTGACCCGTCAGAGAGTCCGCAAGTACAGTGGTTTTGGATACATGGTCAGGCCTGTTGGTGAGAACCCAGTCTAATAGCTGCTCCTGTTCGCGTGTTAGTCATTCTCATGCATTCTGTTACAAGTTGGTGAAAGTTATATTTTTGGACCATAGATGCAAGGTTGCCTTGATTCGGGCCTAGCCAGTTTGTTGACGTCCCCAACAGGATACACTCATTCAGTTTCACGGATTGAGACACATGTTGTAGTAAGATCTGGAGACTTTCAAACCTCCAGTGGGTGGGTTGTACGAACACAGGATGTGCAAGTGTTTGGCTCCTAGGGACAGTGTAGCATGTAGCGATTCACAGCGCATGTGGGGGCCAGGATTTGGAACCGCTTTTAATGAGAGGTGATTTTTGTAATAAATGGCAATGCCCCCACCCCTTTTTGAGCCACTTTGATCCTGCCGAATTATGGCATACCCAGGCAGGGCGCAGTGGGCATCTAGGATATTGGGTTTGAGCCATGTTTCAATAAGGCACAGGATGTCAGGGTTAATCAGTTTTGCCCAGGCTTCAAGCTCAGCCAGGTGCCCCATAAGACTCCTTATATTCATATGGGCTAGTAATAGGCCTTTATTAGCTTGGGCTGTGGTTGGTATAGGGATATTATGTGGTGGACCTGGGTTCAAATCGATGTCACCAGCTATCAGGAGCAGCCTTTGGGCTAGGAACTTGAGCAGGTTTCTAGTCAGAGTGTCACATTTTTTATGTCTAGCCCTATGCTGTAGGTAGTACAGGAGTGACAGGTAGGTACAGCCTTTCTTCAGGAGTGCATGATGTAGAGCAGGAAGGGGGTGACGGTAGGAAAGGAGAAGATTAGAGAAGAAAAGTCCTTTATAGATTCCTTTGTGATTAGTGACAAGCGGCACAGATAGGAGACACTACTTAGACCATACAGGAGACACAGGCAGAAAAAAGAAGCCAAGCCGGAGCGATAGATAGTGACATAAGGAGTCATTTTAGAATGGGAAGAGAAGGTAGCAGGGGCACAGGAAAGGAGGAGTATCGGATACAGCAGTGCTAAGTGCGGCAATGCGATATAGAGAGAAAATACTGGTAGGCCTGGGCAAATACTTTGGAAGGAAAAGAAAATAGGACTCTGTGATGCAGGCCAGAAGGCGGGCTTGGTAAAACAAATAACAGAGCCGTTAGTTTGAAAGAATAGTGAGCAGCCCCTAGTGGAGGCAGAGTATAAGGAGCCAATGGAAAAGTAGACACTTAGTCATATGACCCCCTGGTGTCTATAAAGCTAAAGGGTCGACCAGGGTGGGTGAGGTGGGGGGAGGGCAGGAAGAGAGTTTCAGGGAGCTGTATTACTTGGCCGCAGTGGCAGCACTCACAGTCCCTGGGGGTACAAAATAGTAGTCCAAATCCGAAAAATATAGAGTGAGAACAGCTGCTTTCTGTGGAGAGTGGTACTTGGTAAAGTCCCAAACCCAGCAGGAGAGGGCCAGCAGGATGGAAGTCGAGTTAAACGTACCTTGCGGGCTTTTACGCCTTTAGTGGCACAAGGTATGAGGGTGCGGCTGAGCTCCTGGTTCCCTTCCCCCGGTGGCTTGCGGTCGGTGCGGCCCCTGGGAACAGACTTTCTGGAGGGGCACTTTTGTCTTCAGTGGGGACCGCTTGTTAAGCGGGGACCCCAGAGGCATCTTTTCGGTCCAAGGCTGGTTCCTAGATCCTGAGGAGGGGTCCAGAGCCCCAGTGGGCTTGAGGGATCCTCGGGGCTTTGCACCTTTAGCGGCACAAAGTACCAGGGTGTGGCCCGAGCTCCTGGTTCCCTTCCCTGGGTGAGCTTTAGCTGGCTCAGTGCGCCCCTGGCAACAGACTTTCTGGAGGGGCGCTTTTGTCTTCAGTGGGGGCCGCTTGTTTAGCGGGGACCCCAGAGGCGTCTTTTCGGTCCAAGGCTGGTTCCTAGATCCTGGAGGAGGGTGTCCAGAGCCCCGGTGGGCTTGGAGGGATGCTGGCATTAACCAAATTGAGGCAGTCCAGAGAAGGGCAACCAAAATGGTGCAGGGACTGCATCAGAAAACATATGAGGACAGACTAACGGAGCTTAATATGTATACCCTAGAGCAAAGGAGGGAGAGAGGTGATATGATCAAAATATTCAAACACCTTAAGGGCATTAACAAGATGAAAGAGTCTAACATGTTTCAGTATAAGAAAAATAGCAGGACAAGAGGACACAGCGTGAGATTAGAGGGAGGCCGATTAAGGGGTAATGTGAGGAAGATCTTTTTCACAGAAAGGGTAGTGGATGCATGGAAAGGCCTACCTTAGGAAGTGGTGGATATGAATACAGTGCAGGGCTTCAAAAAGGCATGGGATAGGCATAGGGGAGCAATACAGATAAGTATGAATAGATAGGCCATTGACAAAGCAAAGGCCGATGGCACATTTATAAGGTAGAAAAAGAAATAGGCAGACTGGATGGGCCTTGCGGTCCTTATCTGCCATCAAACTTCTATGTTTCTATGATTCACATTGCCCTAGACTGTGCCAGGCAGCCCTGATACTCCTTGATACTGACCCTATCCATACCCACACCAAAACAGCAAATGTGAGGCCTCTGATCAGGTACTCAACACCACTGGCATTGTGGCTTGTTATTTTAAGCCACTGCCCGCCTCACCAGACACAAGAAGCACAGCCGCCTCTGGAGCCTGCTTTCACCCAGTTCCTCAGGGATCCCCAGACAACCTGAACAAAGTACGGCAGCCTGATCCGCTGCTGCATCTCAACTGCTGGTGCCCAAATAAGACTTTTACCCATTTGGGTACTTTACTGGGGCAGCAGCCACTGACTGGCTAGTTTCACTAGCCCTCTCTATTTTCTTTGCTCTACTTTATTAAGTGTTACAGCTCTTTTGGACTTTGTATACTTTTAAACTGCATTTTATGTGTACAAAAACTGTTTAGTAATTGCTGTTTAAACTGAAAATGTGTTGTTAACATTCTCTCTTCCTATCTCTGCCTTCTGTAAGCTCTTTTTGCTGTCCCCCTGCTAGCCCATCCCCCCATTCCCACCTATTCTACCTAACTGCACATTTGATTGCCCTCCTCTGCTAATCCCCCCGTGTTTTTTTTTCTGGTCTAGTTTTCCATTGGTAGATTATATGTGCCTACCATTAGAGGGCCTCATTATTTTTTTACTGTAATACCTGCCGCACTTCCCTTGCTAACATCACTTTCAAGCACTGTGGGACTGTGATGCCTCACAACCCTATGATGCTACCAACCCTATGATGCTACCAAAGCAGTTGGATTTTTTCACACCACACTAGAAGTACTTCTCTTAATTGCTGTGTTCAGCTAAGGTATACCACAAGAACCTACACACCAACAGCAAGGAATTACCTTCCTACACAACCTTTACTATGACCCCAGCATTGTAACCAGTGATCTGTTATACACTTCCTAAGTCTTGTGGAGTTCTCCTCGGCTCCTGGTGCACCTGCAGTCTGTGACGTGGACAGCCAGTTCTGAGTGCTGTATTATATTTTTTTTAATATAAAATGTATCAATGTCTCTGCTAAAAATTCAAATGCTCCGGGAGAGGCCTTGCTCGCCCCCCCCCCGGGTTCCAGCTGAGAGATGGAGGCCATGGGAAATGGCTGACAGTATGTGAGTTCACACACACAATCAGTTTTTTTGGAGACGGTGTGTTACATGGAAGACTTTTATTAGGGATCATGTTTCTCTGAGTTAATTACAGACTTGTTTAAGTTAATTTTGTTAAGAGAGAAATCATAAACTAGGTTTATGACGGAAAGGGAAGCTAGGATGTTACATAGAGGTGTAAGGTTGTAAATGACCCTGTGAAGCATGTGTGAGGAGGCTACAGCATGAGATCAAAGAAGGTGTCATTTGGAACTGAGCTGTGCTAAGGTTGCAGAATTAATACTTTGAAATTACATCCTGTGGTTGTATAGAAATATATATTTTTTAGATATTTTGACGGAGGAGCTGGATGACCTCATCCAAAAGGGGTTGGCAAATACTGCTTGTAAAGATTATTCTTTTTCACTACAGAGACATCAGAGCACTGAAAACAGGTATTTAGAAAGCTAGACAAAATCTAAATATATAAATATAGTTGTAGGAATTGCACTGTTTTAAACCTTGTTTTGTTTAAAGATATGTATGTCTTGTGATACAAGAGTTCTGTATTGTATATTTGACATATTAATATATATTTTAGTAAAAACTCTAATTTTAGAGCAAACCTGGTCTGTCTGTGAATTGCTTTCTTTTGCTAAGAAATATTTGTGGTTATAGCAGACAGCAGACATAAGCTTGTAGGGTGGTACCAAACTGGAAAGAGAAGTGTTTTAAATCTGAGGTCTTTATTAAAGTTTTAAAGGGTTCATCTCAGAATACCTGGTTAGGTGCCCGTAGGCCAAGATATCTGGCCCCCCGAAGACAGATATATCTGAGCCTGTGCATTGGGTATGCTAGCAGGAGGTTAACAGTTTGAATCCCTCCAGAACTGGAGACCAAAGGTTGATCCGAACTCACAAAAACAGACAAGAGGGTTACCTTGTCTGTTACACTGTTCACAAGACTTCGCTCAGAGGTTGGCACTTTGGGAGTAGAGGGCCTGACCTGCTGAGTGAATCTGTGACACAATCCATTAGGGAAATCTGGGCCCTGTTCACCACTATCATTACCACTTAGCCTTACTGTGATGCACATAAAAAGAAGGAAGTGCACAAACTCATTTCAGTTTCACAAGTTGAATTTCAAACTAGTGAAATGTTTCATGCTTAGACTCATACTAGTGTTGTTGTTACTGTCTGGAAATGTGCACCCTAACCCTGGCCCAGCAAGATCTGCTTCACCTAGCAACACAAACAAGACTGGTTCAATGGCACTGGCATCTATCAATATCTGCAGCCTGTTATGTAGGATAGATAGACTCCAAGCTTGAGTTACATAGCAAAACCCTGACATCCTGTCTGTAGTGGAAACATGGCTTTCCCTGAAGATTCCTGTCTCAGCTGTAGCTATACCTGGTTACACCATCTTAAGACAGGACAGACTCATAAAACGAGGGGGTGGCTGTGCCATATACATCAAGGATACACTCATGGACAGCCTAGGCAATGCCACCCAGGCGTCAGTCATCAATGTTCTACTTGGGGCCCACAATAAAGCTCTAACAATTGTGTCCGTCTATATACCACTTAAGGGGCCAATTGAAAGGCTTCCATAGCTTGATGGAGTACGTTACGAACCTGCCCCATAATGCTGAGATAATTATGAGTGATTTCAATGTCAACTGGCATTCCTCTTAAGTAGGTTCCTTTAAGAATGCAATCTCCACACTCAACCTTGCCCAGCTTGTTCTGTCACTTACTAGGGCTAATTGTAAGATGGGTATGAGTACCCTTCTCAACTGGATACTATCCAATCATCCAGATTGTATCACAGACATGAATGTTTTCCCTGACACATTAAGTGACCACTCCCCTATTACCTTTAACTGGTCAAATAAATTCAGTAAACCTCCCCCCAAAACAATTTTTAGCAGGGTGCTAAAGCGGGCACACCTGGAACCCCTGAAACAACACCACTGGTCATTACTTGATGCCACAAAGGATATAAATATAGCTCTGGACCACTTCATCAAGCACTTTAATGAAGCTTGCACTATCCATGCCCGCTGGACAAGGATGAAAATCCGAGGCACCATCCATCCCTGGTTATCTGCCGACCTCATTAATCAGATGAATCACAGAGATTACCTCTGGTGTCGTGCAAAGGCTACTGGCCAGCATGCAGATAAACAAGAATATAAAACTGCCAGGAGTAAATGCATCTGGGCTATTCGCATCAAAAAAAGCAAGTACCATATGGAACAGATTGCTAACACTGGGGGTGATAGTAAGAACTTTTGGAACAATATAAAAGATGTAACAAGTAAAGATGCTAAGGTTACACCCACCATGCTAAATATTAATGGAGCCCCCACCATTGACCATAGCCAATGTTTTTAATAACACATTCACTGACCTGGGCAGTGTCCTCCCACCAGACTTCTTCAAGGACATCACTGAAGATACTGAACAGCAGGTAGATGATTCACTTCCTGCACCACCTCCTTTCTACTTCCAAGAGGTCCCACTGTATATGGTCAGGAAATACCTAGTAAAAGTACTCGGGAAGTCAAGGCATAGCGGTGATTCCTCAGACCTCAAATTAGTTGCCCTTACCAGTGAAGAAATACTGGTGCCCATTGCAAAGATTCTAAACCTCTCACTGAGACTGGCACAATTCCCCTAAATCTGGAAGTTAGCTCTCGTTACCCCTGTTCACAAAAGTGGAGACCGCACTATACACACAAACTATAGACCTATCTCTATACTTCCACCTCTGTCTAAGGCACCTGAGGGCATAGTTGCGGATCAGCTGATGGAGTATATGGAAAAATACTCTATCCAGTGCCCCCAGAAGCATGGATTCAGAAAGCGACATAGCACTACCACAGCACTGCTAGAATTCACTAGTTTCATTCACCAATCTCTGGATCAAGGTAGATTGGAGGGTGTGGCTTTCATAGACCTCACAAAGGCCTTTGATACAGTGAACCACATTCTACTTTTCAACCAACTGTCCTCAACTGGTCTCTCGGCAGATACTGTATCCTGGTTCAAAAGCTATCTTGTAGGCCGCTCCCAACAGGTGAAGATAGCTAATATCACCTCTGACCATCAACATGTCCGCTCTGGAGTACCACAGGGCTCCATACTGGGTCCACGTCTCTTTAGCATCTTTCCAACAATCTCCCTTGCTCCTGTCACCAGCAGATCCTCCTCTATGCCTATGATGCAGTCATATACACTGGAACACCAACTTCAACTCAGCTTTGAGGAAGTGGAGGACTGGTTTGGGAAACACAAGCTGATTCTGAACTACAGAAAAACGAAGGTCATATTGTTCAGTGGTGTTTGCAGCAAATGCAGATCCAGCACCCTAACCATCAAGAACTCCTCTGGTGACCTGCTTGAACAAATTCAACATTTCAAGTATCTAGGGGTAACCGTGGATAGCTCACTACCATATGCCCAGCATGGTGAGAATGTTGCCAGGTCTGCCATTATCAAGATAGGGTTACTCCATAGACATAAACACAATCTAATGCCTGAAGCCCCTATACTAGCTATCTATAGCTCCACAGCATCCGTTGTTGACTATGGTCTGGTTATCTATGGCTCAGCTCCCACCACTACCCTCCGCAGAATATCAGTGGCACTCAATAAAGCATGCTGACTTCTTACTGAAGCAGCACGCCTTACCCACACATGTGAACTGTATGTGCAGCCAGATTGGCTTCAGCTAAATGAAAGGATTCACTATCAAACCTGCTTGCTAACTAAAAAGGCCCTTCTCGGGCTCCTGCCTTCTGATGATACAAACTTACTCAACCCCTCTTGCAGCTCCCAGCACACACATAGCTCAGTCAACCAACTCTTCTCTGTCCCAAGATGCCGGACTACACAAGGGCAACGATCATTTGCATACAGAGCACCACTATGGTTTAAAGCGCTGTCCAGTGATATCTCTTCCTTACCAAAATTGGGACCATTTAAAGGCACTCTTCATCAGCATCTTGCAGATAACAGTTCCTGTGACTGTTTAAACTGACATGGCACTACCTCAGCAGTACTGACACATCCTTGTGTACCTACTTTTCTGTGCGAATGACCATTTTCACCCTAACAGCTCTGCCCTATTTCCTGCCTCCTTCCCCAATCCTTCTTTCACCTCACCCCTCTCCCCTTCCACCTTCTTTCCACTGTTTATCTTCATTTACCTGAACTTATGTTCACCCAAATCTACCTATACCTATTTGACATAGCACCTTGGGCTGCCTCCTTTTATTAGGTTATTTTTGATTTCCTACCAATTCATAGTTTTAATTTTAGTTGCAATGTTAACGTCATATTGTCATTTTAAATACTTTCTTGTCAAAATTTTATGTAATACCATCCGTTGTATGTCTGTCACCCTTCCCACTGATGTGGAACCTTTGTAAAAGAGGTGTTATGTGCTCAAAGTTATTGTAATCTGAGAATTAATAAAATAAAATAAAATCTCCCTACCCAGGAGACCCAACCTATTTACATCATCACAGGGCAGGGTCCTTTACCCCAATCTCCAGTCCCTCAGACTCAGGGCTTGGCTCTTAAGGACTTAGAGGGTATGCCCCCTGTATGGCGACACCATTACAGTGAACATGTCCACACCGACATCAACAGTTCACTGTAATGGTCCGCCCGAGACCCCGACACTCTGTCCCCTGGTCCTGCACCCCTTCCCCGAATCAACTCCAACTCAGAGTCGATAATCCTTAGGTTCGGAGAGTGCAGGGGGCAGAGCCCCTGCATGGAGAGTTGGGGGACAAAGCCCCTTAATGGAAAAACAACTGGTGTCTCCTGCCGGTTTTATGTCAACTGCAACTTGCGGTTGACATAAATCCGTCACTGTGATGTCGGTCGACAACATAGTTGTCGAACCGGCATCATAGAGCCAACTTAGAGTACGCAGACCTGCATTTTTCTGAAGGAGTACTGGAGGTCCTAAGGGTACTAGGAATCCTTCTACTAGATAGCCTTACACCTCAAAATGGAAGAGATTTTCCATCTGGTGCCAACAGAAGCAGATAGACCATCACCAGGCTGGCATGGCTGTTGTTCTGGACTATATGGTTCACTTGCATTCCCTTGGCCTCAGCCCTTCCACCCTGAAGGTACATTTGGCAGCTGTTTCTGCTTACCTTTCAGCTGGGAAGCGGGTATCCCTGGCTTCTAACCAGGTATTCAGAAAGTTCTTTAAGGGCCTATTGCACTTGCACCCCCCTCACAGGGAACCCACTCCTGCATGGGACCTCAATGTACTGTATGTATTAGCCAACTAATTCAGCCACCGTTTGAGCCCACATCCACAGCAGACCTTAAGTATGTGACATGGAAAACAGTGTTCCTGGTAGTTATCACTTCAGCTAGGAGGATTAGTGAGCTCCAGGCCCTGTCCACAGAGCAAGATTACACAGCAGTTCACAGGGACAAGGCAGTCCTCAGGACTAACAGAAAATTCCTTCCTAAGGTGGTATCAGACTTCCACCTCAACCAGTAAATCACTCTGCCAGCCTTCTGTACTGAATATTATAGGGGAACGAAGACTGCATATCCTTGATGTCAAGAGAGCTATAAGCTACTACTTGGACCACACAAAGGTCCACAGACAGGATAGGACACAGCTCTTCCTGACAATTGGAGAAGTGGGAAAGGGCAAACCGGCATCAGAAAGGTATATTGCCCACTGGATTGTTGCCTGTATTCAGTTCTGTTACAGCAAAGTGGGCAAAGAGCCCCCATTAGGACTCAGGGCCCACTCTACAAGGGGTACAGCTGCTTTGATAGCAGCTGCAAGAGACATTCCTTTATTGGAAATCTGTAAAGCAGCTACCTGGAAAACTGTACACACCTTTACCAAACACTATAGCCTGGATACTCAGGCTAGAAGTGTTGCCAGGTTTGGCACAGCAGTACTGCAGAGCCTATTTCCTAGATATATTCTTTACCCTCCTCCAAAGGTACTGCTTTGGTAGTCTGCATAAGTCAGAATACAGTAAGATTTCCTGGGGTTTGAAGAAAAAAATTACCATAGTAATCTTGTTTCTTCCAAGGGAATCTTACTGTATTCTAAGCTCTCACCCTGCCTCCCCTACTTAAACCTATGGGCACTGCAGCACAGCTGCAATCAGATTGTAGTAAGAGATTACTGCCTGTAGGTTGTGCTGTTTGCTAGTCAGATTCTTTTTTCCATATCAGTGGACAGTTGGCTCCGAAGTCTCTCCCTTCGATTGAATAAAGTTCTTTTCTGTTTATAGTGTATTATTTTTCACTTTTACTGCATTTAGGTTGATTTTTTTTACATTTTTATCTGGTTTTAGTATTTTTTCTGGTCTCCCATCGCTTTACAGGAACAGTTTAATTTTCTCTCACAGGAGTTACTTCAGATTTTTCATGGTGTATTCTCTGACTGGAAAACTGCAGTTATGTAAGAACTTACTGTAACAGTAGATCTTCGAGAGAGGGTCCTGCAGTAGGACTTCACATATAGGACTGCACCCCCTGGCGTCAGGTTCCAATGGCAAACTTGTAGATAGCAATCATCAGCGGGGACCGCCCCCGTCATCAGGTGACGTGACGTCAGCCTGACTATAAAAGGGGCGGTCGCGCGCCCGCCCTCCAGTTCTTTTCTGTCGGAGACCTAAGAAAGGTGAGTAGAAAAATCAGGAGTGATAAACTCTCAGGACCATGCTTCCTCTCTAGACCCAAGGGCTAGGCAGGATGAAAAAGAAGGAAACATTCTAGGAGTAGAGGGAAGGTGGGTGGGAAACTAGACCTACTGCAGGAACCTCTCTCAAAGATCTACTGTTACGGTAAGTTCTTAAGTAACTGCAATATCTTACTTCGAGAGGGTTCCTGCAGTAGGTCTTCACATATAGGATTGAATACCAAGCAGTCCCAAAAGAAACCATACGGAGGTACGTCCAGGAGGAGGAGAAGTTGCCAACAGGAAGTTAAGACAGTAGACATTGTAGAACTGCAAGGCCAAAGCCAGTTCTGCACCTAGAGGCAATGTCCAGACTGTAATGCTTAGTGAAAGTGTGAACAGACGACCACGTGGCCGCTGCACAGATTCCTGCAGTAGACACATTCCTGAAGAAGGCAGTAGAAGTTGCAACACTCCTAGTGGAGTGACTCTTAACTGCCCCTGGAAGGGACTTCCCATGTTTTTGGTAAGTAAAGTGGATGCAGTTAGCCAACCACCAAGAAATGGTCTGTTTGGAAATAGTCTTGCCCTGGCACTGGGGAGCAAAGGCTACAAAGAACTGATTGGATTTACGAACCTCTTTAGTCCGGTTTGTGTAGTACCTCAGAATTCTGTGCACATCAAGGTATTCCCCCCTGTTAGAATGCTGGGGATAGAAGACAGGCAGTTCTGTACTTTGATTAAGAGTGGTCTCTGAAACTACCTTAGGGAGAAATGAAGGGTTAGTCTGAAGGACAACTCTGTCCTTATGAAAAATCAAATAAGGTTCCGTACAAACACCTGAAGTTCAGAAACCCTTCTGGCGGAAGTGACTGTGACTAGAAACAAAGTCTTCCAGGAAAGGAATTGCATGTCACAGCTAGATGCTGGTTCAAACTGAGGTAAAGTCAGCTTTTCTAGCATAAAATTCAGGTCCCGGGGGGACAAGGATTCCAGATCAGAGGTTTTAAGTGGAGGATGCCTTTCAGAAAGGTTTTGGCAACCTCCAGTTGAGCCAAGGTTTTGCCCTCCACCAGGAGGTGGTAGGCCGACACCACAGAGAGATGGACCTTAATGGAGGAGTAACTAAGGCCCATCTCTGATAAATGTGCGAGGTACTCTAACACCTAGGCAGCCAAGCATGAAAAGGGATCTCAGTGTCTTGCTGGGGCCCAGATCGAGAATCTTTTCCACTTCATGGCGTAAGTGGATCTGGTAGAAGGTTTTCTGGCTACAACCAAAATATGTGCAACCTGTGAAGAGACACCATAGCGAGAAGCCGTTACGTCCACAGGTGCCACGCATGAAGGTGGAGAGACTGAAGACTCAGATGCACCAGGGTGCCCTGTTCCTGAGTCAGAAGGTCCTGGGATAACGGCAAGGGAACCGGAGGTTCCAGTGCCAGTTGTTGCAAGAGAGGGTACCAAATCTGGTGTGGCCCGAGAGGAGCGATTAGAATCAAATGTGCTCCTTCCTCCTGAAGTTTCACCAGAACCTTCTGAATGAGAGGAAAAGCATAAAGAAACCTCCCTGTCCAGGACAGAGACAGTGCATCTCGCCAAAAAGCACCATGCCTGGGAACAAGTGAGCAAAAGCTGGGTAGTTTTGCGTTGAATGGGGAGGCGAAGAGATCTATCTCTGGTTGATCCCATCGAAGAAAGAGGCCTTCGACCACCTCTAGCTTTAACTCCCACTCGTGAGCCCTGGCTACTGATCAGCTGAGACTATCTGCCAGAATGTTGCTTACGCCTGGAACGTGAACTGCTGTCAACAAAAGGCTGTGCTGAATTGCCCAGTACCAGGCCCTCATTGCTTCTCTGCAGAGAGGGTACGAGCGAGTTCCTCCCTGTTTGTTGATGTACCAGACAGTGAACATGTTGTCCATCTGGACAAGACATGATCCCGGTACCAGAAGTGACTGGAATGCCAGAAGGGTGTAGAGAGCTGCCCTGGTCTCCAGAACGTTAATGTGGAGCAGAAGCTCCTGATCGGACCAAGACCCCTGTGTCTTGTACACCCCCAGATGGGCTCCCCAGCCCGAGTCTGAGGCATCCGTGATTAGGATTTGGGTTGGAACAGGGGAATGGAAGGGGGGCTCCCCTTGAAAGGTTGAAGAGATCTTGCCACCAGCGAAGATCTTTCTGTAGGCTGTTGGAGATCATGACCTTCTGGTTCATGTTGTCCGTCCCCTGATCTCATTGGACTTGAAGAGACCATTGGGTGACTCTCATGTGAAGTCTGGCCGGGGCACTGTGGAAATGGCCGCTGCCATCAGTCCCAAAAGACGCAGCACGGCATGTGCTGGGATCCACCGAGCATGGGCCACCAGGGTGGCTTGAGCAACTAGGGTCTCGACTCGATCTGATGGCAGAAAAGCCTTGCTCTGAACTGTGTCTAGTACTGCTCCAACAAACTGGAGCAGTTGAGATGGTACTAGCTGGGATTTGAGCAAGTTGACTGTGGTACCCAGAAGAGTAAACAAGCTCTGAGTGAAAGAGAGAGATTCTTTTGGGCTGTACGGAGAGGGTGCTGCAAGGAGCCAGTCATCCAGGTATGGGAAAACATAAATTCCCTGGCAGCGAAGGAAAGCCGCAACCACCGCTAAACACTTCGTGAACACCTGAGGGGCAGAGGAAAGGCCAAAGGAGAGTGCTCTGAACTGAAAATGGTTCTCCTAAAAAGTAAAACGGAGAAAGCGGTGGTGGGCCGGGAGGATAGGGATATGCAGGTTAGCATCCTGCATATCCAGGGAACACAGCCAAGAATTTGTCTAGAGCAGGGGAAGAAGCCCCTGAAGAGTCATCATACGAAACCTCTTGTACTCAACGAAGAGGTTGAGCATCCTGAGGTCCAGGATCGCTCTCCGATCACCTGCCTTCTTTGAAACTAGGAAGAAGTGGGAGTAAATTCCCCTTCCTAGCTGGTCTTGAGGGACGGGTTCTATGGCCTCTTTTAACAGAAGGGCCTGAATTTCTTGGAAGACTATGGGAATCTGATCCCGTGGATAGAAAGACTGTCCCAGAGGGTGAGTGGCGGGAATCTCAGAAAACTCTATCGAGTGACCTCGCTGGATGAGTTGAAACACCCAAGATTCTGTGGTGACAAACCTCCAGTCCTCCAGGTGGAGGCCGAACCTCCCTCCCACTCACTGGTTCCTCCTTGACTAGTGGATGCAACGGAAGGAGGGGAAAGGAGTCAGGACACCGAGGGGAGGGGAGCTTTTGCCCCAGAGGCTGGCTTAGGGAACTTGGCCTGGGGCATTTGGGCTCCTAAACCAGGAGCTTGCTGTTTGCCCTGGGGTTTTCCCTGGTTTTTATTTCATCTCCTTTGGCAATGAAAAGGCTGCTTTTTCTGGCCCATCTGGTGCATTGAGCGTACATCCCGAAGGGAGCATCAGCTCTTCTTCAGCCCAGTAATAATATCTTTGGCGTCACCACCAAAGAAGATGGAACCCCTAAAAGGGGCATCCAAAAGGGAGGACTGGATGTCTTGTGCCAGACTTGCTATCCTGAGCCAAGAAAGGTGACAGAAGCAGATCCCTGTGGCTGCCGCTCTAGCCACTGAGTCATATGTTGCACGCAAAGCATGACGGCAAGAGGACTTACTCATTTCTACCTTGTCCAGTAATTTTTTCAGGAGTGTCTCATCCTGGACCTCCTGAAGGTCCCTCTCCAGCTCGGAGAGAGAGGCCTTCTGGAATGCAACCATGTGCAAGACACAGTTGAGGGACCGGATAGCACAAGAGGAAGAGAAATAAATCTTCAGGCCAAACTCATCCAACTGCCAAGAGTCCTTGTCAGGTGGTGAGGAACTCAAATGTTTTGGTTGGGCTGACCGGTCATGAGCAGCAGTAATAACCACGGAGTCAGCCTTAGGATGAGAGGTGAGATGTTGGATCCCTTCCTGGAGATAGTAAGTATGATCCGCCTTTCTGGAGACTGCTGAGTAGACGACGGCTGCTGCCATACCGTGGTTACCAGATCTTCTTGAGGACCCATCCGGGGGGATGGGTAGAGGATCTGTCGTGGCTAAATCAAGGTGTTCCGCCAGTCTCTTATGCTAGGGATCCACTTCTTTAGAAGGCTAGCCTCCTGATGCCTGAATGGTATGTAAGAGGTCCCCAAAGGAAGGGTCCTCTGGAGGAGATTTTGGGAACTCCTTGGGAGGTACTCAACAGGGGACCGAGGGTCCGAAGGATTGGGATCAGAATCCATGTTAGAGGGCACAGAGCCGCTGGGGATGGAAGGGTCTACCCCAGATGCGCCTACAGGTAGAGCACCCAATGCCCATCTTGAGGGAGGGGGTGGAGGGGGGCCCTAGGCAGAAGAATGTACAGACTGCCTAATCTCTGTGAGGGGCTGGGTTCTGGCATCCTGCCACCACAAAGGTGCTGACTCACGGTCTGGCACTGGAGGTGGAGGTGGAGAAGGCTGAAAGCCCGGGTAGTCTGGGTACTGCGGGTATTGCCATGATGGGTACTGGTAACCTGGCAATCCTGGAATATAATAAGAGTACCCAGGGTATCCCGGCATCGGAGACATGTGACCTGGTGTCGGGTACTGAGGAGCTGACGGTGGGCCGCCTGGTGGCAGAACATGGGGGTCTGGCCCCGGGAAACCGCCTGGAGGTTCTGAACCTACCGGGGGAGATGCCAAAGGGCCACTAGGTGGAAAGTGATCCAGAATGGCCCCCGAAGGTCCCAAAGAATGGGGCTCAATGGAGTGATACCCAACCGGCGATGGACTCCTGTTCAAAGGCAGCAAAAGACCTGGCAATGGGGGTAGTTCCAGGAGGGACCCCAATGAAAAGTCGATGAGCGATCCTCACAGGAAGGAGAAGACAGGACCTGGTGTTGAATCCCTGAGGTGAAGAACCTGGAGGGATGAAGAGTCACTCTGCAGCACACTCTGTCCAACGTCGGGGGCCAAACTGGAGCCCAATGAGAGAGTGGAAGGGTCTGGGCAGGCAACGGAGGATCCGCCGGCCAACTGATCGGACCTAACCGGGCTAGAGGAGGTTGGAAGACCGCCGCTAAACTTATCAGCAGGAGCCGTGCACCCATTGACAGAGTCGAGGGGTGACTTATCAGCTAAGCTGAGTGGAGACCGAACTGTAACCTCAAGAGAGGCGACCCCCGGCTGCCCGCTCACCTTGGCAGGAGGGGGAGAAGGTGCCCAGCCAAAGAGGTGGATGGGGTGCCAGAAGTAGTACTCACAGTTTTTGGAGGCCTCCCGCATGGCGATGGACTCCTGTCATGGAGCTTCTCCTTGCTCTTCTTTTTCCTCGGGCCGGCGATGACAACCTTTCCCTCAACTCCTGGAGCTCCTTTTCCATTGACACCAGTCGTCAGGTAAGGAAGTGGGCCTCGAGGGTCCACTTGTATCTGGTCCTAGTGGCTTGGTTGAAGGCCTGGCAAGTAGCACACTCTTCAGTGTTGTGCCTGGGGGCCTAGACACAAGGGGCAGCGGGAATGGTCATCCCCGTGCGGGATTTGGGCTCCGCACTTAGAGCACTTCTTCTTCTTTGGTCGAGTTGACATCAAACATCGAAAAGTATGACAAAAAATGATATAAGTGAAAAAAAACTTCGACAGATGCGTGGGCGTTAGATCGCTGTTCTAACTCGTGAGCCGAATGAACTGAGGCGACGGCAGGAAAGAACTGGAGGGCGGGCGCGGGACCGCCCTTTTTATAGTGGGGCTGACGTCACATCACCTGATGTCAGGGGTGGTCCCTGTTGATGACTGCTATCTACAAGTTTGCCATTGGAACCTGATGCCAGGGGGCGCAGTCCTATATACAAAGACCTACTGCAAGAACCCTCTCGAAGTAAGATCGACATTTTCTGAAGTAAAACCCTCATTTTTACTCATTTTAATTGAGAACTGAATATGTTTGAACGTTTATAGATTATGAACATATATATACATTTGCAGACTTCTAAGGATTTTTTAGATTCATTTTCTATTGTTTTTCTCCATTTTAAGGGGAAACTTGTTTATTTTCAACTTTTAGTTTAAAGTTTGCCCTCACAGGAGTTGCATCAAATTTTCCACCATGTATTCTCTGACGTGAATGAAAAAATTACTCACCGCAGTAATCTTCTTCCTTCCATGGGGTCCTTTAGCATCAGTAACTTTTTTGCACTTAGCTGGCTAGGTGCAATTGCCCGCAGAGGTGTGCCTTTAAGAGATATTTAATGAGCGTAGGGCCAAGCCAATCAAAAGACAGGAAGGGGTGTGAACTGAGTGAGAGCTGTTAACTGCTTCCGAATTTTTTCAAGGAAAAACGAGGGCAAATGCCCCAAAAAAGAATTAACAGGATTCAAAAAACATGCAAATGTCCAAAAGTGGAAATAGAAACAACAACAACACGAGGTAAAAACTCATCAATAAGAAACGCCAAATTTGGTAAAAGGCAACATAAGAGCCCTTCTCTGACAGGTGAACTGGGAAGGAAGGGTGGAAGCTTACTGATGCTAAAGGACCCCATGGAAGAAAGAAGATTATTGCTGTGAGTAATCTTTTTTTCTACCCCAGGAGTCCTTTAGCATCAGTAACTTTTTTGCAGACTTCCAAGCAGTACCAAGTCGGAGGCGGGCAGAGAACCTAGTTAAGAAAGAGTCTCTGCAGAGCTGCCCTGCCAAATATGGCATCAGATCTGGTCTGCACATCTAAACTGTAGTGTTTCACAAAGGTGTGCACAGATTTCCAGGTAGCTGCTTTGCAGACATCCAGTAGGGGAATGTCCCTTGCTGCTGCAAGCGAGGCTGCAGTGCCCCTGGCGGAATGTGCCCTGATCCCCACTGGAGGTTGTTGACCAGCTTTCTCGTAGCAGAATCTAATACAAGAGACCAACCAATGAGAAATAGTTCTCCTGGTAGCTGGTCTTCCTCTGCTTACATCCCCGTAGGTGAGGAACAACTGAGTGGAAGAGCCTCTGTACTGTCTAGTATGCTCTAGGTAGTGAAAGATGGCTCTTGTGATATCCAAGCTGTGGAGCTTTTGCTTGCCAGGAGTGGATGGCTCAGTAAAGAAGACAGGCAGAGTAATGGACTGGTTCAAGTGAAACTCAAATCACCTTTGGCAGAAATTTCCTATTTGTCCTGAGCTCAACTTTATCGTTGTGAGGGATGAGGTAATTTGGCTCAGTGCACAGGGCCTGTAGCTCTGAAATCCTCCTGGCAGACATAACGGCTACCAGGAAGACAGTCTTCCAAGTTACAAACTTGAAGTGGGCCATGGACATAGGCTCGAAAGGGGATTAATGAGCCCATCTATGCAAAGGTTCAGGCTCCAAGGAGGAACAGGCTCCATGGCTGGAGGCTGGAGGTGCAAGAGGCCTTTGAAAAACTGTTTAAAAATGTTGTGGGGAAAAAAATGATTTCTTCTTTCCCACCGAAAGGTAGGCTGAAATTGCCACCAGGTGTAGCTTGAGTGAAGATGGTTTCAAGCCTGATGCCTGTAGGTGTACTAGGTAGTCTAGCAGCTGAGAGTCTGAAGCTGATAGAGGTTTGACCTTTTCGCTCTTGCACGAGAGGGGGAGCCTTTTCCATTTGGCTGAATAAGTCTTCTTAGTGTTCTTTTTTTAGCCATCCTCAGTATCTTAAGGACCCGTTCAGAGTACTGTGAGGATGGAAACTGTTTAACTCCTCAAGAACCAGGCCTTGAGGTGAAGAGACTGTAAGTCTGGCTACTGAACTCCCGTCTGAGGAAGGGTCAGCAGGGAGCGAGTCAGAGGCAGGCAAATGGGCCTGTTTCAGGACAGTGAGAGAAGTAGAGGGTACCAGGCTTGCCTGGGCCAGTCTGGAGCCACTAGGATCATGGGTGCAGGCTGCTGCCTGAATATCGGGGAAGGGAGGAAATGCGTATATGAACCTCCCTGACCAGTCCAGGATCAGGGCATCCAGAGGAAGTGTTCCCGGAACTGGGGGCCTGCAATAGTATTGAGGAAGCTGAAAACTGAGAGGCGAGGCAAACAGATCCACATCTGGTGTGCCCCACTTCCTGAACACTGTGGCTAGTACTTGCTTGCTCAGTGTCCATTCACTTTGACCTTGACTGATGCGGCTTAGAGTACTCGCCAGAGTACTGAGTTTGCCTGGGAGGTGAATAGCTAAGAGGCTGACTCCCAGGGAGAATGCTAGAGACCAGAGCTTCCAGAGTATTCCTGATCTGGTGTCACCCTGCTTGTTTATGTAGAACATTGCAGTGGTGCTGTCCATTCAAATTTGAACTGCCTGCCCTTCTATGCTGGGAGCAAAAGCTTTGAGAGCTAGTACTGCTCTGAGTTCCAAAAGATTTATGTGCAACTGTGACTCTTCGGGAGTCCAGTTGCCGCTTACTGAGGCACTGTGTAGATGAACTCCCCAGCCCAACAGGGAGGCACCTGTGGTGATCACCTTTGTGGGAAGAGTAGCTTGAAAGGGAACCCCTGCCTGCAAATTTGCAGGGTTCTTCCACCACAGCAAGTTTTGGAGGAACTACTCCAACACAGGTATCAACCTCGAAAATGTGTTGCTTCTCTGAGACCAGCGAGCTCTGAGGTAGGCTTGCAGGAGTCTCATCCTGTACCTGACCCCTGGGACTACTGCAGTCATAGAGGCCATATGTCCCAAAAGTTTGAGGAAATGCTTGGCTGGTCTTGACTGTCCCTGGGCAAAAGAATCTGCCACTGAAAGGAAATTCTGAATTCTTTCCTGTGGGAGGAAAGCATATCCCTTCCAAGTGTCCAACTGGGCCCCTATGAAGGTGAGCAGCTGGGTGGGTTCCGGGTGAGATTTCTTTAGATTTACCAGGAAACCCAGAGACTCCAGAGTGCATTCTGTGAGGGAAAGAGATTCCTTGACTTGGCAAGGAGTCTTTGCTGCTATGAACCAGTTGTTCAGATCGGGTAGACAGTGACATCCAGTCTCCTGAGATGTGGTGCTACCACTGTGAGACACTTCATAAAGACTCATGGGGCTGAGGACAGACCGAAGGGCACTGCGGTGAACTGATAGTGACCTAAAGGAAGTTTGAACCTGAGAAACTTCCTGTGAGATCTCCTTATGGGTATGTGGAAGTAGGTGTCCTTTAAGTCAAGGGAGGCTAGCCAGTCTCCCTGCTGTAAGGACTGTATGACCAGTGACCATTTTGAATTTGGGTTTTTTCAGAAGTTTGTTTAAATATCTAAGATCTAAGATAGGTCGCCACTCCCCAGTTTTCTTTTGTGTCAGAAAATATCTGGAGTAGAGGCCCTTGCCCTTCTCGTGGGTGGGGACCCTCTCCGCTGCTCGTAAAGCCAGAAGGTTTTGTACCTCCATTTCCAACAGCGGTATCTGTGTTGGGGACAGAGATCTTGACACTTGGATATGCTTGAGGTCTGGCAGCTGCTTGAACTGTAATGACAGACCCTTCTCCACTATCTCTAGTACCCACTTGTCCCGACGTGATGAGGGACCAGTGCTGAAGATAGTGAAAGAGTCTGCTTGCAACCGGAAATGGGGAGGCGACCTGGACGCTCACATCAGGACTTGGACTGAGAGGCAGATGGCTAGGTAGAGGTGGCTCTTCTTTGGCCCCTTCTGCGTCTGCCTCTGAAAGATCCCCTGTACTGGCTAAAGCCAGATTGAGAATAGGAATTGTAAGGCATGGGAACAAAACTTCTGCTCCTACCGCCCCTGGGATGAGATCTCTGAGGGGTGGCGGGTTTAGGCTTGAATGAATGACTCTGCCAGGAGGCCTTGTACTCATCAACCTTTTTCATGTAGTCAGTGGTTCTGTAATCAAACAACATATTTTGATCGCAGGGAAAATCCATGGCCTTGTTCTGAGTGTCTGTGGTCAGACTGGTTGTTCTAAGTCAGGAGAAGCATCTCAGAGAGATGGCATTGGCCATCGCCCTAGAGGCTGCATCATTATTGTCATCTGCCATGTGGAATTGGTACATAGTAGCTTCCAAGGCAGTTTTTGACGTATCCACCAGCTTCTGTACCATAGAATCTGATCCGTAGCAGGCAATAGCCTGACAGATTTCCAAAGGGCTTTCTGATATTTGGCTGTGAATGCCATGTAAGATGAAAGCCTGAGAAGCAGGGAAGCTGTGGCATACATTTTCTTTACTATAAAGTCAGTTTTCTTGGAATCCTTGTCGGGGGGAGAGGGCGACAAGGAGACTCCAGCTTTCTCACAAGCTGCCTGCTGCACTATACTCTCGTGGCTAGGGTGTGCAGACAGGAACTCGGTACCATATTTAGACAATTTATATTTTCTCTCAAGCTGCTTATCAACCCCTGGTACTGAAGTGGGGTGTTGAAGCACCTTCATGGTATTTTTTCTAAGTGCATTATAGATAGGGATGACCAGGGTCTTTGAGGATGAAAGACCCTGCATCTCCCTATAATCTTCGTCTTCACAGACATCCAGATTGGGCTCCTGTGTAGGAAGGTCCAGGGTATCCAGCATATTTTGTATAAATGTAAACATAGAGGAAGGATCCTCGTGGTCACCCAGGGGATCCCCAAGGTGAGGGTCCGGGGACTCCTGGGGCTCAAGGCCCTCAAAATCCATGTCAGGGGCATCATAAAATTGATCATCATCTGTGTCACCCTCACAGTCTACAGAAGAGAGAACTGTGGAAAGGTGTTTGCCAGCCCCAGTAAATCAAGGACCCATCTTTTGAAGGGTCTGAAACAGTTGCCATGCTTTTTCCATATCTTGCACTGACGGAAGAATCTGCGCAGTTTGTGTTTTGTTTTTTCTGTATGCTTTCAGCTGTCTGTTGTCTTACTATTGGCCTTCCCAGAAGCAATGGGAACATAACTGTCTTGACAGAGTTTCTTTTTAGCCACTTCATCAGAGGCTTGATTAAGCTTCCTATTTTTATCACTCTTATTATTTTTCAATTTGTGAGGGACTTCATCTTTGGAAGCTTTATTTTTTTGACTGGGAACTGGAGGATTCCTCAGCACCTCTGCTTTTGGTATTAGTACTTTTGAATAGCCCCTCGTCGGAAGCCTTTGATTTATCCTCAACCATAATAATCAAAGATTTGTCTGCTATGTTTGCCAATTTAAGCAAAGCAAACCAGTTCTGTACCTACGAGCTGAGTGTAGGTTTCTGTGAAAATGCCACCCAACAGTCCTGCCCCAGTTAATAAACTCTGTCTATTACCAGTTCCTTTTTTTTTTGGTTGTAAAACTGGAATCTATACCAGTGCCAATCTTAAAAGAAACCCAGTAATACTCAACTGCGCACAGGTGGCTGCTGGACCCTTATGGACAGTCCTGACACAGATGATACCAAGGTCCACTAATATAACAAAAAAGGTTTCCTCACAAGTGCCAATCTAGAGAGAAAACCCACAGGCACTGTTTAAGTATGAAATCTACTACAGGTGCCCCATGGTAAACCCCGTAAGGTCTGAGGTAAAAAACAAGGCAACTGTCCCTACTTCGATGGTTCCCACAAGAAGTTGTCCAAAAATGAAGGAAACCGTCGAAAAATAAGCTTCCGCGATAAAATTAGGCTTTAAACTATATAGTTGTGGTAAAAATTAAGTTTAAATAGTGCTGTCGTGCTAAAAATAAAAAATCTGTGCAGCGCTAATGAAAAGGTAAAACCTTCACTCAGCACACTAAAGGAAATAATTTGTGAGGAAAACTTTACCCAGATAAGCACTAGGAAGCTGTCAACAAGGAAAGTTGGGAGACACCTCAGAGGCAATATTGCTCAGTCCAGCAGAGAAAAAATTCTGAAGCAGTCAACAGCTCTCACTCATTTCACACTCCTCCTGTCTTTTGATTGGCTTGGCCCTGCTCTCATTAAATATCTCTTAAAGGCACACCTCCAGGGCAATTGCACCTAGCCTAGTGCAAAAAAGTTACTGATGCTAAAGGACTCCTAGGGTAAGAACTACATTTTCTGAGGTAAAAAAACTATTTTTTTCTCATTTTAAACTCATTTTCTACTGTTTTTCCCCCATTTTTAGGTAAATTGGTTTATTTTCAACTTTTCTTTTTGTGACCTAGTTTTGGGATTCGTTTCAATGGTTCCACAGCACTTGGGAAAGATTGTTTTACATTTTTCGCTCTCTTTGGGAAACATTTTTCTTCATTCATCTGACTTTTATTTTCTGTCAGACAGACTTTTAAACTGAGCTGGACCTACAACTCTTTTATAAAAATCTGCTTCATTTATTTTTAATCGTGGTCATTGCTGATGACCACGACCTTGCTGTTTTTCCTGTGGGTTCAAATTTTTATTTGCCTTGTATTCAATTTGAAAAAAAAAAAGTCAAATAGAGGTCAGAATTATGGTTTCTCAGTCTCCTTCCCTATCTACTAAGCCCACTGAGGAGGGGAATTCTTTCCATATTACATATAAAGATGTCTTCTAAGGACCCTGGTGAAAATAAGTCTGATAAAAATAATGTTGAGCAAGCCAAACATAAAGACATTCTGAGCAGGTTTCTGATTTGGTGCCTGCCAAAAAGAAACAAAAAGAAAAACATACTGCTGCCCCCCCCACTGAAAGGCAAAGGGAGACACCAGTGACAAATCAAAATAGGCCTTCTCCTGAGGAGTTGGCAAAGGCTTGGCAAATGTATAAGATGCTCCAGGCTATGGGCAACCTGTTCATAGACCCACCTGGGCCGTCTACCCCTGCTCCATCTAACTCTGACCTAGGTCAGAGTTTTTATTATGATGAAAATAAAGAGCAGCAGGAGGACAGGATAGAGCTAGGTGAGTCCCCCGACCAGGAATCTGACTGTCCCTTACTAGGTCAGGAGGATTTCACCTCTCACTATGCTTTTGTCCAACAGATAGTGGACCCCCTTGACATCTCTATTCAAGAAGCCTCTGAAGAGGATGAGGAGGCAGACTTTTTAGACATGATGGGTTTCCCCACCCCTAAGAAACTGCTCTTGCCAGTCCACAAGTCCCTTGGCAAGGCAACTTTTAAACTGCTATAAAGTTCAACGTCCATTCCAAGACTGGACAAAAAAATTGAGAAAAAGTACCAGCTTTAGAAGAATAACGGTGACTACCTTTATACTCATTCTGATCACGAAGGTGTGGTGCAAGTTGCAGCCTGTGACAAGGCTAAAGTACTCTTGTCATCACAGCCTCCTGACAAAGAGTCCAGAAAACTGTACACCATGGGCAAGAACTCTTATACTACAGCCTCCCTGTTGATTTGCCTGGCCACATATATGACATAGTGAGCAGAGTACCAAAAAGCTCTATGGAATGCTGTTCTGGCTGTTAGCCAGAAGCTCCCTACAACATTGCTCAGGACCAGTCTGAAACAGTACAGACTACCCTGGATGCCACTAGGTATCATTTTTTTTTTTTTCTTAATATTTTTTTTTGGTCATTTTTCTCTCCCCTGGTCCCGGTCTGCCTTACCTCTATTGTGTCCTGGCATCCCTTCAGGTCTTCCGACCGCCATCCCCAGGGACCCCAGCTCCCATTCAGGTCCTGCAGCTAGTACTCCCATGGCTTGCCCCCAGTGGCGGGGCAGTGGAGAGCACCCCTCACCCTCCACCGGGACCAGATCCAGTGTTCACTGCGTACCCTCGGAGCCCTGCGCTCCCCAATGGAGACGCCCATCATGCTGCTGCGACCGGTGCCTTTTTTCCATTTTTTTCCAGTTCCTCCATGAAGTGTGTGGTGTGCAATGACACCAAGGGACAGGCGTGCGCACGCCACTGCACACATGCCTTCCAGGCGTCAACCCCAGAACATCCCCCGATTGCCTTGTGTCACTTCATCATGCCCAGCCATTGCTAGAGGCCACCAGTGCACCGGTGGCAGCAGACCCCCTCCCTGGGGAAGGACAGCAGTCCAGCGGACGCTCAATCCTTCACCCTTCCCGCCGACCTGGTCTCGTTCCTGAACCCAGGTCACCAGCGCAGCACGAGGTGTGGCGTCCAGCGCCTCAACCTTCAGTGCCACTGGGCCAGCCCTTTTTTTATACTTTCTTTATTATGCGTTTATATATTTTATATATATATATATATATTTATTTCATATTGCATCTTCATATGAAATTGATGCACAAGATTTCATGTATCTTTCCAAAGTAAACAATTCCAATAAAGTTAATACCACTTAAAAAAATCATGTTTTACAGTTTTTGCCTATTTGATTAATCAATCAAGTATGAAACGTATATACAATTAATAAATCAACTTTGGTTCTTAAAATACATTCTTCTATCACTGATCTATATCATAATATAGACTGTGGTTTTTGTGTCAAACTCACTAGGTATCAATTTCATGTGGCTGTGGATACAAACAATACTGTCTCCAGGGCAATGGTGCAAGCTATCTTTCTTAGGTGATTTGCATGGCTATGGACTACTAACCTTACTCAGGATACCCAGAATAAAGCCATGGATTTTCCCTGTGAGAACAACCCACTTTTCAGGGACAAAACTAAGGTCTATAGGAAAAAGGAGGGAGGTCTGGAAGCACTTCTTCACAGAGAGGGTGGACACTTGGAATGCGCTGCCGGAGGCAGTCATCTCACTGAAAACAGTGGGCAGCTTTAAGAGAGGCTGAGATAGGCATGGGGGAAGGTAAGGATCATGGGTGGAGAGGATGGGAGGAGTGGGGAGGGAGGGCATGGACAGTAGCTCAAGCTGTGGACCCTGCAATATGAGCAGACTTGATAGACCAAATGGCCTTCTGTTGGCTTCTTCATATGTTTACATAAATACAAAACCACCTACAACAGCAATGCAGCTAAAGAAAAAACCTCCACTTCCTACAAGCCCCAGGAAAGGGGAGCTAGAGGCAGGGGTTACTACCCCAGAGCTTTCTACTGAATGCCCATGCCTATGCCAAAGGACTAGTCTCAAATGAGAGGTTTCTTTAGTTGAGAGGTAGAAAAACCCAGAAGCATGCTGACCCTGCCCCTTCCACAAAAACCCAGTCCAAACAAAACTCCTGATGGGAATGTCCAGGTTTGTCTCCCCTCTCCCAGTAGGAGGAAGGCTCACCCACTACCTCCACAATTGGTAAAGCATCACAACAGACTGGTGGGTGCTGGAGATAGTGGGCCAAGATCTTACCCTGCAGTTCAAAAAATTCCCCACTCAGCAGGGACACAGAAGTTTAAAATCTCTCACCCCAAAAGAAAAGATTATGCTGGAGTTAGAGGTAAAGTCCCTCCTTCAAAAAATGCAGTAGAGACAGTAGCTCCCCTCCCAGTGGGGAAAGAGTCGCTACTCCAGATACTTTCTCACCCTGAAGAAAAATGGGGACTGACAACCTATTCTGGACCTCAGCTACTTAAACAAGCATCTACGCAAACCAAAGTTTTAAATGGTTACCTATCAGCGGTCATTCCTTCCTTATAGCAGGGAAACTGGCTATCCTCCCTAGACCTCAGGGATGCCTATTTTCACATTCCAATATGGCCTTTACATAGAAAGTACCTCAGAGTCAGACTGCCTTCTGGACACTACCAGTTTACAGTCCTGCCTTTCGGCCTTATCACAGCACCCAGGGTTTTCACAAAGCGCCTGGCTACAGTGGTAGCTTACCTCAGGAGACAGCAGGTCTCAGTTTTCCCTTACCTGGATGACTGACTCATGGTAGGCAAGTCTTCTCAATAGCTCAAAGACTCCCTAAAGCTCACTCATCTCACCCTGGAGTCCCTGAGGTTCCTGATCATCTTGCAGAAGTCTCAGCTGGAACCAGTTCAAATACTGGAGTTCACTGGAGTGGAAATTGACACCTGGAAGGGAAAGTCTCTACTTCATTGGACAGGATTCAGAATCTCCAGTCCCCTGGCAGATTTGTTTGTGCTAGGCCAGCCAAGGCCAGACACTTCCTCATGTTACTAGGCCACATGGCCTCTACCACAGCAGTGGTTCCAGATGCCAGGTTCCAAATGAGGTACATTCAATACCACCTCAGGGCGCACTGGTCTCAGAAAAGAATCTCCCTGTCAGAGCTAATTCCAGTCACAAAGATGCTTCTGCAAGATCTGGACTTGTGGAAAGACAGGCAAAATTTCAGGGAAGAGGTTCCCTTCCAGCAGAGGGAGCCATCCAAGGTCCTCACAACACATGCCTTCCTCCTAGGTTGGGGAGGCCCATCTGGAGGATGAGTCCATAAACAGAGTATGGTCTGTAACAGGAGCGTGGGATACACATGATGACACCAGTTGGAGTATGAACTCAAGACGCCTTTATTGGATCAGTTCCAAACAAAACAAAAATAACATTATGCGTACTGTACGTCTTTTAAATGAAAAATAAAATAAAATGATTCCAGACATTCACATAACATCATCAATGAGTCTATTCAGATACCACATTTAGAGCTGGAAAGAACCAGGAAGACAGACAGCACAGCGCCCTGCTGAGCCCAAAACGAACCAACTAGACCTTCATAGAGTGAGAGCTTTGTATAATGCTAGAGTACCATGTGATATGATTTCTCCACCGCTTAATTACTTACTTTCCTTAAAAACTTCAAATATTCCATATAATATTGCTTTATTCCCAAACCACATATTTTATGGTGTTATATCCTTGGGTTCGGAATGCTCACAACACTTGTTTTAGACAGCTATGTTGCAATTTCAGAAATAACATTTTCCTGTCAATCAGAGCTAGTCTCCTCCCCTCCAAGTCTGCCTATAAAAATAGGAGAGGTGAGGCCGGCCAGCTCTATAGATCAGGAGTGCACTACTACAGAGCAGCCCAGGATCAGCATCATGTTTTAATGTTGCATATACAGGTATTTTCTCTCCAAGTTTAAACATGGGTTTTTGCAGAAGGCTAAATACTTGTGAGTATTGTGTAACTCTTTTTAAACATACAGATAGAACTACTGCCTTGTAACTCTCAAGTGTACATGGGGGTTAACAAAATAATTTCAAGCAAATGATTATAGTCCTTTGAGAGGCTACCAATTTAATTCAGAACCCATTGAAACATAGTCAAACTATAACGTTTACTCATTTAACTCGATTTACAATCCCTGGGGCAAAAGGAACACTTAGTTAGCGTTTCTAAGCACTTTCTTCAAGAAGGGGTATACAATACTGGCAAAAGGATCTCATTTTGATTCCCTTTTCGTTTTAACTTGCTAATGGCATGTTTGCACGTTCGCGAAGGCGATTGTGCGCACATTCGTGAAGGTGATCATGTGTACATTCATGAGGCAAGCGTGCGCACGATTGTGAGGCATTTGCAGCATTCTACAGCATAATGTTTAGGAAAAGGAGACCACTATAAAGAGACAGTGAGAACGATAGACAGGTGGCCTGCCTGTCTACGGGGAACATAAAGAAATAGGCAGCAAAGGAAGAAACGCAGTGTGCTGTTGCAACAGACATATACAGGAAGAGAGAAAATGAAAGGGGTCTCTGAATTCATGCTGTAGCTCTGCTACATACTCCTCCCCACCTAAGAATAAAACCCAATTTAAGGGTTTTGAGAAGTTTGAAATTGGACTTAGTTTTCAACAGATCTCTCCAAGGAGAGATGGAGCTTCAGCCCACCCACACTCCGAAGCTCTACCTCGGGATCCCTAGTAACACACACAAAAAAATAAACATCAAGAGACCTTAAACATAGCATCACGAGTTATTTCCTGATGCTAAATTATCTATTACCTCGAGGTCTGTTTCGTATGGTCCTGCTCCAAAACGGGACATGGAGTCCGCATTCTTATTAGTAGATCCAGATCTATGTTTGATAGTAAATCTATAGGGCTGCAGAGCCAAGTACCACCGCATGATACATGGATTTTTATCCTTCATGGACTGAAGCCAGCACAGAGGGTTATGGTCTATCCAGACTTCAAACTCTACACCCCACAAATAAAATTTTAATGCTTCAATCGCCCATTTAAGGGCTAAACATTCTTTCTCAATGGTAAAGTATTTAGTTTTTCTATTATGTAACTTCCTACTAATACATATTATAGGATGTTCTTCTCCTTCGAATATTTGTGTCAATACAGCTCTTATACCAGTGTTGGAAGCATCGGTCTGTAAAGTAAATGGGAGGTTAAAATCATGACTTTTCAATATGGGAGATGCACATAGATGGCCTTTGAGGGTGCAAAAAGCATTTTCACACGCTGGTGACCATTTTATCTTGGAAGTATGATTTTTTCTTAGTTAAATCTGTTAAGGGACTGGCTATAGTTGAAAAGTTTGGAACAAACCTCCTATAGTAGCCAGCAAGTCCTAAAAAAGACCTCACATGGCGTTTCATCATGGGACGGGGGCTATTGGCTACAGCCTCTACCTTTCCAATATCAGGTTTGATTTGACCCTTTCCAATTCGAAACCCCAAATATTTTACTTCTTGTATGGCTAAGGTGCACTTACAGGGATTTACGGTCAGTCCTGCTTGGGTAATGGCTGTCAGAATGTTTTTTAAGTGCTGCAAATGATCTTCCCCAAGTTTGACTAAACACCACAGCATCGTCTAATTAGGCGGCACTATAATTCATGTGAGTTCTAAGCAGACTGTCCATAAATCTCTGAAATGTAGCGGGGGCTCCGTGCAACCCAAAAGGCATGGTGGTGAATTGAAAACATCCTATGGGGCTTCTAAAGGCTGTTTTTTCTTTATCTTCCCTTTTAAGGGGTATTTGCCAATATCCCTTGGTCAGGTCGAGTGTACTAATATATGTAGCCTTCCCGAGGCGGTCTATAATATCATCAATTCGAGGCATGGGATATGCATCGAATTTTGATATTGAATTGAGGCGACGGAAATCTAAGCGTATCCAAATGCCGCCCTCTTTTCTACCAACGATCACCATCGGGGAGCACCACTCACTGATTGAGGGTTCTATGACCCCTAACATTTGCATTTTTTCTAGTTCTTTTACAACATCCTGTTTTACCTTTTCTGGGATCCGGTAAGGTTTCTGTCTTATGACTAATTGCTGATTTAGCTGTATCCGATGTTCTACCCCTTTAGCTTTACCAGGCTGACAAGAAAAGGTTGTGAGAAAGGTTTGTAACAACTCGTTTAATTCCTCCCTTTGACTTTTCTCTAGATCAGGGTTAATAGTGATTGCTTCAATACTACCTACTTCTTCTAACCTTTGGTAAGCTTGATCTACTTCATTGACAGACTGCTCTGGGTACACGAACAAGGTAGGGATAGTCTCTGTAGGGCCTCTATCATGCCAACGTTTAAGTAGGTTTGCGTGATAGATTTGTAGCCTTTTACGCCTACCAGGGATATCTATCTCATAGTTGACAGGGCCAATTTGCCTTTGTATGACATAAGGCCCCTGCCATTTCATTGTCAGCTTGCTTTCTGAGGAAGGTAGTAGTAGTAGTAATACCTTATCCCCTGGCTGGAACTGCTTGGAACCCACTCCCTAATCATAATAATCCTTTTGTTCCTTTTGCTTTTTGAAACTGTTTTGATGTGCCAGGGTAATATACTTGACTAATCTCTGCCTTAGACGGGTTATATATTCCAGACTTGGGGTTCTTTCCGGTGTTTTATTGTTTTCCCATTTCTCCTTTATTATATGTAAGGGCCCCCTTGGATTTCTCTCATAGAGGAGTTTGAATGGGGAAAATCCTGTAGATGCCTGGGGTACCTCTCTATAAGCGAACATTAAGTAAGGCAAGTTGAGGTCCCATTCTCTCCCTTCATCTTGAACGTACTTGGTGAGCATTTTCTTTAGGGTTTTATTAAACCTTTCCACCAAGCCATCAGTTTGGGGGTGGTAAGGAGAGGTGTACACAGCCCCAACACCCAATGTTTGATAGAGCCAGGCCAATAAAGCCGAACGAAAATTGCTGCCTCTATCAGTGAGGATCTCTCTGGGTACCCCCACCTGACTAAATACTTTTAGGAGTTCTTCAGCAATTCTGGGGGCTGTAACAGTACGCAGTGGGATGGCTTCAGGGTAGCGAGTGGCATAGTCGCATAACACAAGAATAAATCGGTTGCCCTTGTTACTCTTCGGCAAAGGCCCCACGATATCCATGGCTATGTGAACAAAGGGGGTGTCTACCAAGGGAAGAGGTTGTAAAGGTACCTTCTCTGCCTTCATTATAATAGCTACCTTTTGGCATTCTGGGCAGGTTTCACAATAGGTGGCTACCTGTTCATGGATTCCTGGCCAGAAGTAATGGTACAACAACTGGCTTAGGGTTTTATCTCTTCCTAAATGCCTTGCCATTGGAATATCATGTGCCAAAGAAATCAGTTGTTGATGGTACTGTGTAGGAACTACCAACTGCTCTATAACATACCCGGTCTTTGGGTTCTTGCATTCCCTATATAAAAGTTGGTCATACATAATATATCTAGGGTAGTCTACCTGATCCACAACCTGTGAAAAACAAGGGGTTAAATCACAATCTTTAATTTGTTCATCTCTAAAGTCCACTTTAAGTCCCATAAAGTCCTTGTTATCAGGTAAGTCCTTATTATAGTTCCATAGTGCTTTTGCCTTTCTTCGGTTTGACTTTGATTTTCTATTTTTCCCTGGGCTATTATAGATATCCTCCTCAAAAGGAAACATCTGGGGGAAGGTAACCGCTTGCTTGCTCTGTGCTCTTGCAGTGACAGCAAATAACTGAGAGTCTTTGCAGATTGGGGTGTCAAATGCAGGGTAATCCTGACCAATAATAATTGGCACAGGTAGGTTGGGGACTAAGCCAATGTTCATTAACTGTTCTTGCCCCCTGAACCCTCAGGGTAAGCTGTTGCACAGGGTAAGTATGTATGTCCCCATGGATACATGTAACCTTAGTGGTGTGTATACCATGTCTATCAGGTACCAACGTGGCTTGAATCAGAGTCTGTTTACTTCCAGAGTCTATCAGGGCAGGGACCTCATTCCCATTTAGCTGAACAGTAGTTAGATATTGGCCCCAATTAGCTAGAGCAAGATGAGCGTGATCCCTTTTTCTACGTGGACAATATCTTGCAATGTGGCCCCTTTCCTTGGCACTCATGGCAAATGATCTTAGGATTGAATCCTTTACCCGTTTTAGTAGTCCCCAGAATCCCTTCATTACTTCCCTTGACTACAGGTGAAGCCCCAACACGATTAGTTGAAATAACAGGAACAGGTCTTACCGTGGGTGAGGGCCCATGAGTCCCTAGATGTCTCATCCTAGGTGGCCTTGCTGTTATATAGTCCTCTGCAAGATCGATAGCCTTCTGTGCAGTCTCAGGACGATGCTCCCTTACCCACATTTGAACATCCAGAGGAAGTATTTTAATGAACTGTTCCAGAGTGATAGCTTCCATTACCTGTTCCATTGTTCTTGTGTTGGGTTGTAACCATTTGTTGCTGAGATCTTGTAACTGGGTATAGGCTTCCTGGGGCATTGCGGCTGTATGGTATTTAAAAGTTCTAAATCTTTGGCGATAAGTCTCGATACTGATGTCATACCGTTTTTAGGATGACTTGGCATACATAATCATAGTCATTGATGTGAGCACTGTCCACATAGCTATATGCCAGTTGCACCTTTCCTGTGAGATAGGGTGCAAGACGTGCCATCCATTGCTCTCTTGGCCATCGACAGGCTTCAGCTACTCTTTCAAACGTAGTAATGTATGCTTCAATATCATCGGTGTCTGTTAACTTGGAAATTTTAATGTCTTTTGGTCCGTCTGGGTCCCCTTGGGACAGGTGGTCTTGCCACTCCTAACGTTTGAATGGCTCTAATAGTATCTGCCCATTGGGCTTCATTTTGCTGACGGTCCACCTCCCCGCTGCTTCTCCAATTCCAGCTGGCGTACACACCACCACTGTAATAAATCTGATACCTCCTCAGGAGGCCTCTCTTCCGAGTCCTTTACTTCTGGAGTAGTAGCACCTCCTTCCATTTCTGTCTCCATTTCTTCCTTTTTGGTTTCCCACCGTCTTACATCTGGCAATCCAGTCAATAATGGTATTTGGGTAAGTTCAGTCATTCTGCGGGTCTGGACACCTCCTGGACCAGGTTGGCTAGTTACTGGAGGGCTAATTGCTGAGGACTCCAACATAGTGGAATATGGATACCAGGTTCGGTATACTTCCCACAAGACTTCTTCTCAAGGGTATCCCACTGCTGACACCAGTGTAACAGGAGCGCGGGATACACACGATGACACCAGTTGGAGTATGAACTCAAGACGCCTTTATTGGATCAGTTTCAAGCAAAACAAAAATAACATTATGCGTACTGTACGTCTTTTAAATGAAAAATAAAATAAAATGATTCCAGACGTTCACATAACATCACCAACGAGTCTATTCAGATACCACATTTAGAGCTGGAAAGAACCAGGAAGACAGACAGCACAGCACCCTGCTGAGCCCAAAATGAACTAACTAGACCTCCACAAAGTGAGAGCCTTATATAATGCTAGAGTACCATGTGATATGATTTCTCCGCCCCTTAATTACTTACTTTCCCTAAAAACTTCAAATATTCCATATAATATTGCTTTATTCCCAAACCACATATTTTATGGTGTTATTTCCTTGGGTTCAGAATGCTCACAACACTTGTTTTAGATAGCTATGTTACAATTTCAGAAATAACATTTTCCTGTCAATCAGAGCTAGTCTCCTCCCCTCCAAGTCTGCCTATAAAAATAGAAGAGGTGAGGCCGGCCAGCTCTATAGATCAGGAGTGCACTACTACAGAGCAGCCCAGGATCAGCATCATGTTTTAATGTTGCTTATAAAATGGGCACAAAAAATTCTACATCCTGATTGGCTAAGAGCCTCTCAGAGCCGTGTCCTTATAGTGCCATATTGCTGCAACCTGCACTACTTCAAAGAGAGCCACTGCTGCACAAGTGGCATATCGTTGTGCCTGTGCTATCACTTTCTGACAAAGCAAGCAGCTCAGCGGGTTGTCAAGGAAGGCTCGCATATTCACACAGTGTCTCCTCACAGCAGCGGCACCTACAGCACCTCGGTAGTCAAATAAACCACCTATATGCCACTGTCTGTGACCGAAACCCCCCTTTCTACACATCCCTAAGCATAAATGTTTGGCGTATAATTTTTTTATTTAATTTTATTTCACTCTTCCCATTTTACTCACTAGCTGCCCATTTCCTCCACGCGCTGCCGTTACTTCACAAAACCACAGTAAGCGCTTCTCACATCTCCACACTCCATTTCTCCATCACTCCATGCCCTCTCCTTTCAATATCAATATCAGTCTAAAACTGTACCCATTACTCTCAAAATCATGTATTTCTCTGTTACTGTTGCACTTTGACATCGGGGAAGCAGGAAACTGTAGTCTACGGCGGCCGGTAAGAGACACGCTCGCTCCCACTCAAATCATCCCAACTGAAACTGATACAACCAGACAGAAAAATATAACAAAAACAACTAAAAAGTACACTATATAAATAGTTTTATATATGTTTTTTTTTTTTGGGGGGGGGAACCTTCACAGTAGATGTGTTCCCCGCTATGAAACACGCTCGCTCTTATACCCTTGGTGCCAATAGCTATATCTCGAACTGAATGGGCAAACAAAAACATATTAAACAAAAAAAGAAAACAAAACACATGGTTTCAAGTCTTTCTCTGGGTCACTGTGTGATGATTGGAGACACTCACACACCACTGCCCTGTAGTAACTTTCAATGAAAGAGCTCATTCCAAGACAATGATAAGGACTATTTTTTTTACTTTTTACTCCAATTATCACATTTTTTACTATTTTTATGCACATTTCTGTCTGCATTTTTTTTAATTAACTTCTTTGGGGAGGGACCCATTTTATAAGCGAATTAAGACACTCTGAGGTGTGGGTTATGGCCTGATAAACACTTCCAGGTGCTAAAGGCACTCAGCGCCAAAGCGCCTCGTGCCTCATAACACCTGGCAAGTGCTGTATCAGCCATAACCCACACCTCCTCGTGTCTTATTGCTGGCATATACAGGTATTTTCTCTCCAAGTTTAAACATGGGTTTTTGCAGAAGGCTAAATACTTGTGAGTACTGTGTAACTCTTTTTAAACATACAGATAAAACTACTGCCTTGTAACTCTCAAGTGTACATGGGGGTTAACAAAATAATTTCAAGCAAATGATTACAGTCCTTTGAGAGGCTACCAATTAAATTCAGAACCCACTGAAACATAGTCAAACTATAGCGTTTACTCATTTAACTCTATTTACAATCCCTGGGGCAAAAGGAACACTTAGTTAGCATTTCTAAGCGCTTTCTTCAAGAAGGGGTATACAATACTGGCAAAAGGATCTCATTTTGATTCCCTTTTCGTTTTAACTCGCTAATGGCGTGTTCGCACGTTAACGAAGGCAATCGTGCGCACATTCGCAAAGGTGATCGTGCGCACATTTGTGAGGTAAGCGTGCGCATGATCGTGAGGCATTTGCAGCATTCTACAGCATAATGTTTAGGAAAAGGAGACCACTATAAAGAGACAGTGAGAACGATAGACAGGTGGCCTGCCTGTCTACGGGGAACATAAAGAAATAGGCAGCAAAGGAAGAAACGCAGTGTGCTGTTGCAACAGACTTATACAGGAAGAGAGAAAATGAAAGGGGTCTCTGAATTCATGCTGTAGCTCTGCTACATGGTCCCCCTGCGGAATCCAGTTGTCATATAAACCCCAAGCTCAGAGTTATGTACCTGGCCATTCATCTGCCAGGCCAGGAAAATGTCCTTGCAGACTCTCTGAGCCGTATCAGCCAGGGTCACATAACTGGACCCTGAACAGCCAGGTACTAGCTACAGTGTTCAGGAGATGGGGCATTCCAGAAACAGACTTGTTCACTTCTGAGCTCAGTGATCAGCTCCCCCAGTACTGTTGCAGGCCCCTGGCGCTAGGCACAGTGCCAGTGGATGCCCTGCACCTCAACTGATTGGGGAGGTTCCTGTATGTTTTTCCCATTTCCCCTGATTCTCAGAGTACTCTTCAAACTCAGGAACCAGCCTGCAACAATGATCCTAATAGCCCTGGACTGGGCGAGACAATCTTGGTATCCCCAGCTTCTCCACCCATCAGTCCAGCGGCCTGTTCTTCTGCCTCCCAGTCAGCCTCCTGACTCTGCCTCAGAAGGCAGTCCCATACCCCAAGGTCCAGTCACTTCATAAAACGGCTTGGGATTTGAGGAGCTAAAGTTCCCTGACTGTCAGTATTCACAGCAGGTCCTGAAAATCCTCAGACTGGCTAAAAAGCCTAGCACCAAAAAGACTTGTGCCTCCAAATGGAAGAGATTTTCTTTCTGGTGTAAGATAAACAAATTGATCCCATGCAGACAAGTCTGTCCTCTGTTCTGAATTACTTGGGAGCCCCGTCTCTAAAAGTTCACCTGGCAGCAGTTTCAGCTTACCCCGCCAAATACAGATTACTAATTCTAAGGGGGGTGTGCATGTTGGGGAGGGGGTGAAACTCCGGAAAAATAAAAAAGTACCTCAAAATAAAAAAATGCACAAGTCTGTAGCCCTTCCCAGCCTTGAACCCTGCACCGTCCCATCACACTACCCCTTACATACTCTCCCTCCCCTTCTTCCTGTTGCCCTGCTCTTCCCATCGCTACCCTTGCAGGGTAGCCCACATAACTGCCGCTAACCTTACAGGGTAGCCCACATAACAGGTGCTGAAAGTGAGTCGCTCATATTCGAGTCGCTTACTTTCAGTCGCCGTTATGATGGTATACCCCAGCTTTTCCTTATCTATGTTAAGGTAGGCCAGCTTATAAGAGAACTATGTCTCGCTGGATAGTTTCCTACATTCAGTTTTGCTACAATAAAGCTGGCAAGCAGCCTCCCCAAGGCCTCAGGGCCCACTCTACCAGGGGCACTGCAGCCTCAGTGGCTGCTCAAAGAGACATTCCTTGCTTGTTATCTTCAAAGCAACTACTTGGAAAACTGTACACACTTTTCACAAAGCACTACTGCTAAGATGTACAGTCTAGATCAGCCGCCAAATTTGGCAATGCAGTTCTACAGAACCTGTTTCCAAAGTAGGTTCTGTTCCCTCTTTCCAACTGCACTGCTTTATAATCTGCTATAGTCAGGAACACTGAGATATTCCTGGGGTGAGAAGAAAGAATTACTTACCATAGTTATCTTGTTTCTTCCAAGGGAGGATCCCTCAGTATTCTTGACCTTCCACCCATCCTCCCCTCACAGAACTCGTTTCAGGTTCTACAGTCCTTTACTCTGGCCAAATGTTTTCTTGTACAGCAGCATTTTTGGAGCAGGGCTTCATAGTTCATGCAATGTTTTATTGTTCACCTTGGGCAAGTTGGTGTTTTTGTGGTTGTCTTTTTTTAGATTGTTCTTTTTTCCTTAGGGACTGAGTTTAGTCTGGAGCCTTCTGCCCCCTTTCAGCTTCAAAAATAATCTGACTTGCAAACAGCACAACCTATAGGCAGTAATATCTTACTACATCTGATTGGTAGTTTAGTTTTCTCATTTACATAAACTCCTTTGGAGCCAGCTGAACCCAGCTGGCTAACTGCTATAGTCAAGAAAACTGAGGAGTCCATTGAAAGAAACAAGATTACTTTGGTAAGTAATTTTTTCTTATTGTCCACTAATGGCACATTTGAAGTTACAGTTTTGTAAGTATTGATTACACATACCTCCCCATGCTGGACCTTAGGGCAGTGATGGTTGTGCATGCATTGCTGTGTTACGTGGCCATTGATATTTCTGTATGTGGCCCTATGTGTTTGATTTGTCTAGCATATGGATTTAGATTATTGTACCAAGCTGTACCTTGAAAAGTTTCAATAAAAATAATATCTACAAAAATAAATAATGAAATAAATAATAACATAATAAAAAAGCACACATGCTTCAGGTGGGGGGGGGGGCACCTGGGAGTCACAGTGCTTGGTTAATATTATGTTATAAATAAAACTAGACAGTCCTACAAGAGAAATTATGTTTTATTTCATTATCTTAAAAAATTATCAATGATTACTTTTTCTTAAAGTAACTCTGTAGTTAAGAGTTGGGGCTGGGCAGGGGCTTGGAGCTTTGGTAGACGGGGGTAATACTTTTTTGGGGCATAGAGTGAGTTGACAGCATGACAGCACAACTGGTTGAGTCAGTCGCTTATGTGTCACACTCAGTTATCTTCACACACATTCTTCCCATAGTAAATGACTCATTCGGTGTGATACATGCTATAGTACACTACGAGATAGAAGCAGATAAGAGCAGCCCACGGAAACAGACGAGGGCATGTCAGCCAAGGTTCTCTCACCTCAGGGACACTTGGCTGACATGGAGGGGTATACAGTACATCTTCTGATCCAACATCCATTCCAAGTGCCAGTCCTCCTTATCAATCAACCATCATGCTTCCTAAAAATGTGCTATAGTGAATGGGAAATGATGAACAACAAGATGAACAAAAATGTTGTCAGCAAAAAAACTTTATTTAGTCTTGGTTTCTTCAAAACAAGAACAGTCAGTAATGTTCCACATTTCACAATTCCAGAGATTGGTTAGGGAATAGGTGACAGAGAATGGTGGTACATGAAGTTCATGCCAAGGAAAGGGGTGACCAGTGAGTTGCCTCAGGGATCAGCAATTGGACCAGTTTTCTTTATAATGTCTTTATAAGTGACACTGCAGAGAAGCTGGAAGGGAAGGTCTGCCTCTTTGCAGATGACACCAAAATCTGCAGGAAGGTGGACACTCATGGGGCACAGGGTGAAAAGGATAAGCAGAGACCTGCGAAAACTAGAGGAGTGGTTAAGGGTATGGCACCTGGGTTTCAATGTGAAAAAGTGCAAAATAATTCAATTAGGGTACAGAAACTGAGAGGTGGAGTACAAAATGGGTGGAGTTGTATTGACAATGACCAAGCAGGAAACAGACCTTGCGGTAATCATATCAGATGGCATAAAGGAAAGGTGGCCAGGCAGTGCAACAAGGCAGTAGCGAGGGCTAGTGGGATGCTGGGGTGCATAGGAAGGGGTATCACCAGCAGAAAAAGAGAGTTGGTGTTGCCTCTATAGTTCACCATTAAGACCCCCCACTTAGAATGCTGTGTCCAGTTTTGGAGACCACAACCCTGGAAGGGCACAGAGTGGAGGCAGTCCACAGAAGGGTATCTAAAATGGTGCAGGGTCCGAATCAAAAGCCCTATAAGGAAAAACTAATGGGCCTCAATATGTATACCTAGAAAAGAGGAGGGACAGGGGATGGGGGGAAATGACAGAGACCATTAAATACCTCATGGGGGTAAATAAGGTACAGGAGGGAAGTATTTTTCAGATGGAATGATGCACGAGAGCAAGGGGACATGCTACGAAGCTGGGAGCTGTAGATTCAGGAGAGATGTGAGGGGTGCTTCTTCATAGAGAGAGTGGAGGATTTCTGGAACAGCCTTCCAACAGAGGTGGTGGGGATAAAAACAGTGGTGGTGATCAAGAATGCATGGGATAAGCACAAGGGAATCATAGTGGAAATGAAGGGGGGGAAGAAAGAGCTATAGACTAGATACGGTCTGCGGTAATAGTGTAGGAAGGGAGAAATGAGCAGACTGGATGAGCCAAGCAGTCCTTATCTACCGTCAAATTCTATGTTTCGTAGGCAAAGCGACTGTCACAAACACAGGGTGACACAAATGCCAATTATCAAAGTGTGATTTTAGACAGTGACACAGACTCATCTACAACTCCTGCATCATCTAGGATGATCACCTCAACATCTTTAGGTTCAGTTGCAGCAATGAACAAACATCAAAAAAGTCAAGTTACAGCATGAGACACAGCAGCAGGCACTGGTAGTGGCACTACCACCACTAGTAGTGTCCAGAGAAGGAGCACTTGTGGTGGCAAATGCATTGAAGATAATGCTGCTACCTAGAGGGACTCTGAGTCAAACAGCTGTTGATTCCAAATCTCCATTTTTCTTGGATACGTAGATCACTGCCCAGCTGTTCACTGATGAAGCCTTCCCACACTGCACAGAGGGTAAGCACGATGAAGAGACATTATCAACATCTTCACAACAAGTTCAAGTGATATGGCAGAAGTGGCGGCTGGAGAAGGGGTGGTTGTGCTGTGCCTGCTGGCGGGACAACAATCAGAAGATGCACACAGAAAGCAACTCAATCTTCCAGCTCCTACCATTTGTCTGAATTTGACCTATGGTTGCAGTGGTGGTAGGGCCCAGAGGCCCAGCAACAGCAGTGACTGTGACACTAGTGGTGATTATCTGGAAAAAGAATAAAGTTAGCACTTGTAATGCAAGCAGCAATGTTATGGCAAAAGACCCAGATAGTAATCATTCATGTGCACTTCTTTCCATAGTACAGAGATGAAAATTTACATACCCATGGTTAACTTGACATCTTGCAGAAGACACTAAATGTCTTTGTTTCTGTAATAGTGTTCTGATTATGAAAAATATGGTAAGAAAACTTCATCCACTTTTGTCATAGGAACTAGTACTGTAAAAACAAATATTCAGTCACGGTACATCATAGTGTTGAACACAGATGCTTCAGCCAGAAACATTCCGCTAATAAGCTCACTGAACAATGACCACTAGCCAAGAGTTTCAAACACATGGATGAGGAGCATCAAGCAAAAATGTGTGCACTTTTTAATACTGCATATTATGTATCTCTTAAAGGGGAATCCTCACCTCCCCTGAAGTAATGCTGCAGGACCTTTAGGTCCTGATTAAGAAAAAATGCATTAGAAGGACATTTTTTCGTGTACTTACTGTCTTGTAATTTAATTTTTTATCTGGTTGACCTGCAACCCTCCGCCTGCCATGTTAATATACTAATGTCCCAGTGTCCCCCACAGCCAGCCCTCTGATGACTCGACTGACAGACTGAGATGTGGGGGCCGTCTATGTGACTGTAAGTCACTTAGCTAGTATTACTGTGAAAGAGCACATGATCACGATTATTCTACTGGTACCAAGCTACTAAGCTTAGCACAACTAGTACTGGTAGAATGCAAAGAAGTGCAAGGTAATGCACCTGGGAAACAAAAACCCAGGGCAAGAGTACACAAAGAGGGGTGAGATATTGACAACAGTGAAAATGGAAAGGGACCTGGGGTAATTATATCAGATGACCTAAAGGTGGGTAAGCAATGTGAGAAGGCAGTAAGGAAGGCTGGGGGGATACTGGGATGCACAGGGAGAGGCATCAATAGTAGAAAACAGGAAGATGTTATCCCTCTGTACAGACAGTTGGTGAGACCCCATCTGGAGTACTGTGTGCAGTTCTGGAGACCCCATCTCTGCAAAGACATAGAGTGGAGGCTGTCCAGAGGAGGGCAACCAAAATGGTGCAGGGTCTGCACCAGAAGACATATGAAGAAAGACTAAAGGAGCTTAATATGTATACTCTTGAGGAAAGGAGGGAGAGAGGGGACATGATAGAAACTTTCAAGTACCTCAAGGGAATCAACAAAGTCCAAGAGGGTGGCATCTTTCAGAAAAAGAGATGTGCAAGAACAAGGGGGCACAATCTGAAGATAAAGGGGGGACGGCTCAGAGGTAATGTGAGGAAGTATTTTTTCACAGAGATGGTTGTGGATGCATGGAACAGCCTCCCTGAGGAGGTTGTGGAGTCAAGAACAGTGGGGGAATTCAAGAATGCATGGGACAGACAGGCAGTCCTAGTGGGGGGGTAGGAGGAAGTAAGCTGTTGGTTAATTAGGATCTGCAGCTTATCTGTTAGGTAGGAAAATGGGCAGACTAGGTGGGCCAAGCGGTCCTTATCTGCCGTCAAATTCTATGTTTCTATGTAGAATAAGCGTTATCATGCACCCCTTCACACTAATACAAGCTAAGTGACTTGCCAGCATGTAGATGTCCCCTGAAGTTTGGTCCATTAGTCACGTCATCAGAGGGCTGGCCATGGGGGACTCTCGGACAGGTAGTATGTTAACATATTGGGCAGAGGGTTGCAGGATCATCCTGATGTATAATTAATTTACAATACAGTAAGTACATGAAAACGTTTTCTTCTAATGCATTTTTCTTAAGTGGGACCTAAAGGTCCCATAAGCAGCATTACTGCAGGGGAGGTGAAGATTCCCCTTTAATGCCCTTCCATTCAAGCTCTTTCTAAGCATGGTAGAGCTTCAAGTTAAAAATGGAGCAACAAAATTAGGACAAAGGTATCATGCTGATAAAGCTGTATGTGATTTCATGCATTACACAAGTCTTGAAGAATTCCCACAGCTAAAACAAACTGCACGAAGCTGAATTTTAATCCATACTTTCAGATAGGTCCTCAGATAGAAGCACAGTAGAGGAGATTATCGATGTAAAGAAGCTGGAAGAAGGCATTCATGTGACAACATTCTTAAAACTAGAAGAATTAAAACATACAGATGCAGCTGGAGAAGAATCTGCAATAGATAGTGTTTTCCTCTCTTTTGGTTTTCATCCCGAACAATGGAAAAACACTGTGCGGGGTATGGAAGCAATGGGGCATCTGTTATGATCTCAGTTCAACAACACCTTAGACATGCCATGCCTCATCTCATTACTGTGCACTACATTTCTCACCGTTTGGAGTTAGCAGTTAAAGATGCGGCCACTGGATCTTTTTTGGATTAGGTAATCAATATGTTGAAGGAAATCTACAGCTTTAACAACTGGTCTCCTAAAATGTTTAGAAAGTTACAGTTGCTGAGGCATGTGGTAAGACAGAGACTGGTCGAATTAGAAAGGATGAAGCACCTAGATGTGTGGATTATAAGAAGTGTGCTATTCAGGTTCTTCTAAAAGACTTCCTAGCAACTGTAATTCACTTTGAAAACATCAGGGAAAACAAAGAACTTCACCATACTGAGCAAGCAAAGGCCATCAGTAGTCACAAGCAACTAACTCTGTTCAGATTTGTCTGCTATGTGCATTTCATGCAAGACATGCTTCTGGAATGATCTCTATATATCAAGCAGAGGCTTTGACAGCAATGCTTAATAAACAACAGACTAGGTTTGAACTAGTTTGGAGGAGATGGGTTCTGTACATGGGTTTGGTTAATTCAGAGTTTGTACCTTAACTTTTATTCAACAGGTTAAGGGGGAATATATGGCCTCTTGGAACTCTCTGTATAATTCCTCTACATAAAGCCACCCATTAGAATGAATTAAGGGAGAGTAAGCCTTTTTTGTGCCGAATGTGTGGCGATGTGCCCATGTGTGTAAAATTTTTGTTTTCTTTTTCTTTTTTTGGTTTGTATTTACATTTGTCCGGGTCTGTAAGACTTCAAAAAATAAAGAGATATTCTTAATAAAGGTTGAAAGTTAAGGGGAAAGGAAAAAGAAAACAAAAAATATCCATACTAAATGAATGGGTTTGAGCCCTTACATTTAGATTAAATCTGTCTTATGTACTGTATTGTTGTATTATTTATGTGATATGATTTTTGTATGGTTTTAAGTCATGTGATGTATGTATATAATTTTTAACAAAATTCAATAAAGATTGAAAGTTTAAAAAAAAGACATGCTTCTGGAAGTGTCAGTGTGTCTTTATTATTTAAGAGAGAAAATATTTGTGTTCATGATGCTGTGAGAATACTTGACAGGGCACAGATCAATTTGTAATGAAAGCTTGAACGCAAAGGGCCATATCTACAGGAATTCTACACAAATGCCCAGATGATTCATGACCAACCAGTTTATAAAGACATTAACCTCACGCATCCACAGGCACTTCAGCGGCAGAACCAACATCACCTGCATTACAATAACGCCGTTGACATTTCTGGCACCGCTACTGCTGCTGCCAAACAGCCACATCATCAACAATGCCATTGTAACAGGCAGGCACTGCCACAAAGTAACAGCTCTTCTACACAGAGTTCATTAACTCCCACTACTCCCAGCCCCTCCACCGCCACTGTCAAGTCTTCTTCTGCAATGCCTGCCACCTCCTGCATCTGCATTACTGGCACCATAAACTAGGTGCTCCAAATCTGGCTCTGAACACAGTCACTAGCAGACCATCACCAACCTCCACATCCACAACATCACCTCACCTGAGCCTGTGCCTGCATCAGGTTCAAATGCAATGAATGCAGAAGAAGATGATGAAGTCACTGAAACAACTAGTACTGCAGCAGCCCCAGCAAGAAAGGGTGAAGGTGTGGGGGGGGTGATAAAACTAAGCAAAAAAAGCAGCAGCAGCAGCAAAAAAAAAAATTTGAAACAGCAGCTGCAAACGCAGTCATGGCTTCAACTCAAAATCCAGCTTCTGCGGCAGCAGCACCACAACCACCAAAAGTACAAGAGAAAGAAGAAGAAGAAGACCAAACACAAGAACAACACTTAATAGCCAACAGTAGTACAACTACACCAATAGAAAAAATGTGGCTTCAGCATCCACATTTAAAAATCAGTGCTGCTGTCCTTGAGAAAGAGTAGGAGATCAGAAGATGATGATGATGACCATCACAACAACAACACTGTAGAGGAATGGAAGCCAGGACAGCTTGAAGATGCTCATTTCAATAAAGTCACACATTTCAATACAATGAAAAGAGAACTAGACTTCAGGAGGGCCCGCTTCGAGAGGATGGGGAAGTAGTAAAGGAGTATCTAGCCAGAATTCATCCTAATACGGACACACAGAAAAAATTACTCACTGTAGTAATGTTGTTTCTTCTAATGGAGTCTTGCTGTATTCTGACTATATGCAGTTAGCCCCAGCACTTGAACTGCCCCAGAGAGTAAAGAGTTAACTCTATGTAGAAGCACAGAACGTTGAGCTCGAGCTCAGTTTTCAAACCTCTGTCTCCAGCACTCTGAAGTGCAACCGTCAGATTATTATGAGCACTAACTAATCAATTTAACAGGTGGAAATTGTGTCAAACTTTTGTAAGCCAAATGGCCACCACAAATTGTTTTTTAGGGTCAAAAGACTCCAGTCGAGAACCCCCAAAAGAAAGCTAAAGATAAAACAAAAACCAAGTAGGTAGTGAAATCAAAACATTAATAAACCCTTAAGATAGGGCATGCCAAGTACACTTCTGGGGTGCAGCACTGTGCCTGCCCTCCCACATCCCAAAACTAATAAGTTCCAGGAGGGGAGGTAGGGAGGAAGGGAGGTCAGAATACAGCAAGACTCCATTAGAAGAAACAACATTACTACGGTATTTTCTTCAAACAAAATGAAGTCTTGTTGTATTCTGACTATATGTAGACTACCAAGCAGTACCCCCCAGGAGGAGGGAGTCACAGAACCTATTTTAGGAACAGGCTCTGCAGCACAGCTGTGCCAAACCTAGCATCACTTCTAGACTGAATGTCCAGAGAGTAATGTTTGGTAAATGTATGGACAGTTTTCCAGGTGGCTGCTTTACAGATTTCCACTACAGGTGTATCTCTAGCTGCTGCGAGCGAAGCAGCTGTACCTCTGGTAGAATGAGCCCTCAGGTCTGAGGGAGGTTCCTTCCCAAGCTTTGAATAGCAGAACTGGATACAGGAGACAATCCACCTGGCAATAGTTCTCTTGGTGGGTAGTTTGCCTTTTCCCACCTCTCCATAAGTGAGAAATAACTGAGAACAGCCATTCCTATAGGCCTTAGTATGTTCCAAATAATAAATAAGAGCCCTTTTTACATCAAGACTGTGTAATCTTCTCTCCCCAGAGGAAGAATGGTCAGTGAAAAATACAGGTAATGACATAGATTGGTTCAGATGAAAGTCTGACACTACTTTGGGAAGAAACTTTCTGTTAGTTTGAAGGACCTCCCTGTGAAATGAAATGAAATCAGGTTCCACTGATAAAGCCTGTAACTCACTGATTCTCCTGGCAGAGGTAATGGCTACCAGGAATACAGCTTTCCATGTCAAGTATTTCAGCTCTGCTGAAGATAGAGGCTCAAAAGGGGGCTGCATAAGCTGTGCTATACAGATGTTCAGATCCCAAGAAGGGGTAGGATCCCGAAAGGGAGGATTAACATGTATCAAACCTTGGAAAAACTTCTTGAAGACTGGATGAGAGGCTAAGGAAGAGCCCTTACCAGCGGAAGGAAGGCAGACACAACTGCTAAATGTACCTTGATAGTAGTAGGCAGGAGGCCTAAGCCATTAAGACGCACCAGATAGTCCAATACAGTAGCAATGTCAGCCAACTCTGGCTGAACAGGTCTCTGGGAACACCAAAAACCAAATATTTTCCATTTGGAATTGTAAGTCTTTCTGGTAACAGGTTGCCTACTAACCTTTAGAATGTCCAAGACTGATTGAGAAAGGTTTAAATTTGCATATTCTAACTCTTCAAGAGCCAGGCCTTAAGCCTGAGAGCCTGAAGATTGGGGTAGAGGATCCTCCCCTGGGAGGATGTCAGAAGATTGAACTGTCTGGGAAGACATAGAGGCATTGTCACTGACAGTGACAGAAGTAGAGGATACCAAGGCTATCTGGCCCAGTCTGATGCCACTAGAATCAACCTGCAAGGCTGAAATCTGATTTTGATCAGGACCCTGAATATCAATGGGAAAGGAGGAAATGCATATAGGAACCTGCTTGTCCAATCCAATAGTAGAGCATCCTGATGAACAGAGCCTAGGAGAGGAGGTATACAATAAATGAGAGGGAGTTGATGATTGTCCGGGGCTGCAAAAAGATCTATCTCGGGAGCACCCCACCTCTTGAAGATGACCTGAAGGACCAGAGGATTCAGAGTCCATTCATGATGACCCTGAGAAATTCTGCCGAGAGCATCTGCTAAAATGTTGTCATTCCCTGGGAGGTGCACAGCCACCAAGGAAGCCTGAAGGGAGTAAGCCAGAGACCATATCTTCATGGCCTCTGTGCACAAGGCCGAGGACCGAGTGTCTCCCTGCTTGTTGATGTACCACATGGTTGTGGTATTGTCTGTCCTGATTTGCACTACTTTCCCCTGAACCACAGTTGAGAATGTCTGCAGTGCTAGAAAGACAGCTCTCAATTCTAGAAGATTTATGTGAAGGAAAGACTCCTGTTCCCTGAGCTGTAAGCTGATCCAGGTGAGCTCCCCAGCCTAGGAGAGAGGTGTCTGTGGTGAAAATCACTGAAGGAGCATGACTGATGAAAGGAATACCTTGCCGAAGATTGTCCACCTCCAGCCACCCCGGAGTGCCTGAACTACAGTTGAAGACACTGGAACCAATTTGGAGAGAGGGTCCCTTTTCTGAGACCAGTAAGATCTAAGATGAAATTGAATATCTCTCATCTGAAACCTTGCTCCCTGGACCACAGCTGTGGAGGTTGCCATGTGGCCCAGTAACTGTACAAAATGTCTGGCTGGATGAGAAACTAGAGGATGAAAAGAGGAAGCCAGAGTGACTAGAGACTGGACTCTTGAAAGAGGAAGGAATGCTCTTGCCTGGGTAGTGTCTATGTCCACCCCTATGAAAGTGAGCAGCTGAGTTGGTTCCAGAACCGATTTTTCTAGGTTTAGAATGAAACCCAAGGACTCCAGGAGCCTTTGGGTGACCTCTAAGGCTGACCTGACTTAGTCTGAGGACTGACCTACTAGGAGCCTGTCGTCCAGATATGGGAACAGAAGGATACCTTGTCTCCTGAGGAATGCCACCACTACTGCCAGGCACTTGGTCAACACCCTTGGAGCAGGTGATAGGCGGAAAGGCATGGCTCTGAACTGATAGTGGCCTGAGGGCAACTCGAACCTGAGGTACTTTCTGTAGGAATGTCTGATGGGTATGTGGAAATAGGCATTCTTGAGATCCAGGGAGGCTAGCCAGTCTCCTGGTCTCAGAGAGGGAAGAATTATTCCCAGAGCCACCATTTTGAACTTTGGTTTTGTTAAGTGCTTGTTGAGATACCTTAAATCTAGGATGGGTCATCACTCCCCTGTCTTTTTTGGGGTAAGGAAGTACCTGGAATAAAGTCCTTTTCCCCTGTGACAAAGAGGTACCTTCTCTACTGCTCGCAGAAGCAGAAGAGAGGAGACTTCTGCCTCTAAGGCCTTTGTCTCCAAAGGGGAGAGGGGGCTGAAAGATCTTGCTCACATTTTTGGGAACCTTTTGAAACTGAGACTACTTCCAGGACCCATTTGTCTGAAGTAATAGACTCCCAGGCCTGGGAGTAGTGAGGCAGCCTGCCCCCTACAGGGATTGGGGAGGCGACTCTGACTGACACCTCAGGGTGTCTGTTTGGCAGGGGGCTTGGACTGAGTGGATGCTGGGGTCCTGGTCATCCCATGTCTGCCTCTTTCCCTGAAGAACCCCCTCTGCTGGAATGAAGAGGAGGCCTGGGCTTGGTAAAAAGGCCTGTGAAAAGGCCTGCCCCTGGCGGCCCTAAACTGCTGCTTCTAAGGAGTGGCCTGCTTCTCTTTTGATGCAGCACTCCTGTAGCTGGTCCTGTACTCGTCCATTTTCTTCATGTAAGCGTCTGTCTGTTCACCAAACAGAGAGTTACTAGCAACAGGAAAATCCATAGCCTTAGACTGGGTATTCTGTGACAAATTGGTACATCTGAGCCAAGCTAATCTCCTCATGGAGACAGATGTAGCCATGACCCTGGAATGTACATCATTCGAGTCAACAGCAGCGTGAAATTGGACTTTGGATGCCTCAATACCATCTGCAGCCACCTTCTCCAGCTCCTTGGCTAGCTGGGGAAGGGCAGTCTTAGCCAGCTCCAGAACCATATCCTACCTCGATTTGTGGTACCTGGCTGTATATGCCATATAATTAGCCTGTCTGAGTCCCAAAGAGGATGCCAAGTACTGCTTCTTAGCCATGGCATCTACTTTCCTAGAATCCTTATCTGGGGGGTGTGATGCCAGGGGAATATTAGCCTTGTCACAGGCTGCAGCCTGCACTACCCCAACATGGCTGCAATAAGTAGCAAAGAATTCTGTCCCAGGACCTGACAACGTATATCTCATGTCCATCTTTTTATCCACAGGAGGTATAGAAGTTGGAAACTGCAAGATTTTTTGTGTCCGTTTCCCCAGGAATTTATGCAGAGGGATAGACACTCTCTTTGACTCTGGGACATCCATCATTTCCATGAAGTCAGGTTCCTCCTGATCCTGTCCATCTTCCTCAACAGGGAGTTGAAGAGTATCAGCCACTTTCTTGTAAAACAAGAAATGGGAGTGGGACTCAGAAAGTCTGGGAGGAGACACACTGGAAGGCCTGTCTGGGGAGATGTTAGGCTCTACTGGCTCATCTAGGCCTTCATCTTCCTCTTCATCATACTCTTCTTCTCCATCCCAATCGCCCTCATAGAAGGCTTCTGGATCAATGTCAGAAGCGACCATGCCCGACTGAACCAAACCTCTGTGAACCGTTGCCAGTTTGGTCGGAACTGGGCAAAGCGACTGTACAATAATGATTGCTTTTGCAATCTCTTCAGTGGTCGGACCATGGGAAGTCTGATCCGAACCGGCTGATTTACATTTTCTTTTACTAGGAACTGATTCCACAGAATCGGCTCTTCTTTTGCCCGAGGAGTTATCGCCCAGGTCAGTGGGCACCTCCTCAGGTTCGGTCTGGCCATCCGGGTCAGCGGACTTCTCGGCCTCCCTCTCCCTCAGCCTACTCAAACATTTTTCCAGAGTGGCTTCGGGAAAGTTTTTACAGATCTGGCAGTCTTCTTTGAGGTGGTCAAACCCCAGACTGTAAACACAGATGAGGTGAGGGTCGGCCTTAGCAAAGGCCTCCCTACACTCGGTACAGAGCTGAAACCCAGTGGGACTAGTTTTCTTTTTGGGTTTGTCAGACATGCCAAAAACTAAAACAGTTACCTTTACCAGCTTTTACGCCAGACAACTAAAAACTGATCGATTCCAACCATGTCACGGGTCGGTTAAAAAAATCCAGAAAATCAGATTTTTTTTTTTTAGTAACCGATAAGTACCGGAAACCACAAATTTCTTTGAACAAAACTCAAATATAATGGATTTCGGTTCTAAACCGGACAAGAACCAAAGACAAAACAATTTCCACAAGAATTACCAGAATTACAACAAACTACCTACTACTACCCCTTACTGTTACCGAGACAGAGGTAAGAAGACTGAAAATAAACGGTTTAGACAAAACCGACCAATTTAAACTATACCGATCTGAAGTGCAGGAGGGATCTCTGGAGCAACTTCACAGTTAGGTGGAGTAAAAAATCTGACAGTTGCACTTCAGAGTGCTGGAGACAGAGGTTTGAAAACCGAGCTCGAGCTCAACATTCTATGCTTCTGCACAGAGTTAACACTTTACGCTCTGGGGCAGTTCAAGTGCTGGGGCTAACTGTATATAATCAGAATACAGCAAGACTTCATGTTGTTTGAAGCAGAGGTGGGAGGTCATCAAACTGGGACTCTATGAGGCAACCAGAACCTATATCAGGGTCCACAGTAAAAGAGTGAGGGCCAAGAAACCTAGCTGGGAAAGGGGGTCATGGAAAAAGTAAGGAAGAAAACAGCCGCTTTTCCAAGGTTCAATAAAACTGGGGGGGGACAGAGATGATTACCTGAAGGAGTTGAAGGAGGTGACAAGGGCAGTAAGGGCAGCCAAGGCTTCAAGGGAACTTAGGCTGGCGCAGGGCATGGTGGGGAGAAGGACTTCTTCAGGTACATCAGGTAGAAAAGGAGTCATAAGGACCCAATCATAAGGACTGAGACGGATGGGGGTGGGTGGAAACGGGGCAGAGCAGGCAGAAGCACTTAACAAATACTTCTGCTTGGTATTTACTTAGGAGAAAGGAGGGGCAGTACCAAGCGGAGGTGGGAGGGCAGGCATAGATGTGGAGATGTCGACAGATGGGAGAATCACAGCAGGCAGAATACTGGAGGGCTTGAGGGCACTAAGGGTGGACATGGCACCATGTCCAGATGGCATACACCTCAGGATGCTGAAGCAGTTGGCGGAAGTCCTGTGGGGTCCTTGGCAGACCTGTGCAATGCTTCCCTGAACTCAGGGTGTGTCCATCAGGACAGGAGGATGGCTCAAGTGGTACCCCTCCATAAGAGCAGTCCCAAGGAAGAACCAGGGAAATACAGATCAGTGAGCGTCACATCCATCATGGGTAAACTGATGGAAACAATCCTGAAGGAGAAGCGGGTATCCCTGCTGGAGGCTAGTGGGCTGCCGGACGGTAGACAGCATGCGTCTGTCACAGGCAGATCCTGCCAGACCAGCCTGGTGGATTACTATGACTGGGTAAAGTACAATTAGGTAGGAACTTACCGTAACAGTAAATCTTCGAGAGAGGGTCCTTCAGTAGGTCATTACATATAGGACTAACACCACCTGGCGTTGGGCCTCAAAGCAGACTTTTCCTAGCAATCCCTGATGGGGGACCACCCACCTGACGTCACGTGACCGACGTCACCGTGGCCATATATAGTGGGCGTCCTCACGCCCGCTCTCCAGTTCTCCACCGAGCTACAGGAAGAGGCCTGACAGCAGGAGTGAACAGGATTTGGAGTCCCTGTAAGAAATAAAATGAGGGGAAGGAGGGAGGGAAAAATATGACCTACTGAAGGAACCCCTCTTGAAGAGCTACTGTTACGGTAAGTTCTTACGTAACTGCACTATCTTACTTCGAGAGGGTTCCTTCAGTAGGTCATTAAATATAGGACAGAGTCCCAAGTAGTCCTTCTAAAGAGAGACTGACAGAAACCGGAGAGGAGGAGAAAATAGCTCCAACAGCAACTGGGAACCAGAATGGACCCAGCCTAGGACAGAAGGCCCTGCAAGACAGCTAGGCCAAAGCCAGCCCTCCGCCTAGAAGCAATGTCCAGACTATAGTGTTTGGTAAAGGTATGGACAGAACTCCAAGTGGCTGCGACACATATCAGCCATATTAACGTTCCGCAAAAAGGCAGCGGAAGCAGCCATGCCCCTAGTAGAATGACCTCTGATGGGATCCGGCAGAGGTTTTTCATACTTTTAGTAACAATGCCAAACAGTTGCCTAACCATTTGGAAAGGCACTGCTTGGAAACTGGTTTGCCCTTAGACCTGGGGCCAAAAGAAACAAAAAGCTGATCGCAGCTATGGAAATCCTTGGTCTGGTGTGTGTAGCACCGAAGGATCTGATGGACGTCCATGGTGTGCTGGAGTGCCTCATCTCTACTGGAAGGGAACGGAAAGTAAACAGGAAGCTCTACTGATTGGTTCAGTGTGGCTTCTGACACCACCTTGGGAAGAAACTTAGGATTTGTCCTGAGGACCGCCTGGTCCCTGTGGAAAATAAGATAATGCTCTTTACAAACCAGAGCGTGAAGCTCCGAAATCCTTCAGGCTGACATAATGGCAACTAAAAATAATGTCTTCCAGGAAAGGAAGCGCAAATCACAGCTCATGGCCGGCAAAATTGGGGGAAGAGTGAGCTTTTCCAACACAAAGTTCAAATCCCAAGGTGGAGTTGGGCTTCGGATGGGGGGTTCAGATAGAGGATCCCTTTCAGAAAGGTTTTTGAGACTTCCAACTGAGTCACGGGTTTACCATCCACCAGCTCGTGGTACGCTGAAATTGCGGAAAGGTGGACCTTCAAGGAAGAATATGACAGACCAGAGTCAGACAGATGAAGGAGATATTCCATGATTTGAGGGGCACAACAAGAAAAGGGGTTCCAATTCTTGGAAGTCGCCCAGATGAAAAAACGTTTCCACTTCATGGCATAAGTGGAATGAGTAGAGGGTTTTCTAGCCTCTATAACAACTTCAGCAACTCGGGAGGAGACTCGGAAGCGAGAAATCACTATGTCTGCAGGAGCTATGCATGAAGATGCAGTGTCCTGAGCCCCGGATGTACAAGATGACCTCGATCCTGGGTCAAGAGATTGTGGGTCACTGGAAGTGTGAACCGGTGGTTCCCTGGATAGCTGTTGTAACAGTGGAAACCAAATTTGTCTTGGCCAGAGAGGAGCGATGAGAATCATCCTCGCCTTCTCTGCCTGAGGCTCGAGAAGGACCCTCTGGAGAATGAGAAATGGAGGGAAGGTGTACAAAAATGTCTCTGTCCAGGAGAGAGACAGCGCATCGTGTCAGAAAGCACCATGCCCTGGAACGAGCGAGCAAAAACTGGGAAGTTTTGCATTGTATTGGGAGATGAAAAGGTCGATTTCCAGACATCCCCAAATTAGGAAGAGAGAGATTCTGCCACTTCCTGATGTAATTCCCAGGGTCCGAGACCTGCTGAGACTGTCCACCAGGACATTTAGAATGCCTGGAGTGTGCACGGCCACAAGAAACAGATTGTGCTGGACCGCCCAGTTCCACACCCGCATCGCCTCCCTGCACAGGGGGTACAATCGGGTTCCTCCTTGTTTGTTGAGGTACCAGACTACCGACATATTGTCCATTTGAACCAGCAGTGATCCCTTGGGAAGGAGGGTCTGGAAGGCTTGCAAGGTGTACAAGACCGCTCTCATCTCCAGAACATTGATGTGCAAAGGTGCTTCCAAGCTGGACTACAGTCCTTGAGCTCGATGCTCCCCCAGATGCGCTCCCCATCCCATGTTCGAAGCGTCCATAGTTAGGGATGCCAGAGGGGTGGGTCTCCTGAAAGGGAGACCTAAGGAAAGGTTGCAGGGGTCCCTCCACCAAAGAAATTCTTTCTGAACCGCTGCAGAGACCAGTACCGGATGGTCCAGGTTGTCCAGGAGTTGGTCCCACTGCACGCACAAGGACCACTGAGTAACTCTCATGTGAAGCCTCGCCAGGGGAACAGTATTTACGGAGGCTTCCATCAGGCCAAGAAGGTGAAGGATCTCCCAGGCTGGGATGGTCCTGGATGAAGCCAGTAGTGAAGCCTGACAGATAAGGGTCTCCACCCTGTCTGGAGGAAGGAAGGCTCAGCACTGGACCATATCCAAGACTGCCCCAAATGAACAGTAGTCTCTGGGACAGGATCATGGATGACTTGGGAATATTGATAGTAATCCCTAGTCTGCCAAAGAGGTCCAAGGTGAAAGAGAGACCCTCCAGTAAAGAGTCCTTGGACGGGACTGAGATCAGCCAATCATCCAGGTAAGGGAAAACTACAATACTCTGGCAGTGTAAGGAAGCCGCCACCACTGCCAGGCACTTGGTAAAGACCCGAGGACAGACCAAAAGGAAGCGCCCGAAATTGGAAGTGCTCCCCTTGGAATTGGAACTGCAGGAAACAGCGGTGGCTGGGGAAGATTGGGATGTGCAGGTAGGCTTCCTGCATGTCCAGAGCGCACAACCAATGATCCTCCGGAAGGAGTGGGAGGAGACTCTGGAGCGTCAACATCCGAAACCTTTTGTACTCGACAAACTGATTGAGGTTGCTTAAGTCGAGAACAGGTCTGAAGCCTCTCGTCTTTTCTGGAACCAGGAAAAAATGGGAGTAAAACCCCCCTGCCCCTCTGCTGGAGAGAAACGTGATCTGTTGCTTCCTAGAGCAAGAGGCTTTGAACTTCGCGGATGAGAAGAGCCTGATCCCCGCAGTAAGAAGACCATTTTGGCGGAGATTCTGGAGGAAGTTCCAGAAATTCTATGGTGTGTCCAACGGACACTAGTTGCAGGACCCATGCGTCGGAGGTTATTGCCTTCCATTCCTGCGCATGGCAGGTGAACCTCTCCCCCACCTGCTCCTCGTCATGAGACTGAGGAGGTAGTGGGGACAGTGAGTCAGGAAGTGGCAGGACATTCAGGGGGAGGGCCCCCTGCATGTCTCTGGTTCTTGGAGACGAGAGGAGTGGCGGAACCCGTGGACTTGTGTTTGCCCTGGTAACGAGCCAGGGCCTGCTTCCTCTGCCTCCAGGTCCTTTTCTAAAAGGGCTGTTGCTGCTGAATGCCCGATTGGTACATAGACCTCACTGATCTGAGGGCGAGGCCTCTGTCCTGGAGATCAGTGATCATATCTTTGGTGTCCCCACCAAAAAGCACTGAGCCCCGGAAGGGGGCATCCTGAATCGCTAATTGTACCTCGTTGGCAAGGCCAGAGATGCAAAGCCAGGAATGCCATCTTAGGGCAACGGCAGTTGCCGAGGTGTGAGCTACAGAGTCGACGGTGTCGTATGTAACTCACAAGGCATGCCTACATGAAAAGCGAGAGAGGCAAAGGGCCTTGGCAAGCTCCTCTTTGAGGCTCGAGGGTTGCATAGACTGGACACGAGCCTCTAACCTGGACAGGGTAGTCTTTTGGTGGGACACCACGTGGGCCACATAGTTGAGGGATCTAAGTGCACGTGGCCGAGACGTAAACTATTCTACCGAACTGGTCCATCTGCCTCGACTCTTTGTCTGGAGGAGAGGTGCTCATGTGCTTGGGTGCAGTGGAGCGGTCATGAGCAGCTGAGGTGACAACAGAGTCCGCCTTAGGATGCGTCTTTAGGAACAGAGCCTCCTTCGGTGCCTGGTAAATCCTGTCTGCCCTCTTGGGGACAGCCAGGAGGGAATGAGGCATCTGCCAGACCGTAGAGGTGAGGTCCTAGTGAGGTCCGATCCAGGGAGAAATGGGGACCGGAGACAGAGACTCTAAGTCCAGGTGTTCGGCTAGCCTCTGTCTCATTGGGTCTTATTCCTCTGACTCCCAGTCAAAGAAATCCTTCATGGACCTCAGAAGATCCAAGAAAGCAGGGTCCTCTGGGGGGGACTTAGGGAAAACCTTGCCTTTCAGACCCTCGGGCTCCTCCAAGGCGTCCTCCACTGACTTGTCGGCATCCTCCTTATCATCATCTGCCCCCCCGTCATGAAGATTACGGATGTCGGGAAGGGTAATGTCCTGACGAGCCGTCCCCGAGACATGTACCGTGGATGGAGAAGAGCTTCTTGGGGATGCAGACCTAGGAGACCGTGGAAGAGGGAGTCTTGTCTCCAGGTCTGAAACCAACTCCGAGCGCGCCCCCTGCTACCAAGACTGAATGAGGGTCTTAAAATCTGGTGTAGCCGGAGAGGATAGAGGAGGAGGTTGTGGCTGAGGGGGAGGAGGAGGCATAACCAGTGGCGGTGGGTACTGGTAACCCTGGTAATGGTGGTAGGGGTTATAACCAGGGTAGTACTGCCCAAAAGAGCTGCATTCAGGAGGAGGACCAGCTAGGAAGTGGTCCCCAGGATACCTGAAAGGGTAATGTGGGACAGTCCAGGGTCTTGTACAAATCCCCGTCGTCAGATCTGATGGAGGGGGTAGCCATGTCGGACCCACTGTAATATAAATTGGCTGGAGGTCCAGTGTCGGAGGGGCTGGTGTCATGGCTGAAGGAGGCCCAACGGCAGGACTGGGTCTGGTGCCGGAGCCAAAGGCTGGGGCAGACTACAGGGCCTTGGCTGTGGAAGAGTCGTCGGAATGAGATTCGCCGAATCTGACAGTGGGATCAGGGCTGGGATAATCGTTGGCTCCGAAGGGATCCCACCTGAAGGAGGAGGAGGGGCCTCTGCTGGAAGGCCAGACGGCCGAGGAGCTTCCTTCTCCATGACCCAGTCAGGACAGCGCGGGACAAACCCCGAGGAATCTACCACATTGAGGGGTTCCGTTCTGTCTTCGCCTGAAGTACCCGCCTGAGAAAACGAGGGTAAAGGCAAAGGAGGAGGGGGGAGAGGGGCCTTCTCCCCCTAGTTCTGCCAGTCGTCAGGTGAGGCGCCGCTAGGCCCCAATGAGAGAACCACGCCTGAGCGGCCATCGAAGACGGGTGTCTAATCCGGTTGGGTGGGGGAGGAGCCCCCGGCTAACTTACTGACTGGTGCTGGGTGGCTCCCCGAAGGCTGGGGAGCCATCTTACCAGTGGCCATGTGGTGCCTGAAGGAGCCGGGGGCTGGATTAGTGGCCGTAGTGGTGCAGTCATCGGAGGAGCCAACGGTCGACTGACCCACTAAAGATTTGCCAGACTTACCGTCCGAGGTCTTCTTTGGCGGTTGCTGGGCCTTGCTTGTCGAGGGCCGCAAGGTCTCATCCATGGAAAGTCCCCGCTTCTGCGATTTCTCCTTATGGTGCTTCTTTGAGGGAGAAGATTTCTCAGAAGAGGACTCTCTAATGCAGTCCATTTGCTTTTCTAAAGAAGCTAAGCGGATCTTTAAAAGGTGGACCTCCAAAACCTGCTGTTTCCGCTTTTTGGTGGCCTGATTAAAAGTTTGGAACTTCCGATCAGGAGGAGACAGGGTGGTCTGTGCCCAAACAGATCACGCACTTTAGGTGACCGTCCTGATGAGGGATCTGCGTGCCACAAGACAAGCACTTCTTCTTCGGTGAAGACATCAAGTAGAGGAATATCGAACATAAAGATTTGGCGAAGGAAAAATCAGATGCAAGAACTAACACAACGATCGCTGTATGGAAGTCTGCAATGTGACTGACACGAGGCGACAGTGGGAAAGAATTGCAGGGCGGGTGTGGGGACCGCCCACTATATACAGCCATGCTGACGTTGGTCACGTGATGTTGGGTGGGTGGTCCCCCATCAGGGATTGCTAGAAAAGTCTGCTGTGTGGCCCAACGCCACGTGGCGCCAGTCCTATATGTAATGACCTACTGAAGGAACCCTCTTGAAGTAAGATCTAGGGAGTTAGACAAGGGTCATGCTGTAGATATCGGTAGCCAGTGATGACAGCGATAATAAATGAGTGACTGTAGAAACAGTGACTCATTTATATCGCTATCATAAACAGCTACCCTTCTAGGGTAGTGACCCTACAGCGAGCAGAGCAACCGGAAGGGGAGGGATAGGGAGGTGGAGGGAAGGGATAGGAAGGAGGGTTTGTATGGGTGGTGGGATCCTGCTGCAGCCAAGCCAACCATGTGGTGTGGTGGTGAGGGTGGCTGGCTACGATGCAGCAGGAACTGGGTTCGGGACCTGCTGAGGGCTGTTGTTTTGCCGCTGCTTGCGGCTCTGGTTTTTCTTTTTTTTTTTATGCTGTGCTTTGCCCCTCCCTCGACATGCACCACCCTGAGTTGACAATCTTTAGTCAGGGTATGGGGGGGTACAGCCCCCCTGCATAAACACTTGTGTATTTTCCGGAAGTCAGGTCGCTCATACTTGTATGTTGCAGAAATGCTTTTCAGTGACATACATTCACAATGATAGCGATCACTGTTTTTCAGTCACTGTCGTCACACAGAACCGTAGACATCCTGTACCTGGACTTCAGTAAGGCATTTGATTCAGTGCCGCATGGGAGGCTAGGAAGTAAACTGAAGGGCACAGGGGCAGGGGTGAAGATTGTGGGATGAGTAATGAATTGGCTGCAAGGGAGACAGCAGAGGGTGGTGGTGAGAGGAGAGCTCTCATCCACGAGGGCGGTGGCATGCGGGGTGCCGCAAGGCTCTGTGCTGTGGCCGGTGTAGTTTTGGATATACATAGCAGACATTGCGATGGGCATCAAGAGCAGGATCAGTCTGTTTGCAGATGATAACAAGATGGGAGTAGTAGTGGATGACCTAGGAGGGTAGCAGGGGTTGCAGGATGATCTGTCAAAACTGGAGACCTGGTCGGACATCTGGCAGCTGGGGTTCAATGCCAAAAAGTGCAAGGCACTGCATTTTGCTGCAGAAAACCCAAGGAGGAACTACCAGTTGGGATGGGGGATTCAGCTAACCACGACAGAGGAACAGAAGGATCTGGTGGTGATCATTACGGGCTCAATGAATAACTCAGCACAATGTAGGAAGGTAGCAGCTAAAACCAACAAGATGCTGGGTTGTATTGCCAGAGGTATATCCTCCAGGAGAGGGGAGGTGATCCTGTCGCTATATAGGTCGCTGGTTAGGCCCCACCTGGAGTACTGTGTGCAGTACTGCGCCAGTACCTGAAGAAGGATATTGAGTTACTGGAGTGGGTGCAGTGCAGGGTGACAAAGATGATCCAGGGGATAGGGCACATACCCTAGGAGAACAGGCTGAGGGATTTGAACATGTACTCACTGGAGGAAAGGTGGGTCAGGGGAGATATGACTGAAACCTTCAAGTACATGAAAGGAATAAACAAGATAGGCATAGAGGGGCTTTTCAAGTTGGGGAGGGAGGGACACTCGAGGACATGATCTGAGATTGGAGGGGGGAAGGTTCAGGAGAGAGATGAGAAGACTCTTTTTCACATAGAAGGTGGTGTCCGAGTGGAACGCATTGCCTGTGGGAGTAGTATCCTGTAAAACAGTGGACGTCTTCAAAAGGGCATGGGACAGGATAAGGGAGAGGGTCACAGAATGGGGAAGGGGAGAGAGGGTCACCTGCAGGATAGGGGCTGCTAGCTGCACAAATAAGCAGACTCAATAGACAATAAGGCCTTTATCTGCTGGCAATTTTGTATGTTCACATGTATAATTGATGCAATATTACAGAAAATAAAAGACCGATTTCTAAACTTAACTGATGATTCCATTTGGAGGACTTGTTTAGTACTTAATATACAAAATTAGCCTATAACCAAATCAGAGCTAGAAAAATATGATAATGAAAATATTGGAATCCATATTAGTCATTTTCGCACATTGTTGGAACAGAACAACTGTGATGCTGCTGAAGCCCATAATGATTGGGTAGATACATAGACAGTGTCGGCAGATAAGGGCCTATGGCCCACCCAGTCTGCCCATTTGAGCTTGTAAGTTCAGTTTATGTTTTCCTAGAAGTCTGTTGCCCCTTACCCCTGACCTCCAGAATTCCTTTATGTCTATCCCATGCATTCTTAAATCCCGTGATTGTTTCAGCCCCCACTACTTCCTCTGGCAGGGTGTTCCACTTGTCCACCACCCATTCTGTGAAGAAATTCTTCATCATGTTTCCTCTGAATCGTCCTCCCTCCAACTTCATCCCATGCCCTCCAGTCCTGGAACACCATTTTCGCTTAAAAACAGTGTATTCCTGCACCCTGTTCCTCCCTGTAAGATACTTCTATGTCTCTATCATATCCCCTCTCTCCCTCCTCTCCTCCAGGGAGTACATGTTCAGTTCCTTCAACCTGTCTTCATAGGACTTGTGATGCAATCCATGCACCATCTTTGTTGCCCTCCTCTGAACCTTCTCTACCCTATCTATGTCCTTACGTGAGGTATGGTCTCCAGAACTGTACACTGTACTCCAGGTGGGGCCTCACTAGTGTCTTGTATAGTGGAATTATGACCTCCCTTTTCCTGCTGGTGATGCCCTGCCTATACATCCCAGCATCCTATTTGCTTACCTGCTGCCTTGTCACACTGTTTCCACCTTGAGGTCATCAGAGATGATAACCCCAAGATCCCTTTCCTGCTTGGTGCATGCTATATCCTCACCCACCAACTGATATATTGTGCCAGGGTTTTTGTGCCCCATATGCATTATCTTGCACTTCCTTGCACTAAATTTCAACTGCCAAACCCCTGACCATTCTTCAAGTTTCTGCAGGTCCCTTCTCATTCTGTCTACACCCTCTGGTGTGTCTACTCTGTTACAGAGCTTTGTGTCATCAGTGAACAGTGAAATTCTGCCTTCTAGGTCCTCATAATGTCACTGACGAAGATGTGAATAGGACCGGTCCAGCACTGATCCCTGTGGTACCCCACTGGTCACTCTTCCCTCTGTGGAGTGACAGCCATTTACCACCACCCTCTGTGTCCTGCCACTCAGCCAGTTACCTACCCACCACCTACTGTCCTGCCCACACCCATATTCCCCAGTTTGTGTAATAGTCTTCTATGTGGCACAGTGTCAAAGGCCTGCTGAAGTCCAGATAGGCCATGTCCACTGCCCTCCCTGATCCACCTCCCTAGTCACTCAGTCAAAAATTCAATGAGGTTGGTCTGACATGACCTCCCCTGGTGAAACCATGCTGCCTTGGGTCCTGTAGTCCATTGACAACCAGATGTTCCACCAATCTCTCCTTCAGTACTGCTTCCATGATCTTCCCCACTACCGAGGTGAGGCTGACTGGTCTGTAGTTCCCTGCTTCCTCTTTGTTCCCACTTTTGTATAAGGGGACTACATCTGCTGTCCTCCAGTCTTTGGGTACCTCCCCTGTTTCCAGTGATCAGCTAAACAGGATAGCCAGAGGTTCAGCCACCACCATAGTTCTTTCAGGACACTGCGGTGCACCCCATCTTGTAATGCATGTCTATCACCACCAAAGGATAGGTAAAGTCATGGCTTTCTTAGAGCTGGGGCAGAGGATTTTGCAAGAACAATAACAAAATTTCCCAAATATTTTTCCATTTAGTATTGCTGCTTGTGAACAAGGATTTTCACTGATGTCAAGAATTAAAAGTGACTGGAGAGCTTCATTGTCACACAGTACTATGGATACTCTTATGAGACTGGCAATGCCAAGAGAAGTTAAAGACTCTTTATCACAGTTTATTTATTTATGCATGTTTACCAGGTAGGTGCACTGATCCAATGGTCCATTTTCAAGCACGACCCGGGCCATGAAGATGGCACAATGATATGGTACAGGTACATAATCCATAACAGAAATGCCATTAGAACAAGTACTACAGTTTGATCCCAGACTTGCTGTTACTCATTGGTTGGCTGACATTCAGCAACTTCATCATCCTCAGGAACACAGAAATTACAAAGTTTGACAACAATAAGCTTCTTCTAAAAAAGATGGTGCTGCTGCCAGGGAGTGGGAGGAGGCTGATGTGTTGGATGTTGCTAAGTCTATTTCCAACACTTCTGTTGATGCAGCTGCAAATGCTAATTGATGATCAACCTGGCAGTGATGATGAAAATGAAGATGGCACTGAGATTCCATAATCTCTTCCTGTCGTCACAGGATCTGTCAGACTTAGCTACACAGATGATTCAGCAACAGGCAAAGAATCTGATGATGATGAACCAATCAGTATAGCAGAACTTTATTTTTTGCAGTTAAACTTTTTTATTAATTTTTCAAAAGATATACAGACAAATCTCTTACAGTACAGTACAATGTGAGGATTTTTTTTTTTTTTAAAGAAATTGCAACATATAATAAGAACATTGCTACAATAATACAAGGAGCTTTGGTTTAAAATATAGTAAACAATACAGGTCATGTAATTGGCATATACTTGACATTTGTAGTGAACTTAAAGCGGATAGTATGATTAGATACGGTTTATATTAAAATGTTACATAATTATATATGATGCTGCAAAAGGGAAAAAAGTACATTCGTAAAAGGATTGTGGAGTAATAAAGAACGATTGAGAATAGAGTATAGGAAAGAAAAGATATATAAGAAAGTTAAGAAGAGAGAAAGGATAGCAGAACTTTATGACCCAGAGGACTAATTAACTTTATCTCCAATGATGGACTGGTCAGATGGTCAGTCTGACTCCTTAGCCACTTGATCTCTTTTGCCCTCTAGTCTGTATAACTCAAGTGTCTGTACTCAGTCCACAGTAACTGAAATCCTTAATCCTATTATAATTACATAACTACTCAGTGGGGACCCCAGGGTCCTTTGGGGCTGGGGGATGTTTTGTGGGACTGGTGGGTGGTAGCAGGGTATTAATATTATGTTGGTATTGGACCCTGGAGTACAGGTGCACTGTATCTAAGTGCCATTATCTAGAACACTGTGGCTGCCTCTCTGTCTAATCTGCTGCCCACAACCAGCCACGCCCAGCTCCCTGTGATGTAACTGTGATCACTAACATTTATGTTTTTTAATCTAGCCTACTAGGCTAGATGCTGTTGCTAACATGACAGCTGTTTAAGTAATAATTGTCACGCTGCCACTGTGCCAGACCCAAGTGTCTTTTTGCCTGCCTGCCAGAGAGTTAGCCTCTTGTCTCACGGTTGCCGCCTTTGTGTCTTTTTCCTTCTACTGCCACATTTGTGCCCACTGCCAAGTGCCAACCCTACCTTTGCATTTATCCTCCTCCTGGTTCCTCTGAGTGACTGACAAGACAGTCCTAAAAACTCTTGATCATCTGATCTACCAGTATCATCCTCCTCCTCCAACCTAGTTCACACTGACTGAATGTAAAAGTGGGACCAGTAACCCCCTGACCTAATGATGATCATTCAGCAGCATTCTGAAATCCATCATCATTTGAAATTTAGCAACAATCAACAAACACATTATCCATTCATCCAATCAACCATAAAATGTAGAAAATAGTCTGGAAGACAACAAACTGGAAGACAACAAACAGTAAGTGAGTCATGTTTTCATTCGATTTTAAAGGTTTTATCATTTTGCCACCCAGGCACTGTATCTTGCAGTAGTCGTTTAGGTCAGAGGCAAGTGGCTGCTTCTTCTTCTTTTTTTTTTTCAAAATTTGAGGCCTGTCCACCTGAAAAGGGCCTCTCTACTTTTGGATCTAAAGGAAGAGGTTCCTCCGGAGAAAGAATTCACTAGGGTCTGTCAGATAACAGGTGCTCCAGTTCACTGGTGTACTGGAGAGATCCAGATTATGGACAGCCTGTACCAGCAGGGGGGGCGTCTGAGGCAACAGGACCAGAACCACTGGGGTACTTTCGTCAAGTCAGGGGATTTCATCTGTCAAGATGGTTTACGTAGTGCATCACCACTACAGTGTCCATCTTCATGAAAACACAGATACCATACTTGTTCTTGGTGAAACTTCTAACTGCCAAGTCTGCCGCCAAGACATCCAGGCAGCTGATGTGGAAAGACTTCTCACAGACTGACCATCTGCCCCCTGTTGTGGTCCCTGAGCACCAGGCCCCCCTCACTCCATCCTGCTTGCATCTGATTCAATAGTCAACTCCAGCTGTGAACCAAAAATTGCCCTTACATTCCATGTGTCAATTTGACATGGCCACCACTGGAATCCATTTCTCATCTCTTCAGAGAGCAACACCAGAGTTTTTTTATGTGCAGGATCGGTGGAGAGCAAGAATGTGCAGTTGCTGAAGGACCCTGTAGTGCAGGAGCCCTAGCAAAGTGGCCTTAATGGAAGCTGCCTGACAGGCACAAACTACTTTATGAGCATTCTCCTGATCCCCTGAACTTTGGCCTGAGGGAGATGGAACAAAACATTGACCAACAGAGTGTCAAAACCCAGAAAGGTCAGGGACTGGGAGGGAGTCAAGACTGACTTTTTCCAGTTCAAGATGAAACCCAGCAACTCCAGGAAGTGGATTGTCAGGGCCATCTCATCCTTTAGAAGTGAGGGGTCCTGTCTCATGATCAGGATATTGGCCATGTAGATGATCAAGCTGTCCCCAGCCGCCAAAGGCATATCACAGTCAGTCTAAGAAGCTTCATGAAGCACCATGGGGTGGATGACAGGCTGAATTAATAGAGTACCTCGTATCATTTGAAACCCAACCATTTCTGGTTGCAGGGGTGGACAGGAACCATGAAGTATGTGTCCTTTAGTTCCATCCAATTCCCTCTGATTAGGGTTTCTCTGAGGAGATGAATTCTCTCCATCTTGAAGTGCTGGTACAGTAAGTTTAGGAAACTTAGACTGATTACCAGTTGAAACATGCCATCCTTCTTGGGACCAAGAACAGAATGCTGACGAACATGCATTGTGGTTGGTGTGAAGGGATGATTGACCCTTCTGCAAGCATAGAAAACAATTCTGCATGTATCAGCATGCTCTCTGAAGCTGAGAACCAGCGAAATGGAGTATAACGGGGAAAAGGAGGGCTGTCGCATTCTAAGTGATATCCCTGAACTACCCAATACTCCCGGGGATCCTGGGAGATAGCACCCCACTTGTAGGCACAGGCTGCAAACCTGCCTGCATGTTGCAGAGACCTCTGGCCTGCCACTGGAAAAATCCAAGTATCTGAAGCAGCATTGCTGACATAATAATAACTTTATTTTTAAAGTGCTTTTCAGGATTCCAAAGCGCTTTACAAGTCAAAAAGCACAATATAAAATATCACATAAAACATATAAATACAATAAATACATAACAACATCACATATTAAAAACCTACAATAAAACCATCCATACAATCCAAAGAATAATATTAACACTCAGATATCAGTTACTCATCCAAGAAGGCACTCCGTCACAGGTACGTTTTCAAATTTTTCTTAAATACCTCCAAGGAGGTGCACTCCCTTAACTGGCGAGGTAGAGAATTCCAAAGAGTTGGAGCTACATAAGAAAAAGCTCTACTACCATAAGATTTTAAACTCACTCTTGGAATCTCTAACAACCCCTCATCAGCCGAGCGTAGCGGTCAGCCAGGACAGTAAGGCACCAGAAGTTCTTTCAGATAGGTTGGACCCTGACATCCTGGAGACTAGCTGACAAAGTGGCCCCGACTCTCCCAAAAACTCATTTGTTGAGGGCTTGGAAGACAGACTGGTTCTCATGTCTATCTTACATACATTTTCACAACTTCTGCAGGCCCTTTAAAAATTTCTCTCCACAGAGGAAACCTTGCACTTCACTCTCCTAACCTTGGTAAGTCAAGTCCTCAGCATGAAGGTGGAAATGCAAAAGTGCCGCCCTTTGGCATTCCACCAAAAGCATGACATGTGCATTACCAAGCAACTAAATGGCCCACTGGATGACATCACAGACATACAGAGGATCCAGGGGTGCTTATTGATTGATGGCATCTTTGGCAGCATCCTTAAGGTCAGTAGTTCTAACATCGTCTAAGACCTTCTCCTGATGCCCTTTATTGCTTCTAGCAATACCCTATTTAGGACCCTTACTAGATTTGCCCAAATAAGTTCAAAAGAGCTTATAAAACATGGGGACCAGACGAACCCTAGAGGATAAACTGGGTTTTGGATAGTCTCATAGGACTCTGTGGCAGGCCCTAATATCCACAGATTTACAGAGTCAGGATTACAAGATAGGCCTTTGTTTCCAGGACTGGGGTCCATTCAGAAAAAGTGGCCCCTTCTGAGTCAGGGTCAGAGGGGAACCATCTTCCTGGTCATCCTTCTTATCTAGCTGGGTCTTCTTGGGGGTGTGCCATATCCAGACTCCATGACTTAAGCTCAAAATTCTCTGAATCCCAGTACAACTTCTTGAGTCCTATCTCTCTGATAGGGTACAGTGGGTAGTGATGGGGAATTTCTCCTTCTCCCCAATACCCCTGTTGTGTGGCGTTCCACAGGGCTTGATCTTGTTGTTGATGCTATTCGCTGTGTACATACTGCCCTGGGTGAGACTATTCAACAACACAGCATAGTGTTTCACTGCTATACAGATGACACCCAGCTGTATTTGTCATTTGCGCCCAGAACATCTGATGCTGTCAACGTGCTTAACATCTGTCTGGCTAAAATCAGTGACTGAATGGCTTCCAGCTGGCTGAGACTAAACCTGGATAAGACAGAGGTGCTAATGATCGAGCCAGGTCAAGGGCTTGATGGGTTGCAACCTGGAGTGGACACAGGTCTTTTCCTGGGGTCTGCTCTGTTGGTTGCTTCCCTGAGGGTGCGTAATCTAGGTATGATCCTGGATAGCAGGCTGACCTTTAAAGATCAGGTGTTGTCTGTGGGTAAGAGTGGTATTTACCACTTGCAGAACATCACCAGGATCAAGCTCCTCGTTCCACCCGAGGATCTGCTGACTCTGGTAGATGCCTTTGTTACCTCGAGGCTCGACTACTGTAATGCTCTTTACTTCGGGGTCACAGGAGGGACCCTTTGCAGGCTGCAGCTGGTGCATAATGCAGTGGCCCAGTTGCTGATGGGCCTGTCCAGGTCCTGTCATGTGAGCCCGGTCCTGTGTGCTCTGCACTGGTTGCCAGTCAGGAGGCGGGTCCTTTTCAAGATGGGCTTGCTCACCTAGAAGGCCCTATATGGGCTGGGTCCTGGCTACCTGTTGGAGCTCCAGACACCTGCAACCTCTGCACGCTCCCTCCGCTCCTCTTTGAGGGCCGGCCCTGTGGAAAGCACTTCCAGCTGCAGTCCGGGAGGCCCCTCTGATTGGTGTTTTCAAGCAGAGGCTAAAGGCCCACCTCTTCAGTCTGGCCTTCACAGAGTAATCAGTACAATATAGTGAATTTTATTAATTGAAGTCTTATTTTTGTAGTTAATGCTTTTTATTAGTATTTGTCATATATATTAGTACAGCCATACAGCATGTAGTAAGGGTACATGGCAATCAGGTAAACAAACACACAGAACAAGACCATCCAGCATGAGAGTGGTATATGTGTGACAGTGCTCATCAAAATTATAGCCATATTTAAGTTGAACATGTATCAAAATTGCAACACCCTGAGCAGTCACAGGGAGAACACAGTAGGACAAGGCCTTAGCAAAATCCCCCCCCCCACACAGTCCATCTAATATCCAAAGATCAAGAGTCCAAAGGTCCTCAGGGGATACTGAAGCAAAATCTCACCCTGGAAGGAAAATACATATACAGACATTAAGACAAAAATATCATGTCCAACTGTAATTGTATCATCCAATACACAAAAACTGGGCACAGGGAGTTAATTAATAGATAAAGTCCAGAGACAGAAGAAGTCGGGTGGCAAGCAAACCACACCCCTTTAACTAACAAGACCATAACCAAGGAAGTAGTAATGCTACGTTTCAGCCTATGCCTACACAAGGGGAAAGGTATGCCAGATATGGAGCCCAGCACAGGTAGTAATGATGCAGTTTATTAGAAACCGCATGTGACAGGCTGTCCAGCTTGGCAATCACTGAAAGCGAATTGTATAACTCAGGCAGAGAGGGAACCTCTGTGGTTCTCCAGTGGCAGAGAATAAGCCATTTGGTTTGCAAACTGAGAATAGTGAGCCATCTCATCCGCACACTGGAGTGTTTGACATTGGCAGGGGGGAGCCCCAGAATCCAGACCAAAGGGTCGTGACCCACAGCAAAACCCAACTCCTGTTTGGCAAGCCCCAGCACTGCAGACCAAAAGGATGAGAGCAGTGGGCAATGCCATAATATATGAATAAGGTCTCCCACGTGGGTATCACACCGCCAACACTGATTATGATCTAGAATATGCATGCAATGCAGCATAAGGGGTTGCGGTACCAATGGGAAAGAATCTTATTTTGAATAAGCTGACTTCAAGCATCAGGTAGGTAGTAGTGGACATTTCGCCAGCAGGCCTGCCATTGAACGTCCGAGATGGGTTGATGGAGGGCCTCTTTCCACTTTGCTTTGGCCACTTCAGAGCCAGAGGGGAGGTGATTCCTGAGGTCTGAATAAATAAGACCAGCTACACCCTTTTTAGTGGAGAGCCATCTAGGAAGCGAGGCATAATCCCCTCGTACAGTCCCATGATTTTTTTTATTGTACAGTATTCCAAAAAGGCGCTAGGCAGCTGCAGATATTGCCAGAAAGCTTTATCCCCAAGTGGAATTCGGAGTCTAGCTCCCAAAAGGGGAGCAACGTGGACCACTCTTTGTCCAGTACCTGGGACAGTTTAAAGATACTTTTGCTGGCCCAGTCAGCCCAGAAGAGGGGTTTCCCATCTACCAAAAGAGCGCCATTATGCCAGATGGGCATTTCAACCAAGGGAAGTAGATTGGCCTCCAACTTCTTGAGGACCAGGAGCCATGTGGAGACAGAAGCGGAGATAGTGGGGTGGTCCCGCAAGCATTTGGCGGAGAAGAGTACAGCAGGGCCAACAAACACTGCTGTCCAGCCACCTCAGCCTCCATACTGACCCACTGCGGGGCCTCCACCCCAGGCGTAAGGAACCAAGCAAGGGTTTGTGCCATAAGATATGCTAGCTTATACCCCTCTATCCAGGGCAGACTCCATCCCCCCTCCCTCCAGTGCACTCGTAGCTTATTCCTACTGTACCTGGGTCTGGAGTTTTCCCATATAAACCCAGAGATTAGCCTATCTATGAGGGTAACCCAAGTTGCTGGGAGTGCCAGTGGGATATGTGAAAGAATGTATAAAAGCTTAGGGGCTATGACCATCTTTATGGCCGAAATTTTCCCAGCCAAGGTAAGGTGGAGTTTACGCCATCACTCAAATTCTGTCCTGACTTCTGCCAACAGGGGCCTGATGTTGATCTCCCAGATTTTATTCAGGTCGGTGATCATACAAAGATATACCAGTGCAGCCACTGTAAGGCCAAGCCTACGAAAGCTGAACGATTCTGCCATCGGGAGTTGAGTGACAACACCTCCATTTTGGAGCGATAGATCTTTAGTCCTGAGAACGTGGCAAATTCAGCTAGCAAGTTATGCAGGAGAGGAATGGAGGCTGGGGCATTAGCTAGGGGCACTAGCAGGTCATCGGCATACAGAAATGTAGCAAAGACCTTGTCACCAATAAAGAAGCCATCAATATGGGAAGAGGTGCAGATGGCTATTGCCAGGGGTTCCAATGAAAGGATAAAGAGGACAGGGGACAGCGGGCACTCCTGTCTGGTGCCCCACCCAAGAGGGAAGGGAGCAGACAGGGTGGAATTTGTAAGAACCCGTGCCAGGGACAGATTATACAAGGCAGTGACCCAGGACTGAAAGTGGGATCCAAATCCCCTAACCTCAAGCACCTGAAGCAGAAAGTCTCATTCAAGGGAGTCAAATGCTTTCTCGACGTCAATCGCCACAGCTGCGGTGGGGGTGGGACAGTGGTCAGCAAAAACCATGATATTAATCATGGAGCGAATATGGTCCCTGCTAAACCTGCCTGGTACAAAACCAACCTGGGACAGATGAACGAGCAAGTGAAGTATGGGACTGAGGCAGGTGGCCAGGGTCTTGGCAAAGATTTTACTGTCCGAATTGATAAGGGAAATGGGCTGGTAGCTAGATGGAAGTGAGGGATCCTTCCCTTTCTTGGGGAAGATTGTGATGACTGCTTCTCTGAAAGTACAGGGGAAGAAGCCTGTGGCTAGTGCTGCACTGAAAAGGTTCGTCAGTAGCGGGGCAATTTTGGGGGGACAACAATAGACCAAAGTTCTGGAGGAAAGCCGTCTCCTCCTGGCGCTTTGCCTGTATTCAAAGCTCGGAGGGCGGCTATAACCTCCAGCAGCATGATGGGGCTCTCCAATGCATTTGCCTGCTGCGAAGACAGCCGAGGAATGGGAAGGGAGTCAAGAAACTGGTGGATTTCTGTGGGGTCCAATACCCTTGAGGAGGTATAAAGATCTTTATAGAAGTTCACCATGATGGAGTTTATGTGGTCCTGATTAACCTGTACTGCCCCCACCGGTCGCCTGAGGCCTGGTATAAAACGCTCGGCCCTCTGCTTACGCAGCCTGTAGGCTAGCACCTTCCCCCCTTTCTCTCCGTCCCTCCCAGTATTTATGCTTCAAATGAAGGATGGCTAGCTCAGCCTTTCTGCGAGGAGATCATTAATGTTATGACGGATATGCACCATTTCAAGGTGAAGGGGAGAACACGTGGAGAGAAGGGGGTGATGCTTGCATTTGGCTTCCAAATCTGCCAGCCGTTTTTCGAGAGATCTAAGCTGCTGCTCCCTTTGTCGCCTGTGGTTGGCAGCGAACGACATGATAGCACACCTTATGGTGACCTTCAGGGCTTCCCAGAGGCACGCCAGGTCCATGGAGGAGAGGGGTTGTCCTGTAGGAAGAGCTCAACCTGAGTGATGAGGCAAGCAGGGAAGTCTGGATCCCACAACAGAGGCGGGTCAAGTCACCAGTTACGAGGCGAGGTGTCCATTTGACCACATGTGATCAAAAGTTGAACTGGGGCATGATCCGAGATAACCGTCAGGAGGATCAAGGAATCCAGCACCGCAGGCATCAGGGAAGGGGAGAGTAACCAATAGTCAAGACAGGAATGGGAGTTGTGGACAGGGGAGAAAAAGGTAAAATCCTTTTCCCTGGAATGAAGAGTTCTCCAGGCATCTTGCAGGCCCAGATCAGATAGAAGCTGCTGAACAGCCAGTCGAGCTTTTGGGTGCTTGTCTGGGGAATTCGAATTACGATCTAGGAGAGGGTCTAAAGGGAGACTGAGATCACCTCCTACTACCACTGGTACCTCAAGAGAGGTGGTGGATGAGATGGCATGTGCAAGGGCATGAAAGAAATCCGACTGGTCTTTATTTGGACCATATGCATTTGCAACTACTAGGGGACCCTCTGGAGTGTTACAAACCGCCACCACCCATCAACTATGAGAGTCCCACTTAGTTTTAACCAGGGACCATTGCAGGGACTTATGCAACAGAATGGCTAACCCTCACTTGTGCGTGGAGGCAGAGGAGGAAATAACTTGGCCAACCCATGCCCGCCTGAGTTTGTCATGGTCCTCCTGCCTCAGCTTAGTTTCTCGGAGCAGGACAACATCTGTTTTCAGCCTTTTAAGATGAGCTAGCATCTGCGAATGCATCACTGGGGTATTTAGGCCCCGCATGTTCCAGGTGATAAAGCTTACGTCAGCCATGATACCAGGTCCCTGAAAAGGCATAGCTAGGAGTCAGAAAAGATACCTGGGAAAAGGCTGAAAAAGAGGGGGAACCGCTCCAAGAGGCAGTGATGCTGCTGCCCCCATTAGACTCTACCCAAACAGAAAGTCCCAGTACATACAAATTTTGCACAAAACACACATGATGTATGAACAATATAACAAAGAACCAATGCACATACAAATCGTAACTATATTCAACAGGCCAAACTATGGCCAGTGGAGAGCCCCGTGGTATAGGGCCAGCTGCCAAAGCTACAAGACCCCCAATGGCTTTCCTGAGGGGTGGAAGGGGAGACAGCATAGTACCCAAGGAAGGGAGTACGATCTCTCAGCCAATGGGGGGGTGTCATAGGAATTGGGGTTCTGTTAACCACCTAAAGGAGTACCCACATTTCGGCACGGCTACAGGATAAGGTCACACATTCACCTACTAGAAGGAGGGGGGGACAGCAAATCAATCGGGCCTAAGCTGCCCATCATCCAACAGTAAATTGAGACCAGCTACTTAGCCATAGAGAAGTCAGATAGGAGAGTCCAAAAAGACCATTGTTTGGGCCTTGTTCGAAGGTTGATGCACTGGAGATCGCCTTGCAGAGCCAGCAGTGTAAGGAGATGATGGAGCAGCCGGCTCCCCAGACGGGGAGGCCACAATGTCCACCCAAGATCTGTTCGGTGGGGCTGCAGCAGGCATTACATCTTCCTCTGAGGGGCCGATATCCATGTTTGTCTCTGCCATCATTTCCTGGGTGTCCATTTGTAGCAGTGCATATGGATTCCAAGTGAAGCAGGCCCGAAGATTGGAGATAGGATGAGCTTGGGGCTCTAACTCTGGTTGTCGGCTAGGAGAGGTTGCACGAACAATTGGGTGTTGGCGTTTGGAATGATGGGCTGATGGATGCTGCTTTCTGGACCTGGGAGGTAGGACAGCCTCAAAGATCTTGACCTCCAGTTTGGCAGGTGGATCTTTTGGAGCCAATTGGGAGCTCTCCGGCTCCAGAGATTCTACTGATGTGGGAGTGGCTATATGCACATCTTGACCCCTAAAGTCGGCTGGATGTTGAGCTCTGAGAAAGTCCATGAGGCTTTCAGGTGTGGCAAACATCAGCGGTGCACCATTGTACATGACCCTCATAGTAGCAGGGTAGCGCATGGAGAATGAGTAGTTCTGATAATGGAGAATCTTTCTAACAGGGCCATATTCCTTCCGGCGCTCAAATAGCTCCCTAAAATAGTCCTGGAAGATTTGGATATTATGCCCTTGCCACATAATGTTGTTGGGAGTTTCTGGCTGCTTTTGAGATGGCTTCCTTCTGCCTGTAGTCCAAAATTTTAGCAAGTAGTGGCCTGGGCCGCTCGCCCAGTTTAGTAGGTGGAACCAGCGAGCGGTGGGCCCGCTCTGTCTGAGGCCTGAAATCTTTAGGGAGGCCTAAAAGAGCTGGGAGGGTTTGCTGGAGAAAAGATACGGCATTCGCTTGCTCAACCCCCTCAGGAAAGCCTATGATTCTCAGATTGTTTCAGCAGCTTCTATTTTCAAGGTCGTCAACTTTATCTTGAAGGGAGTGTATCAGCTTCACTTGCTCCTGCACAGTGGCTGAGACATCCTGGACGGCAGCATCATGCGACCCTAACCTCCGCTCCGTATGAAATATGTGGACTTCGATATTATGCACCGTTTGATTTGTCACATTGACTGCTGAGGTAAGCTGAGCCATCTGGGACATCAGTTGGGCGAATATTTGCTCAGTACGGGAGTTCTCCTCTGAGGTAGGAACACTGCATGCCACAGCTGGAGCCCGGCACCATACCGAGGTATAAATTGCTAGATCCAGTGGCTCGAGGATGCTCACTACAGATTCGCTGAGATAAGTAGATAGGTGCCCGAGACGCTCACACAGGCAATGCACTGTCAGTCACTAGCAAAATAAAGACCCCGATGCTGGATTTTGTCAGATTTACCCCAAAGGCACAGAAAGCTAAGTGATTAAGCGCCCATCTTCGTTCGTGGTTGGCCACGCCCCTTAAGTCTGATTTTTATATCTGTTATTTCTGGATTTTAAATCGTTGTTTTAGTTGTAATATCTTGTTAGCCGCCCAGAGCCTCTGGGATTGGGCACCATAAAAATAAAATTTGCCTTGCCTTGCCTTCAAGGGTTCTGAGGCTGCAAGGAGCTCAGAATCAGACTCTCACTGTGGGGAGGGGGGCACTTCAGAGGTTGTTCCTGGAGCTGTGCAGCAGTCTCCTGATCCACGTGCTATGTCTTTTTAGGTGCCTTAGCCAGTTTAGAGGTTTCCTGAAGGATAAAGACCACCTTGCCTATCTTAAAGACCTCTTGGCCTGGCATAATCCTGTTCACTCTCTCTGCATCACCGAGGAACTGCTGTTGGTCATGCCTTAAACAATCAGGCACTGGAGTCTTCTCAGTGGCAGTTCTGACAATATGGAACTCCCTGCCCCTCCATCTTGGGAGTTCCTCCTTGGTGGCGATGTTTAAACAGGGCCTAAAATGTTACGTTGTTTCATTTACTGGTAACCTTGAACAGCGAACTGCCCTTTTTCAAATGCAACCTATTTTATCTGGCATATGGATTGGATACTGAATCACTGTGCTGTACCTCCAACTGTAATTTTATATGTTTATGTGTTTTCATCTGTTTCTGTTATGATTTTCTGGAAAGAGCTCTGAGCCTTTGGGATAGGGTGCTAAACAAATAAAATATGACTTGCCTTGTCCCTTAGGTGTTACGCTGCCTGACTGCTTGCCAACAAACTTGGGTGGGTGCTTCCCTCGACGAGGAACTCATTGCACACTGTAGTACTGGGTGCTAGGTACTGATCAGGTAAACTCCCAAGCTACCTCTCAGATCTTTTCACCTCGGCAACAAACTTCACCTACTCACTTAGGCTCAAGGATGGAGGATGCCAATACCAAACCCAGTGACGCAGATACAATATAGGGCAAGCTTCCATTACCTATGGGCTCCCTCTGTAGGGAACAGCCTTCCTGCCAGTATCACCACATCTATTGCCTACTTCTCATGCAAGAGATTAACTGAGGCTCATCACTCTCTTCGGTGTCATGCCCCAGGCACATTTCCTATGCTTACAACTGACAGAGACCTGCTGCTGTATTTCAGGACAGCCTGCACTATGCTGTATGTTAGGTTACCCTTCAGTCAACCAAGGGACTTGATATAACTTCATTTACCTGTTACTATGATATTGTCTGTGCTACTGTATCCCAAGACTACTTGCATTGTGCTTTGCTGGCACACACTTTGCACTGTAGTCAAACAGGTGAGCCTTGTTGTAAACATCACTATTTGCTACTCCCCACTCCTGTCTTGTTTCACTACCATACCACTTCAGTCTCCTCACTCCAGTATGACGTTAGGCATCAACCCACCCTTCAAGTCAATCACCTGTTGTCAGCAGTGTTCAGTGTGTACTGCTGTCGCTGCTAAATGTGCACTGTTAGGTGTTCTTTTTTTAACTGTACTGCACTTTATTCTGTGCTTATGTAAGTTTTGCATTTATTCAAACTTTCAACAATTTTTTATCCAATGTTGTTCCACAGTTTTTGCAGGTATGTGCTGTGCTGCTGTTTTCCCACTGTTCCCCTCCCCCAGGTCACACCTGGAAACACGCTTTGGCTCACAGTGCCTCTCCCGGTTACCAATTTTCAAATAAATAATATAAATAGAATAATAGGTTACAGTGAATTACAAAGCTGTAATTCCATCGAGAGGTTCTGGGGACATACAGTAAATAACCTCAACAGCGAAGCTCAAGAGGTTTCTATGTTCCCAGAACCTTGAGATGGAATTTCAGCCGAGTATTTCACTGTAACCTATTTTTAATTTTTTGTAATATATGGATGAGAGAACGTGGCGAGGTCTTATTTGGTGAAGCATTGTGCAGGCTGACATGTTCAACGAGGAATCAGGAAGTTGTGCCCTTTTTTCTGAAGAACTGAACCGGAAAGTGCAGGAAACAGTTCCTTTTAACAGTAAGAGGCAAAATGTAGTTACGCTTCAACAGAATGCGTAACTGTTACTCGTTTTTCTTTTAAAAAAATGAAATGACAAGTAAGGTACTGTTCGGTTACCACGGAGATGGCTTTGAAATCCTTCATGCTGACTCTTGGAAAAGCCGGCTCGTGGTCAGTGCGAGCCGTCAGGCTGTGCTTGCACATTTATTTATGAGTGATAATACTATTGTTTGAACTAAACGATGGTATTATTGGGAGTGAAGTGTAGTATTATTGAGAAGCTGGTGTGTATTACAAGATTTTTTTGCATAGTTTTCGATGCTATTATTTTAATGATCCATATATTACATATACAATATAATGGCTGGGGAGGTGGTTATAACGAGAATGTTAGAGACCCCCAAAGTGTGGGATACCACATAAACCCTGAGAGCAAAGCTCCAAAGGGGTTGTACAGGCATCCACACCGGGAGAATGTCTAACATTCAGACTACCTCCTGCTTTTATTATATCATTGCTGGGGAATGCTTTTTTGCCTCAACAGTTATATAAAATATATTTAAATTAACTTACCGCCGATTCCAAGTGGCGGCGAACTGTGGCGTGCTGTGTAGTGAAGAGGACCGGAAGAGCGTTTTTTTGCGCATGCTCACACACGTTGTAACCCACGGGTTATAACGGAAAATTATAACCCCCTTCCCCTACGGGAAAAAGCGGTCACCAGTTATTATAAATAAATAATACTGTTTCTGCACTTTATTATGTACCAAGTATTTATTTGTTATGTTGTTTCACATCCTGTAACCCTTTTCCTGTGTCGCTTCTGGAAATGAGCCTCAGGTCTGTGTGTCTTTCCCAGTCACCGATTTTCAAATAAATAATCAACCAACTAAATAATTAAATGTTAAATTACACATGAGGCCAACTAGAAAAGACAGATATAATCAGAAATGTATAATGCAGGGCCCTGAGACTAAGTAAATGTTACAGGAATGCTACTAAGTTTTGTACAACTAGTAAATTAAATAGGAATATAGTTGGGTGTCTTTCTGTCTTGGCTATTCTACAACTTGGGTGAAATTAGCCTTTATTGTAACAGATCAGAATGAAACAAATTAAATGTGAATATAAGAGTATGTATGCATTTCGTCCTTGATATGCCTTTAATGGGTCCTATGTATTATGCGGGGCAGGGTACCTGTGAGTGGAGCATACCCTGGTCAGGCAGCTCCATATCTACTGACAGGTGCGCAATGGCCAACATGCATAAATGCAAGCCACAGCACGGTGCCTGTACATGGCCCCACACCCAGCGTGCTGCTGTGTGGGGGCCGGATCAGAGTATACAGGCGGGCATCCAATCGGATACCTGTCCTCGTCCCATAGTGGATCCCCTACTCTGTGTGGAGCAGAGAATTCTGGGAAGGTGCAGGATGTTCCATTTGTCAAAGGTGGGTGAGTGCCCGAATGAGTGCTCCCAGCCCTCCAAGTCAGCCCAGCACCTGGGGAAGCACGTTGAGGAATTCCTCATCCTTCTTCAGCTGGTGGGTGTAAACTGAGGGGGCACACAAAAGATACAGCAGGGACCTGGCTTCCATATCCTGTGCACCTTTGCCTACCATTCCACACCACTGAGAATGGTGTAGAGTGTGGGCATGCCTCCAGCCATACCCCCAGACCGTCTACGCATGTAGCTGCATAACCGACTAGGGGATCCTGTGTGGAAGGGATGCACGTCCCTTCTGTGACCCCTGGTTCATGACATTCAGACACAGGGTTACCTATATGATGCTGATCTGCAGTGCACAGGCAACCCGCCTCTTAATGAGTAATGAAACTAAACTTCAAACTTCAAACTAATGCATATGGGCCAATAATTGTCCTTTGTCAAAACGGTATTGTATTTTTCATATTTAATGTTGACTGTTTAACCTGAATTTGTTCAGACAGGACAATGCTGTACATAGGACCCCTGGGTTCTAGCTGTTCATTAGTCTATAAAGAAGTACTTTTGCCAAGTACTACATACTAAGGTTACACATAGATGAAGGCCATGTAGCCCGTATTAACTGCTCCCCCCAGTACACACTGGTAATGCTACAAATACCTGTCTAGGTTGGATCCGAAAAATATTCATTGTACTATTTACTAATTATTCCGGTAGTCTGTTCCACAGGCCCACTGGATGTTCCTAGTCAAACACCCAACATCTATACTTTACCTCTCATTGTCTATGACTGTATAAATTTTTTAATCTTATAGTCTTTTCTCTTTCCAGTAGTCTGCACAAAATTTCTTATAAGCTGCAGAAGCATACATATTTACTGGATTGTTCTGGACAGAAGAAGGCACATAGCCCATCGTGATTGTCCTCTTCACCTGAGGGTCACTATTAATTATAAGTTAAAGTGAGCCATTTATCTAACTTTGATTTAAATATATCGAGGGATGCAGAATTAATTATCTCTTGAGGAAGTATGTTCCATAGTTTAGCAGCTCTTATATTAAAAAAGTCATTATGCCTTTTAGTGTTTGCCCAGTTTATGCATCCTGCCTACTATGCGCTTATTGGCTAATGTTAGCCCACATTGTTCCATTAATGATGGATTTTTGATTAGTTTGTAAGTTAACAGGATATCACCCCATTTTCTTCTTAAAGAAAGAGGATATAATAAACCTGTCTTACTAAGTCTGACACTATACTGTTTATTATTTAACTTTGGGATATTTTTTGTAAATTTTCTTTGAACTTGCTCAGTACGGTTAATGTCTCCTTTAAGGTACAGATTACAAAAAGGGGATCCATCATCTAAATGAGGTCTAACATAAGCCCTGTAAAGTGGTAATAAACACTGCTCAGATTTATTAACAAAGGTTCTTCTAATTTGTTTAATGATTATATTGGATGTTCTTGCAATTTTACTACAATGATTATTTGTTGACAATTTATTATCTATCAGAATGCTCAAGTCCCTTTCACTGACGGCCGATTTAAGACAAATATTGTTCAAAAAATAGTTATAGTTCAAATTATTTTTTACAAAGTGTAATACTGTACATTTAGCATTGTTAAATGTCATTAAATTGGCATTAGTCCATTGTTCAATAGATTTTAGATCACTTTGTAACAACTGCATATTTGCTATTGAATCGACTTTACCTCCAAGTTTGGTATCATCTGCAAATTTTGAAATGATATTGTCAGAAGAAATCTTCATGTCTGATATGAAAATATGAAACAAAGTGGGACCAAGAAATGAGCCCTGAGGTATACAACTTGTTACTTTACCAGGTTTAGACAGAACTCCATTAATTCTAACTTTCTGAGATCTACTGAATAGCCACCGGGATAGCCAGTTAACTAAATAAGGTGAAAAACCAAAATTATGAAGGTTATTTATAAGCAATGTATGGGACACCTTATCAAAGGCTTTACTGAAATCAAGTAAAATAACGTCAGATGGAATATCTGTATCAAGATAATTACTTATTTTATTGTAGAAGGAAATTAAATTAGTTGTACAAGAATATCCTGATTTAAATCCATGCTGAGAGATATCCTGTTTAAAAAGCTGCTGCATTTCTTTCTCAATTCTGGACTTGATTATACGTTCAAGTACTTTCCCAATAATGGAAGTTAGACTAATTGGACGATAGTTCTCAACATTTGCTTTATTTCCTTTTTTATGAATTGGTGTCACTATAGCATAACGCCAATCATCTGGAATTTCACTTTCTAATAATGATTTGTTAAATAATATGGTAAGTGGGAGAGCTAGTATAGAAGATGTCTCAATCAAGAATCTTGGATGAATATTATCTGGACCTGGGCTAATGGATTTTTTGAGAGAAGATACTGCATTTGCGATCGCGGTAATGTTTAATGGTGTGAAGGGATAATTCTTTTTACATTTTGTGACATTAGGAACAGCTTTATCAAAAACCGAGCAGATGTATTTATTGAATTGGTTTGCGGTTTCCTGCTCAGAATTAATCAGGTTACCATTTACCTGGAGTGGTCCTATTGACCTAAAATTACTTTTTTTACCATTAATGTACGAGTAAAGAGATTTATAGTTAGAATTAGAATGGGCCAAATTGAATTCAAATTTGAGTTTGGCCTGCTTAATAGACTTCTTTAATGTTGAAACAGCGAGTTTATATTTATATCTAATTGTGGGGTATGTATATTTTTTACGTTTCCTAAACAGACGCTCTTTCCTTTTAATCTGTTTACTAATGGATTTTGTAAACCAGGCTGGAATTTTACCTTTTTTGTTAAATTTACTTTTACTAGGAACATAGCATTCCTCTAGCTGGTGAATAAAAAGTAGAAATGTATCATAAGCTTTTTTATAGGCAAGTTGTTAAATATTTCCTCCCAATTATGTTTTTTTTTTTTGAGTTAATTTCTGTAAAGTTAGCTTTATTGTAATCTTTATATATTATGTTACTTATGGGTTTTGGGATTCTGATATAAATACTAAATTGTACTGAATTATGGTCACTGTTACCAATCGGAGATGTAATAACTATACCTGTAAATCTAGTTTTCGTGTTTGTAATAATTAGGTCCAGAATATTAGTTCCCCTGGTTGGTTGTTGTACTAATTGTTCCAAACCTAAATCTATAATTAATGACAAAAATAATTTCTCTTGTTCAGTTTTTGCTGTAAATATATCCCAGTTAATGCCTGGCATGTTAAAGTTTCCCATAATAAGACTTTCCCCTTTGTGGACAGTATATGAAATTATATTAATTAGTTCAGTAGTGTATTGAAGGTCAGCTGAGGGTGGTCTATAACATACACCCACAGTGAGCTTTGGTTGACCTTGTAACTGAACAGAAATCCAGAGTGATTCCGTGTTTGTCTCCAATACACTCTCATGTGAGGGGATGTCATTTCTTATATATAGACATACACCCCCACCGGCCCTATCTTCCCTATTTTTATAGTAAAGCTTATAGTTGGGGATTTCTCTGCTCCATACTGAAGACGGATCCCACCAAGTTTCGGTGACAGCAATAATGCTCAGATCTAAAAGGGAACATTTGGCCTCTAATTCTAACATATTCAGGGTATTTAGAGATCTGGCATTGAACGAAATTATATTACAGGTCTTATTAGTACCACGCTTAATGCCTTTATTAAGAGATTTAGAATCATGGCCAATCTCCCCCAAGCAACTTAGTTTAAACACTTATTTATTATGGTAACCAGGGTTTTTCCCAACAACAAACTCCCGCTTCTGCTCAGGTGTAAACCATCCCAGCAGAAGAGTGAGTCCCTGTTGCAGAAAAATTCATTTATACTTTTCCTTTCTTATGCAGCCTTCCAATTTTCTCACCCTAAAAGTTCAACAGTTTACCAGAATAATGTTTTCTTAGACATCCAATATTCAAAAAAGCTTAGAAAACCTTGGAGTCCAAGGATGTCTATGCTCTGAAAAAAATCTAAGCTTTTGTAAGAACTGCAACCTTGGACAGATCTGAGAAATCCTTAGACTACATATGATTTCTGCATGGGTAGCCCAGGAGGAGCAAAGTAAGAACACATTACCTGGTTATAAGGGAACACCTGGAGATCCAGAAATACTCCTAGACATGGGAGGTTCCCTGAGCCAAGCCTGCCCCCATTCTAGGGTCACACTGTGAGTAGAGATGCAGCGAAGTTGCTGCAAAGTTGTGAAACTTCAGCTTCAGGAAGCTTCACAAAGTTCCTATCGGCATCACCAACTTTGACTTCATCAACTTCGCAAATTTTTTCAGACCAAGTGGCACTTTTTTCTGCAAAGTGGCAACTTCACGAGTTAACTTTGGTCACTTTGCAGAAAAAAAGTGCCACTTTGCCTGGCAAAATAAAATTGTGAAGACAGCACTTCAAAGTTGGCTAACTTTGCAAAGTTCTGTCAAAGAGAAGTTTTCTCAACTTCCCACATCTCTGGGGTTACACCAATCTGCTAAATTCACTCTGCCCTGCTGCAAGTCCTGCAGCTGCCAGTACAGGGCCACAATGTGCACTCTCTCCTCTCCTCTGTAGCATGATTTCAGTAGTCCGCCTGTCTAAAACTAGTTAAATGTACTGATTATTAGCTAACTGGAATGATAATGTATGATTCTGTGATGATCTTAAAAGTCTTCTGATCAGAAGTCATTCTGTTTCACATAAGCCTTCAGATCCTTCCCCAGTGAGAGAGAGATGGAAATGTCACCTAGATGTGTGCTGCATGTGGACTTTTCAGTTGCCACCAATACGTCATGTGGCTTGCCAATAACTTGGACATGCTCAGTGTGTGCTCAATGTAGAAAGAGCTGCATAATAATGTTGAAGTGCAGTAGGGAGATCAAGCTCCTTTGCACCTGCTTTGCCAGTTTCTGAAACACTGGATTTTGACATATTCATCCAATGCAAATTCATCATTTGCTCATCCTTAATGACTAGGTACTTTGAGGGCAGTACTTGGCAAAATCAAAATCCTTCCTTAAAAAAATAAAAGATTCTGTAATGGACCCACACAGGCAGGCCTTTCCCCCATGCTCAGCACCTCCCCCGCAACACAAGAGACTCCTGGAGGCTTCTGAGGAAAGGAGGGACCCCAGATTCGGATGCATTCTCCCTGACCTGTGGGCCTTCGAGTTACCTGAGTGACAGCCCCAGGCACCAATGAGGACAGACTGTGAGCAGGGCCTATAAAAGCAGGACTGTTTTGGAGGCAGACAGATCTGGTGAATATCTCATGCAGAGAAGACCTGCTGTGATAGAAGTGGGTGCAGGCTGCACCATACCAGGCCTACAGAAAAGAAAATGAGTGGTAAGAAGAGCTGCTGAACTCCAGAGAGAAAGACAGCAGCAACTGCATGCAAGCAAGCACTTTTACAATGCTGAAGATCCAGTGCAGAGCAGAAAACTGAGGGTTGCTGATCCAGGTCCTGTAGCAGGCATTACAGCAAGGTGTCAGGCTGCTATCAATCCAAGGGTTTGGAAACCAGGGTGTGAGTCAGTCTGAGGCCTCAGCTGTCCAGAGTTAATGGGAAGAGGTCCAAAGAAGCCAGTCATCAATGCCAACAGTGGCTGATTCAGCATGGAGTTTAGAGAGGCAGCTTGCCTGCATCATCAGTGCCCTGGGAGAGCAGGGTTCCATGAGCCATCCATGTTGGAGAAGTGTGAGAACACCACTGAGCATCCTATGTTTCAAGGGGCATCTACAGTTGCTGAGTTCAGCAAGTTGGCAAGTGGACTGGATTACAAATACCTTGATTTGTGGGGTCTTCTGCCCATTTAAGCAATCGCATGTCCTGTTGGGGGGAAGTGAGCATGCTGACCTTCATAAAGGTGCAGGAACACCAGCCAACCTGTGACAACATCAACAACCCTGAATCAATTCTATACCTGCTGTACCCAGAGCTTGTAATTTAAAGGAGCTCACTTGGGGGATCTGATCTAAATCCTGGTACCAGGTGGGGAAAGGGTAGACTGGACCATCTAGAAGGACACTTAAAGGAACACTACACCCTCATATCATTTAAATTTTACTTGTTTCCATGCCAACAGACAACTCCTTTCCTGTAGCTGTTTGGGCTATATGTGTTACCTTTAGTTTGTTTTCACTGCTAACAGTAGCCCCTGTGACTTCCCTGGGGGTCTCCATTTCATGGCTGTTGAAATCTTATTGTCCATGAGAACTGCATTAGCATATGAGAACATGATGTCAGATCAACCATTTGTATCATGTGTCTCTATGCGGAAAGAACAAATACCCTGCAAAAACTCTCTGGAAATACATCAACTGAATGGAGTTTAAAGTGAAAAACCCTGCATTTGATACATAGTGTTCAAGCAATACAAGGAAGGGTTTATAAACATAACACTGGTAAGAAAAAATAAATATGATTAGTGTACAATGACAGGAAAAAGAGGATAATTAGGAGGGCAGGGTTGAAGATTAATAAAGGGCGGGGATGGAAGAGGGTTAGGAAGAGTAAGGGGGAGTCAGATATAGGTAGAAAGTCTAGGGTGGAAGAGGGTAGTAAGAGCAGGTAGAGAAATCATATAGTTTAGCCGCAGTATACATTTTGTAAGCTAAAAAGTTTCAGTCCTGACTAGAACTAGTACCAGAGGAGTCGAAGAGCATGGAACAAACATAAGGGTATGGGAGAGGCTTAATAACAGCTACAAATATCTTTTATTTTTTATGCAGCTAGCACTTTATAGAGGTTAACTGAGAAAATGCTAGTTAATTTCAGTATGGATTGAAGTTGGTTCCATAAGATATGAGGATGTAGTTTTCCTTTAAGAGGACCATGTTTAAAAGTTGACATCTGCACTAATCCTCTTTCTTTTAGGTTGCTGTTGTCAATAAAGTTACGATATCCTGTTAAACTTGGGTTGGTTATTGGCTGAGAGTGATCAGTTTTGGCAGAACTAACTCATTTGCATCCGTTGCATTATTAAAAATGCCTGTTCTTATTATGGATGGGCATCAGAATTTGAAACAGAACCGGAAATGGAATTTCCAATTCTGAATCTGACTCTACCTGCCATAATGTAAATGTGACCCCCAACCCTGATCAATTCTCCCTTTCCGAGTCCTACCTTATTGGAAGCATGAGGGTGAGGGATGGTGCCGTCAAGCAGGCACTGAGGCAGGCACTGAGGCACTGTCTTGTCTTATGAGTTGAGTCCAGACATCCAGCACAGTTCTTCATTGCCTATTGCAGTTTGCCAGAGTAACTTCTGCTGGTTCATCTTCACTCTGCCTCTGTCTCTCTGTACTCTCCTCGAGCACCCCCCAACAGGACTTTCCAGCCCCCCCCCCCGGATTACCCTCCGGGGGAGGACCCGCCTCTCCTACCTGGCGGCCTTTCTGAGAATTAGAGGGTCCATCTGGTGAGGGGCTCGGCCAGCCGTCAAAGTGCTGGGGATGTGAGCACAGTCCACTGGGCCCCTTGTCACTTCCCTAGACTGAGGGAGGGTTTTTCACTTTTTTCCTCCCTAGAGCTCGAATATGCAATGACATCTAGGGCACTTTGTGTGGCAACATCTGCAGCAGCTCTGCCCCACATCTGTGTGTGCATACCCCGGAACCCTCCCTGGGAAGGGAGAGCAGTTCTTCGGATGCTCAGCCCTTTCCCTCCCCTGCTGACCCCCAGTGGCTTGAGCTTGTTCCCGAACCCGGGTCGCCGGTGTGGCGTCCAGCACCTCAACCCTCAGTGCCACCAGGCTGGCCCATGAACTGAGACTTAAATAGTTGTTTTTTTAAAAGAAAAAGCAAATTAGTAGATTTAGTACCTTTACTGCTGTGATCGCTTAAAGAAACACGGTGCCGAGAAAAATTGCCGGTTTGAACGAGTATCGCAGCTGATCGTCATCAGAAGACATCTGATCTGTGGTAACGTTAAAGGAGAAGTCGTTTATAAAAATAAAGAAAAGCCTCTCTTGCTGTTTATAGAGTACCTTGCATGTCTGTGAGGTCTATAGGGAAAGTATCTGAAGTAGACATGAAAGCAAATACTAATATACACAGATCCGATAAAGGGGTCTGTTCTCCACTACAAACTGCCAACCTCCCTAACAAAAAATAATCAGCTACTCTACTAAGCTTCGCTATTATTTTAACCAGCCACAGTGTTGAGATAGACTGCATTTCATACACATTGCTAATATTTAGTGGTGTGTATGGTCTTTATTACATCTAACTTATGACAGAAAATTTAGTTGCTATGCTGGTGGAACCGGGGATGGAGGGTGAAGCTAATTTAAAGAAAGAGACCACTTGAGAAAATAGATACTGGACCAGAAGTCAAAAAACAAAATACTGAGCAACCCCAGACAGTAAAGCACTTCGACCTCATTATGTTAGAAATCACCAGCCTTAAAATAACTTTAAACAATGTGTCTGAAGATATCAAAGAGGTCAAGAGGGAGCTGGCACATCAGAAAAAGAGAATCACTGATGCTGAGGTGAGGATTAGTAGTGTTGAAGATAGAGCCACAAAAGAAATTGCAGAAAGTGTCACAAATTCCAGAAAGATTACTGAACTTATTGCTAAGGTGGAGGATTTAGAAAGTAGGAGCAGACGGAACAATCTGAGGGCATTTGGACTTAAGGAAGGAGTAAGGAGTGGAGGGGGCTGATGCTATTGAATTCACCAACACATTATTATTGTCAATTGCAGGACCTCCCCCATGGACAACTAGATACTGGTATTTTATTGAAAGAGCCCACAGGTCTCTTAAGCCAAACCCTTCCAGAAATGAAAAGCCCAAATCAGTTGTATTTCAGTTTCTGGATTTCCAACAGAAAATATTCATACAAAGAGCTCTTAGAAACACTACTTCTGTGAATTTTAAGGGGAGTTCTACTAAATTATTCAACAATTTGCCTCCTGAAGTAATCAGTAAACAAGATGCATTTTTTTTCCTATAAAAAGAAAGTTGAGAGAAGCAGGTCTTAAATATGGATTAATGTATCCTACTAGACTGAGGATCTGGGCTCCTATTGGCACCAAAGAGTACAATGGCTATGAGGCAGTCAAACAGGGACTAAGAATAGCCAGTCAAACAGGGACTAAGAAAGTATTTTCCAGCTCTTTTCTTCAACTTTGACTTTCAACACTGATAGTAACACATCTACTGTTTCACACTTCAGTAGGGTCTTAATGTGGGTTACTTAGAATGGGTTGGGGGGGAGGTTTGGACCTGGCCTTGATGGGTGGTATCTGCTGTACCCCCCACCCCCTTTCGATTGACTGTGAGGGCTATTGAGTAACTATGAATCTTCAGTGGATAGTAGTGCAAGGTCCCTTTGTCTCCTAGGATGTACTCACTCATACTTTACCTCTCTAATGGAGAACAAAATGTACATTGACATTGCAATACAAACTAGCTGCTACTGTGGTACTAGAGTTGCCGACTTAGAAATATTGGGATTCCAGAAGGTGTATTTTATTAGGCAATTTCACTTTACCCCATATTAACAGCAACAGACTCCTAACTTGTTAAAGACACAGGAGTCACCAGTTAGGCATGTCTGGATCCTCCTGCCACCTGACATCACTTTAGCTGGATGCAGTGGGAGTCTTTATAGGGATATTTGTAGATTAATTACTGAAATAGTCGGTGCAATATCAATCACATTTAATATTAATAGAAAATGTTAAACAAGAGTGTTGAAATGAGTCTGGGGTTTGGATCCTGGGGTGATGGGGATTCCTGTGTATTCCAAATAATTTTTGTGATATTGCTTGGGCCTGGCAGTTGAAGGGTGGTGGATGGAGTGGGGCATCCGTGGGGTTGGGTTGACCTCTCTCTTGTCCCATACTGATAAACTGCTATAGCAGACCCTTTCTGGTGATTGATGTTATTGAATAATTTCATTTGCGACCATCTTGCTTTAAAGTTCCGTTGTCTTACTGTTTGAATACCCCAACAATCATTTTCAAAATTCCAGTCTGACTCAAGAATAATTTCAGAATGTTTCTCTTGTGCAGTCTCTGCTTTTGGGCCTTTGTGAGCAGCATCATGATGTGGGATGTCCCACAAGGCATTGTGGTCAAGACACACTCACAAGATGGAGACGTAACTTAAGGGGCCTAGAGGAAGATGGACAAAAATGGAGCTGCATGAATCTAGTACTCTTTATTTTTGTATAATTTTGCAGGTACTCTTACCCTGTCTTCATGACTGATCAGGGGACAAATCAAATTGGAATAGCAAAGCTTTCTAAGTTTGTGCTGGTGGGACTATAAAGAGCTCTCAGGGAATGACTGAAAGATCTGATACAATATACAATATAAATCAAAACCTAGATTAAATAATCAATGAAGGTACAAGAAACAATAACATCATTGATCTCGTATTAACAAACATGGGGGCTCTAGTAAGTAACATCCAAATTCTGGAACCTTTAGCAAACAGTGACCATAACATGATCCTGTTTCACATACTATCAAGGGTCATGGATACAAAATGAAACACTTTAAACAAAGATTTTATAAGAGCAGACTATATCCAAATTAAACAACATTTGAATTTATGGGATTGGAAGTCTGAAAGGATAGGGCTCAATATACACCAGTCTGGGATAATTTACTAGCCAAACTTAAATACTGCATTGATAGCTGGGCTCCAACTAGAAAGAAATACAACAAGGGATATAGAAATCCGGTCTGGTGGAACAACAAAATAAAAAAATTGATTGCTAAAAAAAGAAAATCTATAAAAAATATAAAGACCAACCAACACAAGAAAATTGGGAACTGTACAAAAAATATGCGAATAAAGTAAAATTAGAAATCAGAAATGCCAAAAAGAATACAGAAATTAAGCTAGCTAGTAACACACTGGATAATAAGAAATGTTATAACTACATTGGATCATTGAAAGGTTCTAAAGCAACTATACGTCATTTACTTACTAACTCAGGAATGATAAGTAATGAATTACAAATAGCGGAGGAATTTAATGAATATTTTCAAAAAACCTTTTCCAATAAAGAACATTTTTACAACAACCCAAATACAGACCTTAATTATACAGTTGTTAAACCTATCTCTAAAGAAACTATTAAAGAATTACAAACATTAAAAATCACTTCCTCAGCAGGACCGGATGGGATACATCCTTTCTTCCTCAAAGAAACATCCTCTTGTCTATTTGGCCCACTGAGTAAATTATTCAACCTATCCCTTGAGAAAGTAGAAAGCATAGCAGATTGGAAAGAAGCAGTGGTTATCCCTATACATAAAAATGGTAACAAATCTGAAGTTTCTAATTATCGGCCTATAAGTCTGACCTCAGTCATACGGAAAATCTTTGAAAGATTAATATTACCCAGAATAGAAGAACATATTAATTATTATAACTTATATGACTTAACACAGCATGGCTTTAGAAAGGGAAGATCATGCCTAACTAATCAACTCAACTTTTTTGAGAATGTGAGTGCTGCTCTTGATAAAGGACTTCCAGTAGATATTGTGTTCCTGGACCTGGCCAAAGCTTTTGATAAAGTATCCCATAGAATTCTTTTGGAACATTTGGTTAAGCAAAAATTTCCATATGTCTTAATCAGGTGGATTAATTTGTGGTTATACTGCCGTAAACAGCGAACATCTGTTAAGGGCGCATTATCCTCCCAGGCAGAAGTTACTAGTGGGGTCCCACAGAGTTTCGTACTGAGCCCTGTTCTTTTCAATATCCTAATAACATCTATGCAACCAACTGACAGCGTATGGATATCCAAATATGCCGACGACTGCAAAATTGGAACTATTGTTAATACGCAAGAAGCAACAGATATCCTTCAAAAAGAACTAAAGGCATTAGAATTCTGGGCAATAGAAAATAAAATGAAATTTAATGAACAAAAGTGCAGGGTAATGCATTTGGGACATAGTAATAAAAAAAGGGTACTTATTAAATAATGTAACCCTACAGATAATGGACAATGAATAAGTTCTTGGAATAAATATAGACAATAAACTAAACTTTGAAAACGATACCACTCTCAAAGTAAAAAAATGTCAGCAGATTATGGGTAGTATATGGAAAAACATTAAGAGTAGACAACCACAGGTCATTCTACCATTATATACCAGCCTAGTAAGATCACATCTGGATTACTGTGCCCCCTTTTGTGCACCAACTACTATACATGGAATGAAACAAATACAGGGAGTTCAAAGAAAAATGACCAAAAAACTTAATGGCATGTCCGATAAAACATATGGTGAAAGACTGAAAATACTCGGCCTATACTCAATCAAATATAGACATCTTAGAGGAGATTTATGTATGATTTATAAATCATTCAAGGAACCAGGACTAATAGAAATATTAGGCATTGAAAGAAAATTCTGCGTATCAAATACCAGATCGCACAGCATGAAACTAAAAGGAACTAAGTGTCAAACAAAAAAAAGATTAAATTGGTTCACTCAGAAAGCAGTTAACCTTTGGAATACACTACCAGGCTCAATAGTAGAAAGTAAATCTATGGACATCTTTAAAAATAAACTCGACAAACACATGGGTAATAATAAATTTGAATACATAGACAATTAAAACCACCTTTGGGTGGCAAGTTCAAAAATAGGCTCAGCCTCCCGAACTTGTAAATTACTATGAAACAGGCCATTGTAAGGCTGTTTTATTGTACATTGCTAATACATTACAATATTCACTGTGTTTATCTACAGATTTACAGTATCTCCCACAAGACTGGGTCTGAACTTGAATAGATCTGTATTTATATTTTTAAATGTGAAGACTTAACTGAACATACTGCATAAGTCTATGAGTGCATCAGAGGCTGTTTGTGTATATATTAAAACAAAGAGGACAATTGAGACTTTTTGGTCTTTGGGGATGGCAGATCCGATTTTGGGAACAGACATATTTTTAGGTTAGATTTGCTTGTTTTTTCACTCACGTATTTGCTTCAGAATGACTTTTAAAGCACACAGATACTGATTAACCTAAGTAAATGACTTGAATGCCCTTCACTTGACAAAGACGTATTGTGGGGTCAGCACACCTTTAATATAGACACTGAATTTTTAAAGCAAAAATTAACATCAAAAGGGGTAGTTGATTTGCTTTACTCTTCATATTCTGAAGTTGATATGGTCAGAATGGGCTATGCTGAATACTTTGATTAGCCCCCTCCACACACACATACAGATTATTATTATGTAGTTTGAGTGTGTTGTGGGATATGGGGGAAGGGTAAAAAATATAAGCAGATCTTTTCAAATTAGTGAAGATTTCAAAGCTATAGTTCCTCATTATAACTCTATTTTTTTAAGTGGAAAAAATATACAGAGGAGGTTTGGGTGGAGCTGGTTTGCAATGTTCCACTACAGTCGAAGATGGTCAGGGTGCAGGGTACTGGGGGACCTTGATTTAAGAAGTTCTTATAGAGAGAACACTACTCTTAGAGGTACCCCCTTTCTAGTTCTAAGTTACACGATACATAAAATGTTCCCATTTTGTATTCTTATTGTCTCACTTTTACTTTTTCTTTCTGTCTCACTTTACTATACTTTCTTTGGCACCTTTGTTACTAATTTGGTACATTCTCACCTGTTCTTGATAGTTGATCTTGGTGGTACACAATCCAAAGGAAAAAAAGCTAATTTTTTTTTGGGGGTGGGGGGGGAGAAGGAGTAGTAAGACACACAGGAAGGGATGATAGCGCCTGTTAACACCTTTAATATGATTTATTGGAATGTGAAGGGCCTTAATCATAAAATGAAGAGATATTCTGTTTTTAGACACCTTAAGAAACTAAATACCTCATCTGCCTTTCTGCAAGAATCTCATCTTAAAGCAGAACACTAGACTATGATGAGAAGGGAATGGGTAGGACAAGTTTTCAGAGCAGGTAATACCTCAAAAAAGACGGATGTCCTAATTTTAGTAAATAAAAACATAGACTTCAAGATCTCTAATAAAATTGAAGATGGTGGGGGACACTTTTTATTAATTCAGGGGGTAATAAGAGAAGAACCTTTTACTTTAATCAACATATATGGATCCACAAATCCCACATGACATTTTTAATATCGTACAAGGAAAACTTAGTAATCTAACAGCCAGTACAGTGGTGTTGACTGGAGATATGAATGCTATTCTGGACCCTGTAATGGATAAGACTAGGTTTAGGCCGGGCAGAGCAAGGGCGGAGAAGGACTTAAATGACTTGATAGTTAATTATAATTTAATAGGTATTTGAAGGTTACAGCATTCCCCAAACAAAAGAATTTACTTTCTGGTCACCTTGCCATCAATCAGGTTCTAGAATAGACAATTTTTTAGTTGATAAACAGCTAGGGGGGACATGATAGAAACTTTTAAGTACCTCAGTGGAATCAACAAAGTCCAAGAGGGTAGCATCTTTCAGAAAAAGAGACTTGCAAAAACAAGGGGACACAATTTAAAGATAGAAGGAGGGCGGTTCAGGGGCAAAGTGAGGAAGTATTACTTCACAGAGAGGGTAGTGGATGCATGGAACAGCCTTCCTGAGGAGGTTGTGGGGTCTAAAACTGTGGGAGAATTCAAGAATGCATGGGACAGACATAAGGCAATTCTTGTGGGGGGTAGGAAGAAATAGGCTGTTGGTTAACTAGGATCTGCGGCCTATCCTGTAGGTAGGGACATGGGCAGACTAGATGGGCCAAGCGGTCCTTATCTGCCGTCAAAGTCTATGTTTCTATGTAGTAGACAGTGAATTTTACTGAAATTAAACCTCTAGTTATCTCGGATCATTCTTCAATAGTATTAAACTTTTCAGCATTACAAAGCTCTCATAAATTTAAGAGATGGATACTGAACAAAATATTAAATAACTCAGAAACTGTTGCTGAAATTAAGGCCAAAATAGAGGAATTTATGGTATTAAATGATACACAGGATATTAAACGTGGTATATTATGGGATTCCTTGAAATGCTGGCTTAGGGGTAAATTAATAAATTTATGTGCATACCAAAAAAAACAGTGAACATTTGCACAAGTTAAACTCTTAGACAGTATTAAAGACAGAGAAATACAATTAACTAATTCGGATAAGAGTGTGTGGGAGAAGTGGTCTAAACTTAAAACAGAATACGATGAACTAAGTAGATATAAGGCTGAGTTTGCCATCAGGATATCAAAACTCAATTATATAGATACTGGCACCAAGGCTTCAAAAATACTGGCCATAAGACTCAAACAAAATATTGCTACCACATTCATTTCAGCTAAAAGAGATGCTTCAGATAATAGTATTCTTATTGGTGCAATAAGGATAAATAGGGTATTCCATCAATTTTAAAATATATGCACAAAATAATGTGGAGAATGTCCCCTCCCTTTCAGATTTGGTATTGCCTTCAGTCACTCCTGAACAGGCAAAGGGGCTAGAGACAGACATCTCCTCTTCAGAAATTTTAGAGGCCATCAAATCACTCAAAAAGAATAAGGCCCCTGGCCCGGATGACTACCCAGCTACTTTTACCATACCTTTGCTGAGCAACTACAGTATCACCCATATTAAGAGCTATGTTTATGGAAACTATATCACAAGGCTCTTTGTCTAGTGGTCAGACGTGTGGACTCATCACTCTTTTTTTTCCCCCCGAATTCTATTTGTGCACCACTCACCTCTGAACTCTCTCCGGCAACCTCCTGGATCACAGTCTCTACCTCCACATGTGGCTCGGAAGTCACAGGCTCCTCTCCAGCACCGGGCATCCCCCAGGTCTACTCTACGGGGAAGGCCGCCCCCATGGAGCTCTTTCTCCTAGTATTGAGACACCGGGCCGGAGAGGAGGGGGATAGCCTGAGGACCAAGCCCATGATTGGGAGTGTGGTCCATGAAGGGAGGTGCTTTCGCCTATTGGAGGCGAGGTTGTTTTTTTCTTTTGCGCTACGCCCCCAGTGGAGCCCAGCTACTTAGGCAACCCATGCCGTGGCTCCAACCCGGCATACACCTGCGATGCTACATTTGGCTACCCCCCAGCCTTCGCTAAAGGGCGCTAGTTGAACTAGTGGCTACCCTAACCCTCCCCGGGAAGAGAGAGCAGTCCTCCGGACACTCAATCTCTTCCCTCCCCTGCCGACCCCCGGCCGTTCCTGAACCCGGGTCGCCAGTGTGGCATGAGGTGTGGCGTCCAGCGCCTCAACCCTCAGTGCCACCAGGCCGACTGGGCTCATCACTCTTATACTTAATTCAGGGAAAGAACCCTTGGACTGTAGCAGCTGCAGACAAATGTCTTTAATTAATACAGATATCAAGATTCTGGCTAAGGTACTGGCTAACAGGCTTGAAGATGTTATTCCATATCTGACCACATCACAGCACAGCACAACAGACAGGGTTCATGAAGGGTAGAATATCTTCAGACAACATCAGAAAAGTATTTCATGTGATGGAAGCTTCTAATAAGGTGAACTTCTCTTGTGGCTTGCTGTCTTTAGATGCTGAGAAAGCTTTTGATAGAATTTTATGGAATTGTATTTTTGTTGTTCTCCACAAATACAACATCTCTGCCAAATTCATAGAGTTTATTAGAGTTTTATACAACAACTCCTCTTCAAGTGTTACAACTAACGGAGTCATCTCTGAGTCATTCAAGATAACAAGAGGAACAAGACAAGGATTCCCATTTTCCCCTTTACATTTTAATTTAACAATCGATCCTCTGACAAGGAAACTAAATGCAGACAGAATACTTAAGGGAATCACTGTAGCAGGTAAAGAGATATGAACATCGGCTTATGCAGATGATCCATTTCTCTCAATATCTCATATAGAGAATTCTATACCTAGAGTGTTACAAATAATAGAGGAATTTGGAGAGATCTTAGGATATAAATTAAACCTAAGTAAAACTAATTTTTTACCTACAAATAATTGGCGTAATAAGGAGACAATTAGTGATTTGGGTTTGTCCTGGGCATCTGAATATATTTATTATCTAAGATTATATAGGAATGTTACCTTAACAGTCAACAAGAATCTGGCATTAATCAAACAGAACTTTATGGAATCTATACTACGATGGCATAAACTTCCTCTGGGATTTTGGGGTAGGCTGGATGCGGTCAAAATGAACATACTGCCCAAGATTTTATATATTTTTACTATGCTACCTTGAAGGGTAAACAAAAAAATGGATAGAAGGTCTCAACTCAGAAATATCTAAATGTATATGGGGTTATAAAAAAGTAAGGATAACTTACTACAAGTTGACCAGTGAAAAGAAAAAAAGTGGTTTGAAGGCCTCTGACCTCCTTCTTTATTATTTGCCAGCCAGACACTCACAAATATCTAAGTGGGTATCACACCCAACTGCATCTAACTACATACCAGAATGGATAGAAATAGAGATTAACATCTGTAAATCCCTGAATATAAATGTATATGCCATTCTATTTTCAAAGAAAATCTCAGCTCCTGTGAGTATGATTATTTCTGATTCAATAAAAATAATAAAATATGTATCAGTGAGGTTCAAACTTGAACTACACAGATCTCTACTGCAACCCATATGGGATAACCTGAATTTCTTAACATGTCCTGACCCAGTATTAAAACAAAGATGGATTGATAAGGACATATGGAAAATAAAATAACTGATACACATTAACTCCTTTCTCTCCTTCGAGGCACTGAGGGGAAAAATAAGAATTGTCAAATGAAGGGAGTGGATTCTTTGAGCAATTGTTGAATATGCTACAGACACAAATTCAGCCTGAACTAACATTCCTGAAAGAAACTAGATCCTATATTGCCTGCATGCATTTGTCCCGCTCTATCTCATCTTTGTATAACTTTTTTCCACACATCTCCAAAGATATCCTCACAGAGCCGTGTACATAGTGGTCACAGGAATTAGAGGTATGAGTGGACCAGTGGGACTAGACTGCAATTTGAGACCTTGCAATTAAGGCTTTTAAAACTTCTAATCTGAGGTTATTGCATTTTAAAACCCTTCGTAACTTATACTTCACACCCGTGCATGTGTACAAAATAGGTATCAAAAAAGATTCCACTTGCAATAAATGTAAATCTGATAGCGGGTCAATATCCCATATGTTTTGGTTCTGTCCTAATATTTAGATGCTGTGGAATGAAGTTAGGCAGGCTCTTAGTGGCTTACCATCTATGGAAAGCAAAGCATCACTTGATACGTGTGTCATAGGACATTTCAACAAAGAAGACAGATGGTTTCATGAACAAAAATACTCACTTTTATTATTAGGGGGTTCTATCAGAAATTGTATATTACAACACTGGATATAGGAAACAACACCTTCCAAGAAAGGATGCCTTTCCCATATACTAGGAAATCTTAAAATGGAGAAAATGGTCTTGTATGTAAATGGAATAGGACATAAGTTTGATCTCAGGTATAATATAATAGTTTTTTCAAAGGTAATGAGGTGGGAGATAGCAATTCCTGATCTATCTTCATGTTTAGTAGTAGATCCACAAGTAAACTTAATGCTGTGTCCAAAACTGGTTTGATGTCCATATGATAACTTTGGTATTTAACTATTTCTGTCCTCTCTGACTTTATTTCTATCTCATTCCTTTGGTACTTCATACATATTCTTTCTTCCTCTTCTTTTCTTGATATGTAGTGCTGTATAAAGCAGAATAATATGATTACTCTACATGGAAGTTTTTTTTTCTTTAACTTTGATTATTACTTTTTATTTAAACAAGAGAAACGATATGATAGTTTATTTTCTAATAAGTAGGAAATGTCATGTTCTCAGTAAACTGAGATTTGTTAAGAAGTTTTTAAAGGTTTTTTTTGTAAGAAAGTGATTAGCCAAATAATTATTTATAGGCTGCTATGTTCTGTAATTAACCGAAAGTTCCTAAAATAATTTCTGATGTATGTGAATTGTTGATGTTGAATATTGTGATATCACTTGATTCTATTTAATAAAAACTTTTATTGATAAAAAATAAATAAATAAATAAATAAAGAAAGAAAGAAAGAAAGGCAGGCAGTGCTGGAGGAGGGAAGCTCTCATGTAGATCTCGTGGTGGAAGGGTCTGCAGTGCTGGAAGTGGGTGCAAGCTATGCCACCCCACGTCTCAAAATCAGAGAGTAAACTGTGAACAGAGCTGAGTTCTGGAGAGGAAGAGAGTGGGGAACCACATGCAAGAAACCATCTGGGAAACACTAAAGATCCAGCTTGGAGAAAAAAAACAAGGGCTACTGATGCAGGTCCTGTAGCAGGCACTACTGCATGCTGCTGGGCTGACTCTGACCTGGGAAAGAGGCCGGAAGTGACTGTAGCCAGGGTTCAAGGCAGCCAGTTCAGCACAGAGCAGAACGAGGGATCCTACCTGCACTGTAGATGCCCTAGGAAAACAAGATATCCAGGGGAATGTAGCATCAGGAGGAGTCATCCAGGAGTCATGAGTATGCCACAGTGTGGCACTGTTTCAAGGGACTGCACCTGTTGTTTCACTATGTTTTGCAACCTGGATTACAAATACCAAGTGTTGAGGGGTTGCACGGCCTGTGAGGTTTGGGTAAATTGATCATGCTGCTTGGTTTAAAGTGCACCAGTGTTGGCCAACCCATAACAACATCTATGGGCCTGCAGTGATTCTACACCTGCGGTTCCCAGGGGCTGAGTTAAGGGAGTGCTCACAGGGGTTAGGGAGCAGCTACTGGGGTCTGGTTTAAAACCTGATACCAGGTGGGAAGGGGTAGATCTGGCCTGCATAGGAGGGCACCTAAGGGGGCCATGTTTAAAATTATTTGCATTAACCCACCTTCTCGCAGGTGGTAGGTTGTTAACAAAGCTGTGTTATTCCATTAAATTTGGGCTGGTTACTGACTTCCCATGTGGCAGACAAATTAGTGGTTTCCTTACCAAGCCCACTAATAGCTGCAGCCCTTGTGGCTTGGTCAACTGGAGTATCTCCAAGACTTCCCCCTGAACTGCAATTTACCAGATCACACCAGTTTACCAAATGTAATGGCAGCACCATATGTATGACCCAGGCAAGCCTTACTGCAGGGTCCATCACAGACTGGTAACAGCAGTGGGATTCACAGAAAACAAGTTTGCTGGGTAAAAGAGAAACTGTTACTCTGTGAAGGTTTTTTATTTTGTGATGCAACTAAAATTAGACATGTTCCAACTAATGGAGCCACTAGGCCACAGGTGCCCCTGGCAGGGGGAGGTGTGAGACAACTTACCTTCATGCCTGATTCCTTCAATGGAGAGAACTTGTAGTGCACTAATTGGCTGGAGTAATTTCAGCTTGTAGCTGAGTTGAACGAATGGGATGCAGAAGATAAGCAAAAATTCACTGACTTTTATTTTGAGGAAAGGCCTGTGAAGTGTATTGGGGACTGGAATCTGACATCAGACAAATTATACTGCTCTGCTAGTGGCCATGAAACAGTTCTTGCGCCTGCCGAATGTGCTGTTTGAGAAGGAACTGTCTTTTTCAACAGAAGGAGGAATCTGCTCCAGACATTGGAATAGCCCTGTGGCGGCTGGTAGTCAAGGTCTTTCCAGATGCTGGATTGGCCACCCAAGATCTGGTGGTCCAAGACCATTTCACTGCTTACACAGAGAGTGGGGAGCTCACTTACAAAACCCCTCAAGGTTACACCAACCAATTGAATATGCCACTGAATCGGAGGTTGTACGAAATTTGGATTTTCCTCAGATTCCGCGTCTTCAACTTCGTGCCTATGAAGTGTCCCCAGAGACTGTTATTCTTAAGGAATTGGTGGAAGCCATTGTAGAGGTATGAGAGGAAATAGTGGGGGCTCTCTCAACTCTGTATGCTGAACTTGAAAAATTGAAAGTGAAGCATGAGACCTCTAGGACTCCACAATCAGAGATTCTAACCTGGCAACAGAGGCTTTTTGGGAAACCCACATCCTAAGTCAGTGAATTTTCAGAATAGAAAGCATGATGATTGGGCATGTTTGAGGTTGTGAGGCATGCACCACTATGAAAAATAGTGTCCCCAGTGGAGAGGTTTGTCGAGACCTGGAGCTGTGCAGAATGTGATTGAGGACCAAATGCCTGACAAAGGACAAACAGATGCCCCTTAACAATTTGTGACCTGGTCTACAGTGGGACTAGGTTATCTTCTCGGGGAAATTGGTGTCCACTGCAAGTTTTTGGTCGACTCTGGTGCACAGCTGTCCACTTTGAATGCCCGAGTGTTGGGAGGAGCGACTGAAAGGTCCTCGCTAAGCTTACAGTCTTACAAAAGAGCATTTTGCACAGCAGTTGGAACTGTCCTCAAAGTGCTGGAAGTGTGGCAAACAGTGATCAGCCTAAAGGAACTGCAATTAGCCTGTGAATTCTTAGTGACGGAAGATGTGATCCAAACAGCACTACTTGGGACTGCCTGGTTGTGGCAATACAGAACAACACTTGAACTCTGCTGAAAGTGCCTGTACTGTATTGGGGAGGAAGTTTCCCTTGACATCTAACAGTGAACAAAGTGAAGGAACAGAGGTCCATGAGGTTGTGGCCAGCAGCTATGTGACTGTTCCACTAAGAAGTGAACTGCTCATCCCTGGCCAGGTCAGAGGAGGTGAGGCCAAAGGCTGAGAAGGGCTTGTGGAATCCCAGCAAAAGAAAAGTCACGACTTCCTCGTAGCTTGGTCAATGAGTAGAGTAGAGTAGAGTAGAACAGGGACAAGTACCAGTGCGGGTTGCCAATGTGATGACAGAGCCACAGACTATCTACCAATTGACGGTGATTGGCACCTTCCACTCTGGGGTAACGATATCGCCTATATATTCAACCACACTTCAAGGCTTGCAAACTAGACCCCCAAGAACCCCAACTAGAGAACAAGTGCTAGGTTGGACGGAACAGAACTTACCTAAAGATACTCCAACTCAAGGAATGAGAACTGGTGCAAGAGCAGATGTGAGCAGCCTGGGAAGCAGTGTAGGAGTGTGCCAGTGTATTCAGTTTGGGGGATCATGACCTGGGATGTAACCGGGTTTATCAAGCACTGGTAACCATCTGATAACTGTTAGAAGAACAGTTGCAACAGATGACTGACCAGTGAATTATTCAGCCCTCCACAAGCCCATGAGCCGCCCTAGTAGTCCTGGTACAGAAGAAAGATGGAGGCATACAAGTGGGTGTGGACTATCGCTACAAGAATGAGATTACCATAAAAGATGCGTACCCACTACCTCGTATTGATGACACCCTAGATCTGTTGGCAAAGGCTTGCTGGTTTTCCACTCTGGACTTGGCTAGTGGGTACTAGCAAGTTGAGGTTTGCCCAAGGACTGACTGAAGACTGCATTCACAACCAGACAAGGACTGTTTGAGTTTAACATCATGCTGTTTGGATTGTGTAATGCTTCGGGGGATATTGCAATGCCTGATAGATATCATACTGGTGGATCTACAAGAGACATCTTGCTTGGTATACTTCAATGACATAATAGTCATTGGCGGGACTTTTCAAGAGCATCTTCACAAGTTGAAGGCACTTCTGAGGAAGCTAGATGCTGTAAGCCTGACAGTGAAGCCATTTAAGTGTAACCTCTTCTACACCGAAGTGAAATATCTGGGACACCTAATCTCAGCAGATGGAGTGGAAACAGACCCAAAGTGGAGGCAGTGTGGTTCTGGCTGGTACCTCATTTGGTGACAGAGATTAGGAGCTTTTGAGACTGGCATAGTACTAGAGAAGGTTCACTAGGGAGTTCACCACCACTGCTCTGCCACTGCACTAGCTCACTGAGAAGGGGATGCAATTTTTGCCTGGGCAGACCCCTGCCAGGAGGCCTTTGTGGAACTGAAATGACTGATCTCTGCGCCCATCCTAGCATATCCCAACCAGCAACTGCTGTTTATCCTTGACACACACCAGACACCTGCAAGGTGGGCATTGGAGCAGTGTTGGCCCAGGTGGTAGATGGCAAGGAGAGAGCGGTCGCCTATGTGAGTTTGACTCTATGAAAGGCAGAGTGCAAGTATGCCATGACAAGGAAAGAACTGTTAGCCGCTGTAACCTACTGTATACTCACCATTTCCGCTACATCCTATTTGGAAAGACCTTCACTGATAGAATGGAGCATTGCTTGCTCCGCAGGCTACACAGCTTCCTTGAGCCTGAAGGACAGCTTGCTCATTGACTGGAACAGTTGGCACAGTTCAATTATCAAATCATACTGATTGAGAAAATAGTATAATAATGCAGATGCCTTATCCCGGAGGCTGACATCAAGTGCAACAATGCCAGGAGAGTTCCTGACCATGGGGTGTGCTGAAGCCCCAGCCCCTGCCAATACGAAAGAGGACAAAGAATGGCCAAGTTTGCTGGACCAGCAAAAGGACAATGCAGTGGTCACCAGACTGATGTTCTGATTGGAAAAAGGACTTACTATATTACTCAAAGAGGTGCGACATAACTCCGAACCTTGCAAGTACCAAGTGCTGTGGACTTACATGTACAGCAAGAGCTTTTGGTGCTGAAGGCTGCAGATAAGGAAGGCAGGCCTGATCACAAACCCATAGTAGTCCCCAAGTTGATGGTTCCAGAGGTCATTAGAGCATTACATAACACCACCACTGGGGGACACTTGTGGGTAAAGAAGCTCACACAGAAAGTGCAGGTCAGATACTACTGGCCAGAGTGGAGAAAATCCATTAAGGAGTGGTGTAAAGCCTGCCTGATATGTGGGTCCCAAAAAGCTGTAGATGCTGCTCCAAGAGCCCCGATGGTCTCGTCCCAAACTAGTCGGACCCTAGATAGGATGGCAATGGATATCCTGGATCCCTTGCCACTGACCACTAGATAAAACATTTATATCTTAATAGTGGCAGAATATCTCATAAAATAGGATGAAGCCTACCCTCTGCCTGATCGGGGAGGCTCAAACAGCTGCTACGGCTTTTGTGGAACAATCTGCTTGCAAATATGGGGCCCCCAGATCCGTCTGTACAGACCAGGGATAGAACTTTGAGTCAAGGTTGTTGCAAAAGGTGTGCAAACCCCTAGAAGTACACAAAACCAGGACTGCAACATACCACCTGCAGTTGGACTGGTTGAGCGGTTGAACCACACACTCCTAGCCATGCTGTCCTCCTCTGTGTGGGATAATCAGTCAGAATGAGATAGTCTGCTGCCATACGTCATGCTGACTTACCGAAGCAGTGTATAATCCACGATGGCGTACTCCCCATTTGTGGTGATGTTCGGTCATGAAGTCACTCTGCTGGTGGAGCTGCTCAATGGGGCAGATGTCCAGGACAGGTATACTGATCCTGCTGATTATGTAACTGAACTGTTGTGGCACTTCAGCACAATAGCTGCAGTGGTTAAAGAGGCACCAAGAGAGAACAGAAAGAGCAGTACGAGCTTAAAGTATTCGGTAAAGTGTATGCAGGGGGTGACTGGGTGCGGGTTAAGAATCAGAGTTGTAAAAAGGGTGTTTGCCTCAAGCTGCAGCCATGGTTCAAGGGCCCATATCAACTGATTAAGAAGGTGAGCAGGACTGAGGCGGTTACTAAAAAAAATACCCTGGTGCCCAGACGTCTAAAAAGTCAACTGGAATGTGAAAAGTCTGACAACACAGGAAAAGACTAGTATTCACTTCTTCGTTAAGTAACATTGTTCATTTTATTATTAAAACCATACATTATGGAAAATAGCAGCAAACAGATGGCGACAACATAAGCACTGACGTTTGATTAAGAAGGTCTCTGATGTGTTGTTTAAACTGTTACCTGTAAATTACAGACAGACTGTACTCATGTATTATAACCAACTGAAACCTTATCATGGGTCCGGGCTCACAGAGGGGACAACTGCTAAACAACAGCCCCCACCTGAACTTCCACTTCAACTTGTCAGGCAACTGCCAAAAACCCGGAGGCCACAAGGGCATTGCCAACAGAGACAGGAACCATGGCCTACACACTTTCTTGACAGCAAAGACTCCAAAGATGGGGACATAGAAACTGGTCAACCCGGAAGGATGGTTCCCCTAGCAGGCCCTGGTGCACCGATTGGGCCCCCAGAACTTGAACATGAAGAAGCTGACCCTGCAAATTCTGGGGAAGAGCTCAGTGGTGAGATGGCGATGGATAGCCCTGGCTGCCAGTGGACAGAAGTTGCACCAGACCAGAGAGAGTGTGCAGGGCTCCTAGCTGGCACAAGGACTATGTGATGGACAGTAACTCAGACCCAAGTTGTGCCAGCTGGATACAGGGAAGTATCCTCACATGGAAGAGGGTAATGTAATGGGCTTGCTCGGGTAGGCCCACCCCTGCACTCAGAAACCTCGCAGGAGAAGAGACTCCAGGAGGCTTCTGGGGAAAGGAGGGCATCAGGTTCTGGTGCCTTTTCTGTGTCATGCGGGCTGTTAAGTTGCTGGAGTGACAGCCCCAGGCACAAACCAAGGCAGAATGTGAGCAGGGCTTATAAGGGCAGGACTGTGCTGGTGGAGGAAGATCTGGTGGAAATCTCGTGGTGGAAAGATCTGCAGTGCTGGGAGTGGGTACACGCTGTACCATCCCAGGCTTTAAAAGTGGAAAACAAACTGAACAGAGCTGCTGAGTTCCAGAGAGGAAGAGATTGGCAACCACGTGCAAGCCAGCATTTTGGCGATGCTGAACATACAAAGCACAGAAAAAGACCAAGGGCCAAGGTTCATTTTTGGATGGAGGATTGGGACAATTGGCACACAGTTTTCAATTTTGACCCTTTTCTTCTACCCTGGGGACAACATGTTCATTGTTATTGAAGTTTTAAACTGCCGCTTTATGAATCTATGCTTGAATGAACAATATGACCCATTATTTTGTTCATTTAACCCTTGCTTTTTATACCCAGTGGGTCAATATCCCACACAGATAAACATCTGAAATGAACCCTGAAGCACTGCTGATCCAGGTCCTATGGCAGACACTAAAGCATGTGTCCAAGCTGCCTTTGACCTAGGGGTTTGGAAGCCAGGATATGTGAGAGTCATATCAGGGCTTCAGCATTCCATAAGTAGTGGAAGGAGGTCAGAAGAGCCTGCAGCCAGTGCCCAAGGTAGCTGGTTTAGCATGGAGCAGACAAGGAAACCTACCTGCATCATAAACGCCCTGAGAAAGCAGAGATCCATTGGCCTGCTGCATCAGGAGAAGCCATCTGGGAACCATGAGTACGCCGTAGAGCAGCACTGTTGCAAGGGACAGCACCTGTTGTTTCACCATGTTTGGCAATTTGGATTACGAATACCCCATGTTGAGGTGTTTTCTGCCATTTAAGCAATTGCATGGATTGTGGGGTTTGGGAAATTGAGCATGTTTCTCTGTTTAAAGTGCACCAACACCTGCCAACCTGTGGAAACATCTACAGGCTTGCAGTGATTCTACACCTGCAGTTCCCAAGGCATACCTCTCAACCTTTCATCACTGAAATGTACATCTACTGTGTTTAATGTCTGTCATTTGTGGAATGCTTAGATTCCTTGGGTCACCACTGACCTACCACCCTGACCTACCACCCCCAGTCCTCCAGTGCCCCTGGTTCCACCTACGCAAGGTTTCCGCCTAGGAAGCCAGACCCCTCCTACCTAAAGCTTTAGAGTGTAACAGCCCTAGCAATGATTCCCTAGACCCCAAAATACTCCGGCTAGTCCTAGATGAAGTCCTAGTCCCCCTCACCAGCCTACTTAACTGGTCCCTTTGTCTGGGAAAATTCCCCTTTGCCTAGAAAACTGCCATAGTCACACCTATACATAAAGGGGGCGATAGGTCCACCCCCAGCAATGACCGGCCTATCTCCATTCTTCCTCCCCTCTTCAAAGCCCTAGAAAAAGTGGTTGCCAATCAAATCACAGAATACCTGGCTAAGCATAATATCTTGTGTCTGGAGCAGCATGGCTTCCGTGCTGGTCACAGCACTGGCAAGGCGTTAATGGAGTTCTCCAACTTCCTGCACTCCTCCCTGGATGCTGGCTCCCTAGCTGGAGCAGTGTTCATTGACCTCTCTAAGGCCTTCAACACTGTCTCCCATCCTCTGCTACTAGATGCACTCTGTCACACTGGTTTCTCCACTGGCCCCCTCGCCTGGTGCTCGAGCTACTTATCAGCCCGTTCCCAGTGTGTCAAAATCAATGGAACACTCTCAGAAACACGACCCATCCACTCGGGAGTACCCCAGGGGTCCATCCTGGGCCCCCAATTGTTTAGTCTCTTTTTAAACACCCTGTCCAGAGCCTGCACTGGTAATATTCTGTGGTATGTCGACGATGCCGTTATTTTTGCCACCCACAAAAATCCCACCTCCCTCCAGGACTCCCTACAACACTCCTTCAACGATGCCAAAACCTGGTTTAAGGAGCACAGACTCATCAATTTAAAAAAAAAAACAAGACAATGCTGTTTACCCACCCCCAAAACAAGGCCAGCAACAGCCCACTCAGTATCCTCCCTATCACCCAACAACTGCTTGAACAAGTCTACTCCTACAAGTACCTTGGGGTCACTTTCGACTCAGCCCTCGCCTTTCATGCCCACATCAATGCCCTTGTATCCGCCACTAACACCCGGCTTGGCATCCTCTACCGCCACAAGGACTGCCTCCCGCCCGATGCCCTCCGGCTTGCCGTTACATCCTCAATTCTGTCCCTTGTGGATTATGGCCTGCCGGTATATGGCGAGGCTGACACCACTGCTCTTAACAAAATTCGCATCACCCTAAACAAGGCCTGCAGGCTAATAACTGGTGCCTCCAGGCTCACCCACACTTGCCAACTCTATGACAAGACAAATCTCCTTAACCTTGATGAACGTCTCCGCTACCAAACCTGCATTCTAATTAAGAAAATTCTGCTCGGGCTCTCCCCACCTGAGTTGTCTGCCTCCATTCAGCATACTCATTCCACTGTCGCAACCCGAACCGCCAACAAGACCACTCTATTAGTCCCCAGAACTAGGGCCACCCATGCTCAGAGGTCTTTCCGCTACAGAGCCCCAACCTGGTTTAACTCCCTCCCAGCAACCATATCCAACTCCCCCAAAATTGCCACATTCAAAACAACCCTTCGTAACCAACTAGTTAATACCTGCAGCTGCTCCGGTCACTAATTGGCACTGTACTACTACTACCACCTAGCACCACACAATGCCCACTGGGCTACATCCCCACCCCCCCACGCCACCCCTGGTTCCCTGCCCTCTAATCCCTGCATCCGATGAACCTTGTAATAACTGAATTGTTTAAAATTGTTCTCTGTATGAAACCATTTGTGTAACGCTTGTCTACTACTGTCATGAACTCTGTAAACTTGTAACTCTGTCTGTTCTCTCTGTGACGAGGTACCTTTGTAAATGAGCCTCTGGCTCAAAGGTTGTAAATCCGAAATTGTACAAATAAATAAATAAACCACTGAAAAGGGGACTGTCTTGTCTCAGTGGGCCTACTCGGTCACCAAAATTCAAATAAATAAATAAAATGAGATACATGGTCACTCAAAATGAGGGACAATGAGGGACACATCCTCATAATGAGGGATACATCTTCAAACACGGAGATACAATCTCAGAACACAGTGGAAACCATTGTGTTTATCTGCATAAAGTTTACTTTTGATTTAGCATCTTAGAATATTATGAATTTATGCTTTAAAGTCTAAGTTTACAGCACATTCTCTGTGTGAACAGCTCCATTTCCTTGAGGAACAGAGCAATTTTGAGGAGTAAAATGAGAGACATCCCTCATAATCAGAGACAGTTGAGAGGTATGACCCAAGGTCTGAGTTAAGAGAGCTCCCATTTGGGTCTGTTTAAAACCTGGTACCAGGTGGGAAGGGGTAGATCTGGTGTACCTAACAGGGCCATGATTAAATTACATTTCACTAACCCTCCTCTTGCAGGTGGTTGGTTGTTAAAGCTATGTTAATCCATTAAATTTGGGCTGGTTATTGACTCCCCCTGTGGTAGAGAAATGGGATTTACTCACCTAGTAAAGATGACTATACCTGCCACCTTTATAGTGCTCTGTAAGCTATAACCACTGGGTAATCCTCCATCCATCCATTGGACGATGCATGATCGTAAATCTTTGTGAGTGCCAGAGAGCAATCCACCTGGCTCCATTCCGAACACTCCAGTATGACACTTCCCTAGCAGAGAGAAAAAAAAAAAAAACACCACCAGACAAACCCCCCATGAAAATACAGAAACCAGTACTCAACCCTCTAGAATAAAGCCCATATTAAGTGTGCACTGAAAGCTAGTGACTTTACTAAGTGAAGCACAAAAACAAATACATAGTATATAGAAGGTACACTTAGGTGGGACAATACAGAAACCCACCCTGCCCTACAATAATGGCACACATCATATATGTAAAGATAACAGAGAAACACATAAAGTAACTAAAAACAGATGTGCCAAAATACACCGGCGCTGGCACCCTACTCCATAATATTTTATTTATTTATTTAGTTTTTGTTAACCGGGTAGGTACACCAGATAGCATAGCTGCCTGTTTTCAGGTACGACTCAGGAGATTCCAACAAAGGGTACGAAAACAATAGTAGATACAAGAAAACATCATGGGAACAAGTAGAAGTAGAAGTCAGACATAGTACACTTATACAAAATTTTCAGCAATGACAGTACATTTGCAAGAAGCTATATGTAGTAACAAAACAAAAATATAGAGAAGATTGAGAATATCGATTCTCAATCGACTGAGATTGAGAAAAAGATTGAGAAGACTGAAAAATATTGAGAAGAAGCCAGAAGGGGAAGGAAGGAAACATATTCAATTCAGTGCTTTAGAGTAACTGGTAATTGCTATTTTTTCTTTTAAACTTAGATTGTGGGCTTTTAGTGACACTATACTTTCTTTGTTGTCTTTACTTATAATTGTTTTTGGGCTGTTGAAAATTTAAAACATAGTGGTGGTGTAATTCTGTGCTGTCTTTAATTGCTGCAAATTTTATCTTGGCTCGTCTGACTGCCCTGTAGTTGGGTGAAGGGTGTTAATTGTCTGGCCTATGACCTCAGCTACGTGATAACTGTAATTCGGTGCTGTCTTTAATTGCTGCAAATGTTCGCCCCCCCTCCCCTTCCCCCAACTCTTAATTATATGCCCTGTTAAATCTGATTGACAGGAGCTAAACACAGGGTATAGTAAGGGGTGTGAAGTAGGAGGGGCATAAGGGGGAAGAAGCCCACCCTCAGCACAAGTGTTTTGACTCATTTATTTATTTATTGGTTTCTTATTCTTTAAAAAAAATATATATCTGAGGATCAGTGGCAGGATTTTTAGTACAGTAAATTAATAAAAAGGGAACTAGGAGAGCTTCAGTAGCAGACAAGTAGTGGAATTGCAGTATAATGTGGGGAGTGGTGCAATGCAGTGGCTGTGGGGCAGCCATATTCAGGCAGACCTTCTGGACACTGAGGTGCTGCCCTATCTGCATGCATCTCTGGACTGTGGGATGAGGTAGCCAGACTCAGAGTGGAAGTAAACTGGGTCAGGTACCATCACCCTATCCAGGGACCACCCAGTCCAATGCAACTGCCTCAAAGGATGCCGAGAACGAGGAGCACTTGGATGACAGTGGGCTCAGGGAGGTTAGAGCAGTCAGGCAGAGAGGCACATCCCAGATCCTATTCCACTCAAGAACTCATATGCCACACTGGCAAATGAGGAAAACCAAATAGAGGTACCCAGAGAAGTGAAGGAAAGGATGTGGAGGTTAGCCAAGGAGGTGACCTCAGCGGGAAAGCAGTGGACCCCAGAGGAGCAGGAAGCGAATCCTGGTGGGGGACTCCATCATAAGAGGGATCCAGCTAGGAACACAGGAGGGGGAGGACAGGGAGGTGAGGTGCCTACCAGGTGCCACGGCATGGAGGGATGGAAGGAAGATCCTGGGGATCACTGGGAAGGCAAGATGGGAGGGTGAGCTGGATGTCATTATCCACCTAGGTACTAATGACCTGGCAAATGGGAAGCCAAAGGAAGTTCAGGAAGAGTTTAGGAAACTGGGGAGGGGTCTCAAGCAAGTAGCTACTTCTGTCACTTTCTCACAAGTACTACCTGTGAGAGGCAAGGGAGAGCATAGGAGTGCATGCACCAGGAACTTTAACTCATGGTTGAAGAATTGGAGCTGTGAGGAAGGGTTTGGATTCATTGGTGACTGGGGACCCACCTGGAGGGATGGAGGTTTGTCAAGCCTGACGGCCTGCATCCATCCTGAGGGGAATCCAAGACTCAATGATAAGTTTAAATGCTACATTGACAAGCATTTAAACTAGCAAAGGGGTGGCAGGCCAGCAAGGAAGGTACCTACTTGCTCACCCCCACAGCTAGCAGTGGAACCAGTGAACCAGAGGAGTGGCTATCTCTGCAAAGCAGTGCGCAAAGATGGAGATTAGTGCCCAAGAGGTGGATACAGAAAAGGGCAAAATTCAGCAGAAGGGCAGACAGCAAGGAGAACCAGGGATAAATGACAACCAAGGAAGGGGCTGGAGAGAACAGTGAAACAGTCTAGGAGGTCAAATCATGGAAAGCCATGTGCAAATGCCAGGAACCTTAGCAACAAGATGGAAGATCTGGAGGCTGTCATGGTACAGTCAGACCTGGACATTGTGGCCATCACTGAAACCTGGTGTAATGATAACCACGCTTGGGAGATGGCCATACCTGGCTACAACATATTCAGAAGAGACAGAGCAGGCAGGAAGGGAGGAGGAGTGGCCTGTATGTGAAAAATGACATAAGGGCCACAGAGATCCAGGAGGAACAAAATGGGGGAGAGATACTGTGGGTTAAGCTGGAAAGGAAAATGGGGACAGCCATCCGCACAGGTGTGGTCTATAGACCACCAGCCCAGGAGGAAGAAACAGATAGGGGAGCTGATGCTAGCCATCCAAAGGATGGCAGACAAGGGTGATGTAGTACTGGTTGGAGACTTCAATATTCCAGATGTGGACTGGAGCATCCCAGCAGCAGCATCAACTAGGAGCAGATTTATCCTGGACTCCCTTCAGGGTGCCTTCCTCAAGCAACTGGTCATGGAACCCACTCTGCAGAAGGCAATACTGGACCTTGTGCTCACAAACAGGGACAGTGTGATGGGGGTAACAGTGGGGGAGCACCTGGGAAACAGTGACCACCAGTCATTGTGGTTTGAAATCACAGAAAGAGCAGAACCAAACCACACAAAAACACGTATCCTGGATTTTAGGGGGGGCAGACTTTGGTAAAATGGGGAGATACTTGAAAGAGGCATTAAGGGGAATGGGACAGGAATCAGGGGTTGAGGAACAGTGGGCAGTATTTAAAATGGGGATTACAAGAACAACAGAATTATGCATTAAGCAGGTTAGCAAGAGGAAAAGGAAGAGGAGACCATTATGGTTTTCCAAAGAGGTAGCAAAGAAAGTGAAAGCCAAAAAGATTGCATTCAGGCAATACAAAAAGACACTGGCAGAAGGAGATAGGGAGAAGTACCAGGAGAAGCAAAGGAGGCAGGGAGGTCAGTAAGGGAAGCCAAAGCTCAGACAGAAGAACACATTGCAAAATCAGTGGGTAGAGGGAACAAAACCTTTTACAGGTACATAAGTGAAAAAAGAAAGACAAAGGGAGGGATAGTGAGACTGAAGGGGGAGGATGGGGGCCGCGTGGAGGATGACAACAGTAAAGCTGACATACTGAACAGGTATTTCTGCTCAGTCTTTACTGAGGAAGAGGAGGGTAATGGGTCTGAAGGGAGTACAAGGGGTGAGAATGGTGCAGAAATGGACACAAGTCCCTTTACACGAGAAAGGGTCCTGAAGGAACTGGAAGTAATAAGAGTTGATAAAGCAATGGGGCCAGATGGGGTGCACCAGGGTCCTTAAAGAACTAAGAGAGGTGGTGGCTGAACCTCTGGCTATCCTGTTTAGCCGATCACTGGAAACAGGGGAGGTACCCAAAGAGTGGAAGGCAGCAGATGAGTCCCTTATACAAAAGTGGGAACAAAGGAAGCAGGGAACTACAGACCAGTCAGCCTCACCTCGGTAGTGGGGAAGATCATGGAAGCACTACTGAAGGAGAGATTGGTGGAACATCTGGTTGTCAATGGACTACAGGACCCAAGGCAGCATGGTTTCACCAGGGGGAGGTCATGTCAGACCAGCCTCGTTGAATTTTTTGACTGGGTGACTAGGGAGGTGGATCAGGGGAGGGCAGTGGACATGGCCTATCTGGACTTCAGCAAGGCCTTTGACACTGTGCCACATAGAAGACTATTACACAAACTGGGGAATATGGGTGTGGGCAGGACAGTAGTGTGGTGGGTAGGTAACTGGCTGGGTGGCAGGCAGGGGTGTAGCCAGAAATTTCTGTGTTGTACACAATCTCCAACAATTACACCCCCATATTAAAAAATGTACACATCCTTTCCAAAAGGCACCCCCTTCCAAACAAGTCATATTGTTGTCAGATGATTCCTCTACTCTCTAAAGAGGTTATACATGTATCAGACACTCCTCAGTGGCCTACACAAACCCAAATACAGATTAGAATGATAATATTAACAGAGTGGCATATGGTTTGTGACAGGTACTCAACAAAACTGTACACAAATGTGTACAGTGAGTATGCCTGCCTACACCCTTGGTGGCAGGACACAGAGGGTGGTGGTAAATGGCTGTCACTCCACAGAGGGAAGAGTGACCAGTGGGGTACCACAGGGATCAGTGCTGGGACCGGTCCTATTCAACATCTTCATCAGTGACATTGCGCAGGACCTAGAAGGCAGAATTTCACTGTTCGCTGATGACACAAAGCTCTGTAACAGAGTAGACACACCAGGGTGTAGACAGAATGAGAGCGACCTGCAGAAACTTGAAGAATGGTCAGGGGTTTGGCAGTTGAAATTCAATGCAAAGAAGTGCAAGATAATGCATATGGGGCACAAAACCCTGGCACAATATATCAGTTGGGGGGTGAGGATATAGCATGCACCAAGCAGGAAAGGGATCTTGGGGTTGTCATCTCTGATGACCTCTAGGTAGAGAAACAGTGTGACAAGGCAGCAGGTAAAGCAAATAGGATGCTGAGATGTATAGGCAGGGGCATCACCAGCAGGAAAAGGGAGGTCATAATTCCGCTATACAAGACACTAGTGAGGTCCCACCTGGAGTACAGTGTACAGTTCTGGAGACCATACCTACATAAGGACATAGACAGGGTAGAGAAGGTTCAGAGGAGGGTAACAAAGATGGTGCATGGATTGCATCACAAGTCCTATGAAGACAGGTTGAAGGAACTGAACATGTACTCCCTGGAGAGAGGGAGGGAGAGGGGATATGATAGAGACATACAAGTATCTTACAGGGAGGAACAGGGTGCAGGAAAACACTATTTTAAGCGAAAAGATGTTCCAGGACAAGAGGGCATGGGATGAAGTTGGAGGAGGACGATTCAGAGGAAACATGAGAAAGAATTTCTTCACAGAACGGGTGGTGGACAAGTGGAACACCCTGCCAGAGGAAGTGGTGGGGGCTGAAACAACCACGAGATTTAAGAATGCATGGGATAGACATAAAGGAATTCTGGAGGTCAGGGGTAAGGGGAAACAGGCTTCTAGGAAAACAAACTGAACTTACAAGCTCAAATGGGCAGACTGGGTGGGCCATAGGCCCTTATCTGCCGACACTGTCTATGTATCTATGTATATAAGTGCAAATAACTAACACTCATAAGTCATACAACTAGTTAGTAAGTGCTAAAACAGAGAAAATAACAAGATTTCCAGGTAGGTTTGAGAGTAGTAGAAGTTGGAGCCGGTAGGCAACTAGGAGAAACCAGTACAGGAGTGGGTGGATAGAGGACAGAAGCAGGGTTCAGAGCTTAGAAGAGCCATACGAAGCTCCTGTTTGAAGCTGTGTGGAAAAGGAAATATTCTTAGACTTAGTGGAAGGGAGTTCCATAGTTTAGGGGCCCAGCTAACGAAAGCATTCTCCCCCATTTTGGTTTTACATCTCGGTTGGACAAGGAGGGATTTGTCAGCTGATCTCAGTGGGTAGGCAGAGGTCACAGGTTTGAGCAGTACAGCCAGTTTGTCAAGTAACTGGGAGGAGATTATATCCTTTATAAAACAGTAGGAAGTAAACTGTCGGAAGGCTGAGGGGGTAAACCATCCCAGACTGGAGTATAGTGTGCATCGGTGAGCAAGTCTAGGCAAAGACAAAACAAAACGGCAAATGCTGTTGTAGCAGACATCCGACTTTCGGAGGAGCCCTCCAGTAGTTGCCGGAAAAATTATTAACCCATATGCCAATTTGGGTCTCAGGATCCCCTGTGCAATGGCCATCCTCACCGTGGATGTTAGGCTATGTCTCACCTTGTATGCCAGTCCAAGTTGAATATTGACAGATTTAATGACTGAGGCTAGATGCAGGTCGAAATCCAAGGCGGGATCAAGGGTTACTCCTAGGTATTTAAAAGAGGTAACTGTGTTAAGGGGAGTGCCATCTAGCGCTCTGATACTTAATGGTTGGGTACAGGACCACATTTTTGAACCCGAACTGAAAAGCATAGTCACCGTTTAATTTTTATTTAAGACAAGCTTGTTTTGCAATAGCCAGCTCTGAAAGGTATTGAAGTTACTACTGAGATTCAGGTTGATCTCTGAAAGGTTTGAGGAGGATGAGTAAAGAACAAGATCGTCTGCATGTAGCAGACCTGAGCAAGCACCAGTGAGCAGTGGGATGTCATTTATGAAGGAAATCATAACATAAGAAAACATGTCTCATGAAGGTGTACACAGAGGACCATGTGGTCGCCGCACAGATATTCTGCATGGAAGCACTGCCCCTCTCAGCCCAAGATGTGGCTAGCACTCAAATGGAATGCGCTCTAATACCCTGAGGGGGCTCCTTGCCCACCCCTCTACAGGCCTCCACAATGGCCCTCTGGATCCACCCCACAATGGCTTTCTTAGGGGCAGCTTGGCCCTTCTGTTTGCTGGAACAAAACACAAACAAATGATCCAATTGACGGAACTCATCCATCATTGTCAGATAAGACCTAAGCAGGGAGACCATGTCCAGAGGATGCGGAACCCCATCCATGCTCCCGTCCTCCTGTGGCATGGTTGGTAAATGAATCTCCTGTTCCAGATGAAAAGGGGACAACACCTTAGGCATAAAAAACAGAACAGGAATTAGGGACACTATCCTTATGGAAAACTAGATATGGTTCCCTGCATGAGAGTACTTACAGCTCCCCCACCGCCTAGCGGAACACATGGCCTTCAAAAAGGCAATTTTAATGGTTGCCCAGTAGGGAGATGGTGAAACAAATGGGGCTTTCTGGATTCCTTCTAGCACCCAATTAAGATCCCACGTGGGGGGGGGGCAGGTGGGTCGAAGACATGGGGATGCAATTTGCACAGCTCACAGAAGGTGAACCACATCTGGATGGGAGCCTACAGATCCCACCTTGGGCAAGGGACCCCTTTTCTGCCCCATCATTAAGAAACTCCAGAATCTGGGGAAATCCCGATGGTGACATGCCTTTTGTCAAACACCATTTACAAAAAATCTGCCAATGACGCTGATATGTCTTATTTTTGGAAAGTCTTCTAGAGTTTAGTAGATGTTCTACCACCTGGGGGTGGTATCCCTCTTTTAACAGACTTGACCTCTCAGCATCCAGGCCATGAATGACTGGGACTTGGGGTCATGATGTAGGATTAGGCCCTGCCGCAGCAAGTCTGGATGAAGAGGCAGTGGCCACAGATCATCGATCAGCTTCGCTTGCAGAAGGGAATACCACAACCTTCTCTGCCAGTCCAGTGCCACCATTAGTACCGTAGATCTGGAGTCCCGAATTTTGACCAGCACTCTGGAAATCACTGAGAGTGGTGGAAATACTTAGGCTTTTGTGAAATTCCAGCTTGCCACCATTGACTTCTTCAGCCCATATGTCTGGAAATCTGGAGTGAAACCAGGCCAGCTGAGCGTTGTGGCTGGATGCCATTAAATCCACCTGAAATGGACCCCACCTCGGGCAGAGGGTATGAAATGGACCCCACCTCGGGTAGAGGGTATGAAATACCTGGGCGTGCAGATGCCACTCTGCGCGATCAAGACTCACTCGACTGAGCCAGTCCGCCTAGAGGGTGTGCTTCTCTGCCAAATAAGTGGTGGATATCCCTTGCAAGCGTCCTTCTGCCCAGCACAGAGTTTGTAGTGCCTCCCGAAGCATGACCCTGCTGCGGGTGCCGACTTGCTTTTTAAGGTACATCATTGTGACTTGACTGTCGGTCCTGACTGTCACCACCTGACCCTGAATCCGTGGTGCAAAGAATAGCAGGACCCTGTGTACCACCTTCATCTCCAGAATGTTTATGGGCAACCTCTGCTCTGCTGGGACCATCTGCCCTGTGTTATGTAATTCCCCAGCAGGGCTCCCCATCCGTGGAGACTGGCGTCTGTCATGGTCACCCCGGGCGGGGGCGAGAGGGGTATTCCCTTGAGCATGCAGGGTTTTAAATAACTGATTAGCAGTTTTTTTCTTGGGACTATACTGACTGTACAGAAAGTATTTATATAAATTTTCTAGAAGTGCTGTGTTTGTTAAACACAGTGAGGCAAGAGCTATGCATTTTCACAAAGATTTAGCACTTTTATGAGCAAAACGCTAATCAATTTTTAGAGTTAAATAAATCCCTGGCATGTTGTGCCTGTTCATCCACCAGGTCAGACTCTGGAGATCGTCTGAACTGAGAGCGAGTATGAACTCGAAGTCCTGAGTGGACTGATCCTATGCGTCCAACAGGTGCCATTGGAGGAGACGCATGTTCAATCAGGCCCAAGATAACATTGCTAACACTGTCGTCATTAGCCCCAACAGCTGGACATATACGCGTACCGGTCTGTATGGCTAAGCCCGCACTGCCTACACCAGGCACTGAATGTTGGTCACTTTCTCCTATGTGGGATAAACCCAGCCCACAAATGTGTTGATCTGGGCGCCCAGGTGCTTGGGCACCTGCCTGGGAGTCACCTGACTTTTGCTTCAGTTTATCACTCAGCCATGGTCTTGGAGGCACTGGGCTACTGTCTCTGTATCCCTCCTGGCTTGATCTGGATGCCTGGCTTGGATGAGCCGATCGTCCAGGTATGGGATAACATGTATCCTTTGCTGTCAGACGTGTGCAGCCAGCACAACATGTGTCTTCGTAAAGACCCTCAGTGTTGACGCCAGCCTAAATGGAAGGCATGTGTACTGGAAGTGATCTCCAAGTATCTGAAACCGGAGGAAGCACTGGTGACGAGGGCAAATGGGAATATGCAGGTAGGCATCCTTGATGTCTATGGAGGTCAGAAAGTCACCCGGTTGGATCGCAGCCAGGGTCGACTGGAGGGTCTCTATTGTGAACCTCCTGTAGCACACAAAATTACTGAGGAACTTGAGATCAAAAATGGGATGGAACCCTCCCGTCTTCTTTGGGATCATAAAGAATGTAGTGTACACCCCTGAGCCCCTCTCCTGCAGGGGAACTGGGACAATTGCACTGTTCCTGTGGAGGTCAGGGACGATAGCCTGGAGGATCACCTGTACCTTGTTGGGGTCCTGGGATGTAGGGGAGACCATCAGTCTGTGTGGAATTGTCTTTTGTATGAATTCTATGGCGAAGCCTTGGGACACTACTTCCTGGATCCACTTGTCCGTGGGCCCAGCGGTCTGCAAACATCTGTAGTTGCCCCCCAGAGGACTGGCCGCTGGTGCCCACCTGGCATCATCGGGTGGTAGCAGTGCCTGTGGCTCTGCCGGGCTTGTTGCCCCTGAAGCCTCACTGTTTTCCGAAACTCCCCTTAAATTTGGGCTGAGGGTTTTGGGACTGGAAATGGGAATCTTGTGGTTCCACCTCTCTGGGACTGGGCTGCATCCAACCTTGCCTGGTTCCTGCTTCCTCTGAATCTGGATCAAAAGGGGCGGCTGGATGGAAGAAAAGGTCTCTCTTCGCTGCCATCTGTTTAGTGCCTGCACTGTCCTTAAGGAACAGGGTCAGTGCTTCCCCGAACAGATGTCCCCCTTTGCTGGGGAGCTTCATCAGGGTTGCCTTCAACTCTGTGTCAGCTTGCCAGAGTCATAACGCCCGTCTGGCTCTACTGGTCAGAACAGCAGCCTTAGTATTAAATTTGATGGCATCTGAGGAGGCATTCACCATGTACTGGGCGGCCTGCACTGCACAGTGAGCCTGCTCTGCTAGAGGGGAAACCTCCAGTAGTCTATCTGCGGTGGTCTCTGTCCAGCACAGGAGGGCCCTTGCGGTATACCACATAGCTGTAACCACAGACATGGCCATTCCTGTTACCTCATGGATCTGTTTCAGTGATTCTTCCACCCTCTTGTCCATAGGATCTGTGAGTGCTGCTGCGCTATTTACCAGTATGACAGTACATTTGTCGAGCACCGACACTGGAGTGTCCACCTTGGGGGCTGTATGCCAGACCTCCCTGTAGGCCTCGGGCAGGGGATAAAACTTTTGCATGGCTCATTTCTCCGGGATCTGAGATGGTTCTGGCGCTTCCTGCTCTTTGAGCAGGATAGCATCGAGGGCTGTGCAGGTGGAAAAGCAATGCTGCACCAGCTGGACTTGGGACGAGAGGAGGGGATCCATAGAAGCGTGTGGCTCTTCTGGCTCAGCTGGGACCTGCAGCACATCCTGTATCAAACAAATCAACTCCACCACATCCTTCTGTGGACACAGCTCGCCTAGTGTCTGGCTGGGATCTTGATCCGCCTCATCTTCCTCCGAGGAACCGATGTCGTCTTCTGCCTGCCTGGACTTCTTCCTCGATGGCTGCTGGGCCTGCAGCGTATCAGGGCGTCGTTTGGGCACTGCCTGCGGTTCACTCTCTGGTTACATAGAAACATAGACTTTGATGGCAGATAAGGACCGCTAGGCCCATCTAGTCTGCCCATTTCCCTACCTACAGGATAGGCCGCAGATCCTAGTTAACCAACAGCCTATATCTTCCTGCCCCCCACAAGAATTGCCTTATGTCTGTCCCATGCATTCTTGAATTCTCCCACAGTTTTAGACCCCACAACTTCCTCAGGGAGGCTATTCCATGCATCCATTACCCTCTCTGTGAAATAATACTTCCTCACATTGCCCCTGAACTGCCCTCCTTCTATCTTTAAATTGTGTCCCCTTGTTCTTGCAAGTCTCTTTTTCTGAAAGATGCTACCCTCTTGGACTTTGTTGATTCCCTTGAGGCACTTGAAAGTTTCTATCATGTCCCCCCTCTCCCTTCTTTCCTCAAGGGTATACATATTAAGCTCCTTTAGTCTCTCCTCATACGGCTTCTCTTGCAGACCCTGCACCATTTTAGTTGCCCTCCTCTGGACTGCCTCTATCCTGTCTATGTCCTTGCGAAGATGGGGTCTCCAGAACTGGACACAGTATTCCAGATGGGGTCTCACCAACTGTCTGTACAGAGGGATAACAACTTCCTGTTTTCTGCTGCTGATGCCTCTCCTATACATCCCAGTATACCCCGGCCCTCCCTACTGCCTTCTCCATTGCTTGCTAACCTTAAGGTCATCTGATATGATTACCCCAGGTCCCTTTCCTGTTTTGTTGTTGTTACTACCGCCCACCCATTGTGTATTCTTCCCTGGGTTCTTGTTTCCCAGGTGCATTATTTGCACTTTTGCATTGAATCCTAGCTGCCATCGTCTGACCATTCCTCCAACCTTGCCAAGTCCCTTTTCATCCTTTCCACGCCTCCTTGTGTATCAACCCTGTTGCAGATCTTTGTGTCATCTGCAAAAGGCATACTTTTCCTTCCAGTCCCTCTGCAATGTCACTGATGAAGACATTAAAAAGGACTGGACCCAATACTGAACCCTGCGGTACCCCATTAGTAACCGCCCTTTCTTCAGAGTGGACTCCATTTACAATTACCTTCTGTGTCCTGTTGTCCAGCCAATGTTTTACCCAGGCTACCACCCTGGGACCCACTCCCAGGCTGGTTAATTTGACTAAGCTGGTTGCTGAGACTGAAGCTTCCCCAGCCACTTAAATAAAAGGTCCACTTGTGCTGCATTAAGTGTGATTGGGGCCGTGGGGGCCGATGACTCTTCATGGGCCGTCACTACATCCAGGCCTGAGTGCGGAAGTGTGCCAGGCTCGAGACTGTGCATACTGCGCATAGAGCTTCCCCCATGAGTGTCATCGAGCTTTGTTCCGCACTCCAGGCAGGCAGGCATTGCAGTGAAAAGCTGTGAGGCATTGTTGTGGCTATAGGAAGCAGACAAAAAGAACGGCATTAGAAACATGTTGTCTCTGTGTGACTGTGCAGAAGCAATGAGAAGCAATTTGTGAAATATGCCATTAAGTGACCCGACTGCCAAAAATGGCCACCAGGACGTGCCGGGCGCCATTTGGCCCCTGGTATTTATGTTACTGCCATCCACAACATGGCTGCCACCTCTCTACAATGGCCGCCATTCTTGCGAGGATTCAAGTATAATGCGGCCCGAAACTCACGTGAGGTCTGGTGGCTGGAGCACATCCTCTGGTTTGTTTTTATTAGTAGCCCCCCAAACTGTACGTTGCTCTCACCTGGTCCCACTGCGCGCCGTGGAATGCTGGCGCCGTACCTTTCAGGGGCGAGAATCTCGCGAGAGCGCTCACATGCTCTTGGCGGCTGTTGGTTGCTGGGGAAAAAACATGGCACACTCCAGGAATGCGGGGGAGTTAGTGCCTGGCGGAGCGGTCTCGCCCCGCTCAATCAATGGCACCTGCCAAAATCCTGGGCTATAGACAGCTTGTTTCGTCGCCATCGGGAGCTGACAGGAGAATCTCCTCGTGAGCTGGGAATTGGATGCACTCAAGGCGCAGCATGTTCCACCGACTCCTCTGGGTAAGTGCTACTCCAATTCAGAACCATTTCTGCTGCGAGCTCCCCAGCAGCGGGACTTAAAAACTTTGAGGAAAGGGGTGCTGAGAAGGGGTACAGCCGTGTACCTCCGATTTGGGTGAGGAGCTATGGGGCTAAATTAACTTGGTGGGATTACTATCCTGCCTGGCTGGTCCACTGAGCTTGAAGGGGACACAACGGGGGGTCCCCAACCTCGACAGGAAGGTAAGACAGACACTACTCAAGGGTCTGGCTCCCCTGATCCCTGTCCCACTGGTGTGCTGTGGGTCTAAGGAATTGTCTGCCTGCCAGTCCATGCAGGTCACGAAGTCCAGACTCTGCTGGCAAGCTCACTCCAGCACTGATCCACCACAGGAGGTCTTTGTCTCTTTCTTTGTTTTTTTTTTTTTACAGTGCAGCTTGAAACCTATTAATGTGCATCCTATCAGTGGTCCGATAAGTAGGGGGCATGCAAGAAGACAGAAGCATATAACTATAAAAGTACCTTAAATGCAGGGAGCGATTCAGATCGTGACCTGATCCAACAATGCACGAAGGTAAACTGGAGTGTTCGGGATGGAGCCAGGGGGGATAGGCCTTTGGCACTCTCAAAGATTTACGATCGTGCATTGTTCAATGGATGGATGGAGAATAACTCAGTGGTCATGGCTTACTGAGCACTAGAAAGGTGGCAAGGGATGATTAGTGATTTCCTTACTGAGCCCACCAGTAGCCACAGTCTTTGTGGTTTGGTCAACTGGAGTGTCTCCAGCACCCCCCCCGTACTTCAATTTACTGGACCACACCAGTTAACCAAAGATGATGGCAGCACAACATGTATGACCCAGGCATGCTTTGCCTCAGGGTCCATCATAATATGGTGCAGTAAACTCAGATGTTACAATACAACACTCTATGATGCAAAAACTAAATTTAACATTTTGCAGATAAAGTCACAGGTTCTGTGTTCTGAATTCGTATTTCCATGTTTGATGATGCATCATTGTACAATGCCTCAGCAGTGTCTACTTGTGTGAACCTTTCTGTAACTTACTGCACCATCTCTGTAAATGTATAAATTGTTGGTCTCTGTTATTTTCTGTTCAACTGATGTGAAACCTGCAAAACAGCATCTGCTCACAGGGGTTATCCAAGAACTCAATAAATAAATAAATACAATGAAATGCATCCCCATTGTGACAGGTAATTGCGGTGGTGGCAAGTGGACAGCAGGGATCTGAAAGAGTGGAGTCACAGCCTACCCCCCAGGACAGCAGGGAAGGATTCGGGGTGGCCAAAAAGGGAGGGAGTAGAAGGGACGAGATGGAGGGCGATGAAGGGAAGGGGCAGGATGGAGGGTGGTCTCGCTGAACACGAGAAGCTTAGGCAACAAATCATCTGAGCTACAGGCACTCTTAGCAGTGTGGAGGGTGGATATTGCAGCTGTCATGGCAACGTGGGCAACCGAGCACCGGGACTGGGATCTGGCCATCCCAGGGTACAAACTATACAGGAAGGACCGTTAGGAGGGGAGAGGGGGTGGGGTGGTAGTCTATGCAAGGGGCAGGATCAAATGCACAAGGGACGAGGGGGAGGAAAGGAGAACAGAGGCAATCTGGCTGCAGCTCCTAGACTCAAGGGGTAGGAAACTGAAGTTTGGGGTGGTATACAGGCCGCTGCCCCAGTCTGAAGAGCTTGACAGGGAATTAGCAGGACAAACCAGAAAGGTATGTAGAAAAGGGAAGGCGGTCATCGTGGGGGATTTCAACTTGTTGGGGGTTGACTGGGGCATTCTGGTCACCTCCAGTACTAGGGAGCAAGTACTCCTGGATGTGATCCAGGAGTGTCTCCTGACACAGTTAGTCAGTGGACCTACTAGGCTAAAGAACACTTTAGATCTAGTATTGTCGAACGGGGAAGCAGTAAGGGAAATAAGGTGGAGGACCCACTAGCCGACAGCGATCACCAAACGGTGTGGTTTAATATCATGATGTGCAGGGAGCCAGAGACCTCAGTAACCTGGGTGGTAAACTTCAGGCGGGCGAACTTTGGGAGGATGCGGGAAGTACTGAACGGGAAAATGGAGGGCATAAGGCAGGAGAAGGATGCGGAGCAGAAATGGGATATTATTAAACAGGGGATTACAGAGGCAACAGAAGCCTGCAGCAAGACACAGAGTAAGAGGAGCAGAGCAAGGAAGAAAAAATTACTCAGCGCAGTAATCTTCTTTCTTTCAAGGGGTCCTTTAGCATCAGTAACTTTTTTGCACTTTGCTGGCTAGGTGCAACTGCCCCCAAGATGTGCCTTTAAGAGATATTTAAATGAGCATAGGGCCAAGCCAATCAAAAAGACAGGAGGGGTGAGTCTAGACGCAGAAAAAGCCTTTGACTGGGTCTCTTGGACCTTTCTATTTCTGGTGCTCGAACAAATGGGCTTTCCCCAAACTTTTATAAATAGTATTAAGAGATTCTATAAGGGCCCACAAGCCTATGTCAGGGTCAACGGAGGGCTTTCATCTAGATTTAGTCTATATCGAGGTACCCGGCAGGGATGCCCCCTCTTCCCGTTGCTCTTCGCCATGTATATCGAGCCCCTAGTGGAGGCCATTCGTGCCTCAGATGCCATTAGCGGAATTGAGATGGGAGGCCAACAAAGAAAGGTGTCCCTGTATGCAGACGATGTTCTGCTCTATCTTTCCTGCCCTGAACAGTCGATACCCAACATGTGGTCGACCCTGACGGAGTTTAGGAAACATTCCGGGTACCTCCTTAACAAAACTAAAACGGAGCTGCTTAGCTTTTACTACTGCCCATCCCAATCAATTTTGGACTTCTTACCCTTAAATTGGAAAGCAGAAAAGATGAAATATTTGGGTATTTGGCTCGCGAAAAACAATTCCCAACTCTTCAAAGTAAATCATACCCCACTTATGAACCAAATTAAAAAAGACTTTGATAAGTAGCATGTGATAAACTTGCCCAGTTAAGCTAGGATGCAGATGATTACCATGAATGTCCTTCCTAGATTTCTCTACCTTTTTCAGTGTCTCCCTATTTTCATTGGAAAATCACATTTCCAATCCTGGCAGAAAATAATTTCTCAATTTGTCTGGAGCAACAAAAAGTCCAGAGTGAATATGAGGATTTTACAGGCAAATAAATCCAAAGGGAGAAGATCCCTTCCAGACTTAAAGGACTATTATTTAGCTACCCAGTTGAAAATGGCCCTACACTGGACCACCCCGACATTCACCTCTAATTGGAAGGAAATGGAGAGGGAGGAGGAGGAGGCTCAGAGTGTGCTTCTGGAGACTAGACTTCTGAATCCCACTAATATAGCCATAACTCACCCGCCCAAACTATTTACGGTAATAAATACAATTAAAGCTACTCACAGGGTTTGGCAAAAATACAAGGTAAGAGCAGCCCTTTGGCCATTATTCTGACCAGCTAGAGACCCCATCTTCGTCCCGTCTCTACTTGATTACACTTTCAGGATTTGGGAGAAACTGGGCCTAGTATATATAAAATAGTACTTTCAAGGGGAGACACTTCAGAGCTTTGTGGACCTCAAGAATAAATATGGTCTGCGTGACTCTGATCATTTCAGATATCTACAGATACGAACTTATATTCATAAATGCCAGAGGGTGGACTTGAGTTCACCTAGGCTCATACAGCTTATAGACTGTTTGTGGTTGATTCTCTCCTCACAAATAACCAAGGGCCTAGTTTCAGCAATTTATAAAACCCTAGCGGGTTTAAAGAAAGACCCCCTAGGCAAAATTAAAGAGGGCTGGCGGAGAGAGGATGACTTGGCTCAGAGGGATATTAACTGGACCGCAGTGTTTCGGGTTGTCACAAGAACTACCTGCTCCCCCCTCTGGCAAGAATTCAGTTGGAAGGTTAGGGTCCGCTACTTCCTTACTCCCCAAGTATTAAACAAAAAAGACCCTACCAGACACTCGGTGTGCTGGAGGCAATGCTGGGCAGATGGGGCGGGCCATCTACACATCTTCTGGCTCTGTCCTGAGGTGGAGGCCTTCTGGAAGGAGGTCATTAAGGCCTTGGAAGCTATGTTCTCTCTGGATGCCCCCTTAGACTGGCCTAACACGATTCTTGGAGACCCCCCGGAAAGCCTGAATAATACTGATTCAATCTACTTATGGGCCATCCTTCTTGCAGCAGCACATAAGACCATCACCCGCCTGTGGTTAAAACCCAAGTCCCCTGCTGTACATACCTGGATACAGGTGGTACAGAGTATAGCGGAGCTTGAGGAGTTGTCATTTAAGATTAATCAAAAGACACACCTTTATGTCAGAAGATGGACAAGATGGCAACTGTGGTTGGACTCTGGCTCTCAACTGATCTCCTAGATCCCATGTTGGGAGATTCTGTCTGGTTTAGTCTTCTGGTATGGGAAGTCTTTGGCTAGTTCAGAGACTTTCTGATGAGATACAAGATAAATTATTTTTGATTGGAGTTAGAGTTAGATAAAATAACATGTATTGAGTTGTTTTATGGGAGTCAAAATATGAAAGATGGGAGTAATAGATTTGTAATGTATAATGAAATTATACCTGCAAATATATTAATGTAACTCTGTAGCCCTGATGAAGTAACTGTACCCAATTGTTGTTAATAAACTTGAATTAAAAAAAAAAAAGACAGCAGGGGTGTGAGCTGAGTGAGAGCTGTTGAATGCTTCAGAATTCTTTCAAGCAAAAACGAGGGCAGATGCCCACGAAAAAGAATCAACAGGATTAAAAAAACATGCAAATGTCCACAAAAGTGGAAACAGAAATAACAGCAACACGAGCGAAAAACTCATCAATAAGAAACTTCAAATTTGGTAAAAGGTGACATAACAGCCCTTCTCCAACAGGTGAACCGAGGAGGAAGAGTGGGAGCTTACTGATGCTAAAGGAAGAAAGAAGATTACTGCGGTGAGTAATTTTTTCTTCTTATCCCAGGAGTCCTTTAGCATCAGTAACTTTTTTGCAGACTACCCAGCAGTACCAAGTGGGAGGCGGGCAGAGAACCTACTTAGGAAAGAGGCTCTGCAGAACTGCCCTGCCAAATTTGGCATCAGATCTGGTATGCACATCCAAACTGTAGTGTTTCACAAAGGTGTGCACAGATTTCCATGTAGCTGCTTTGCAGACATCCACTAGGGGAATGCACCTTGCTACTGCAAGCGAGGCTGCAGTGCCCCTGGTGGAATGGGCCCTGAGCCCCACTGGAGGTTGTTGACCAGCTGTCTCATAGCAGAACCTAATACAAGAGACCAACAAATGAGAAATAGTTCTCTTGGTCTTCCTCTGCCTACATCCCCGTAGGTGAGAAACAACTGAGTGAAAGAGCCTCTGGACTGTCTGATATGCTGTAGGTAGTGAAAGATGGCTCTTGTGATATCCAAGCTGTGGAGCTTTTGCTCACCAGGAGTGGATGGCTCAGTAAAGAAGACAGGCAGAGTAATGGACTGGTCCAAGTGAAACTCTGAAACCACCTTTGGCAAAAATTTCTTATTTGTTCTAAGCTCAACTTAATCGTTGTGAGGGATGATGTAATTCGGCTCAGTGCACAGGGCCTGTAGCTCAGAAATCCTTCTGGCAGATGTGATGGCTACCAGGAAGACAGTCTTCCAAGTTACAAACTTGATGTGGGCCGTGGACATAGGCTCAAAAGGTGGATTCATGAGCCCATCTATGCAAAGGTTCAGGCTCCAAGGAGGAACAGGCTCCCTGATTGGAGGCTGGAGGTGCAAGAGGCCTTTGAAAAACTGTTTCAAAATGTCATGGGAAAAAAATGATTCCTTCTTTCCCACTGAAAGGTAGGCTGAAATTGCCGCCAGGTGTAACTTGAGTGAAGATGGTTTCAAGCCTGACGCCTGTAGGTGTACCAAGTAGTCTAGCAGCTGAGGGTCTGAAGCTGACAGGGGTTCGACCTTTTCGCTCTTGCACCAGAGGGAAAACATCTTCCATTTGGCTGCATAAGTCTTCTTAGTGTTCATTTTTTTAGCCATCCTCAGTATCTTAAGGACCTGTTCAGAGTACTGTGAGGATGGAAACTCTAACTCCTCAGGAACCAGGCCTTGAGGTGAAGAGACCGTATGTTTGGGTACTGCACTCCCATCTGAGGAAGGGTCAGCAGGGAGTGAGTCGGAGGCAGGCGAAATGGGCCTGTTGTAGGACATTGAGAGAAGCAGAGGGTACTAGGCTTGCCTGGGCCAGTCCGCAGCCACTAGGCTCATCGATGCAGGCTGCTGTCTGAATTTCAGCAAAACCCTGAATATCAGGGTGAAGGAAGGAAATGTGTATAGGAACCTCCCTGACCAGTCCAGGATCAGGGCATCCAGAGAAAATGTTCCCAGAACTGGGGGCCTGCAACAGTACTGAGGAAGCTGAAAATTGAGAAGAGGCAAACAGATCCACATCTGGTGTGCCACACCACCTGAACACTGTGGCTAGTACTTGCTTGTTCAGTGTCCATTCGCTCTGACCTTGACTGATGCAGCTTAGAGCATCCGCCAGAGTATTGAGTTTGCCTGGGAGGTGAATAGCTGAGAGGCTGACTCCCAGGGAGAATGCTAGAGACCAGAGATTCAGAGCTTCCAAACAGAGTATTCCTGATCTGGTACCACCCTGCTTGTTCATGTAGAACATTGCAATGGTGTTGTTCATTCGAATTTGAACCACCTGCCCTTCTATGCTGGGAGCGACAGCTTTGAGAGCTAGTAAGACTGCTCTGGGTTCCAAAAGATTTATGTGCAACTGTGACTCTTCGGGAGTCCAGCTGCCACTTACTGAGGCACTGTCTAAATGAGCTCCCCAGCCCAAAATGGAGGTATCTGTGGTGATCACCTTTGTGGGAAGAGGAGCTTGAAAGGGAACCCCTGCCTGCAAATTTGCAGGGTTCTTCCACCACAGCAAGTTTTGGAGGAATTGCTCTGACACAGGTATCAATTTTGAAAATGTGTTGCTTCTCTGAGACCAGCGAGCTCTGAGGTAGGCTTGCAGGAGTCTCATCCTATACCTGACCCCTGGGACTACTGCAGTCATAGAGGCCATATGTCCCAGAAGTTTGAGGAAATGTCTGTCTGGTCTTGGCTGTCCCTGGGTGAAAGAATCTGCCACTGAAAGGAAACTCTGAATTATTTCCTGTGGGAGGAAAGCATATCCCTGCTGAGTGTCCAGCTGGGCCCCTATGAAGGTGAACAGCTGGGTGGGTTCCAGGCGAGATTTCTTTAGATTTACCAGGAAACCCAGAGACTCCAGAGTGCATTTTGTGAGGGAAAGAGATTCCTTAACTTGGCAAGGAGACTTTGCTACTATGAGCCAGTCATCCAGATAGGGGTAGAGAGCGACATCCAGTCTCCTGAGATGTGCTGCTACCACTGCGAGACACTTGGTAAAGACTCTTGGGGTCGAGGACAGACCGAAGGGCATTGTGGTGAACTGATAGTGACCTAAAGGAAGTTTGAACCTGAGAAACTTCCTGTGAGATCTCCTTATGGGTATGTGGAAGTAGGCGTCCATTAAGTTGAGGGAGGCTAGCCAGTCTCCTTGCTGTAAGGACTGTATGACCAGTGACAGAGTGACCATTCTGAATCTGGGTTTTTTCAGATGTTTGTTTAAATATCTGAGATTTAAGACAGTTCGCCACTCCCCAGTTTTCTTTTATGTCAGAAAACGCCTGGAGTAGAGGCCCTTGCCCTTCTCGTGGTTGGGGACCCTCTCCACAGCTCGCAAAGCCAGAGGGTTCTGTACCTCCATTTCCAACAGCGATATCTGTGTTGGGGACAGAGGTCTTGACATCTGGGTATGCTTGAGGTCTGGAAGCTGCTTGAACTGTAATGACAGACCCTTCTCCACTATCTCCAGCACCCACTTGCCAGATGTGATGAGAGACCAGTGCTGAAGATAGTGAGAGAGTCTGCCTCCAACCGGAAACGGGGAGGCGACCTGGACACTGACGTCAGGACTTAGACTGAGAGGCAGATGGCTGGGTAGATGTGGCTCTTCTTTGGCTCCTTCTGCCCCTGCCTCTGAAAGACCCCCTGTACTGGCTAAAATCAGATTGGGGATAGGGACTGTAAGGCCTGGGAACAAAACTTCTGCCCCTACCGCCCCTGGGACAGGATCTCTTGAGGGGTGGTGGGTTTAGGCTTGGATGAGTGGCTCTGCCAGGAGACCTTGTACTCAGCAACTTTTTTCATGTAGTCAGTGGTTCTGTAATCAAACAACACATTTTGATCACAGGGAAAATCCATGGCCATGTTCTGAGTGTCTGTGGTCAGACTGGTTGTTCTAAGCCAGGTGAAGCATCTCAGAGAGATGGCATGGGCCATTGCCCTAGAGGCTGCATCACTGTTGTCATCTGCCATGTGGAATTGGTACATAGTAGCTTCCAGGGCAGTTTTTGACATATCCACCAGCTCCTGCACCATAGAATCTGACCCGCTGTGGGCGATAGCCTGGATAGATTTCCAAAGGGCTTTCTGATATTTGGCTGTGAATGCCATGTAAGAAGAAAGTCTGAGAAGCTGGGAAGCTGTGGCATACATTTTCTTTGCTATAAGTCAATTTTCTTGGAATCCTTGCCAGGGGGAGAGGGTGACAAGGAGACTCCAGCTTTCTCACAAGCTGCCTGCTGCACTATACTTTCATGGCTAGGGTGTGCAGATAGGAACTCCATACCATTTTTAGACAATTTATATTTTCTATCAAGCCGCTTATCAGCCCCTGAAACTGAAGTGGGGTGCTGAAGCACCTCCATGGTATTTTTTCTAAATGCATTATAGACAAGGACAACCAGGGTCTTTGAGGATGAAAGACCCTTCATCTCCCTATAATCTTCGTCTTCATCGACATCCTGGTTGGGCTCCTGCATAGGGAGGTCCAAGGTATCCAGCATATTTTGTATAAATGTAAACATAGAGAAAGGATCCTCGTGGTCACCCGGGGGATCCCCACGGTGAAGGTCCGGGGCTCCTGGGGCTCAAGGCCCTTGCAATCCATGTCAGGGGCATCATAAAATTGATCATCATCTACGTCACCCTCACAGTCTACAGAAGACAGAACTGTGGAAGAGTGCTTGCCAGCCCCAGTAAAGAGGATCCATCTTTTGAAGGGTCTGAAACAGTTGCCAGGCTTTTTCTATATCTTGCACTGATGGAAGAACCTGCACAGTTTGTAAGTGCTTTGTTTTTTCTGAATGCTTTAAGCTGCCTGTTGTCTCACTATTGGCTTTCCCAGGAGCAACAGGAGCATATCTGTCTTGACAGAGTTTCTTTTTAGCCACTTCATCAGAGGCTTGATCAAGCTTCCTTTTTTCGTCACTCTTATGATTTTTCAATTTGTGACGAACTTCATCTTTGGAAGCTTTATTTTTTTGGATGGGATCTGGATGGTTCCTCAGCACCTCTGCTTTTGGACAGCCTTTGATTTATCCTCAGCCACAATAATCAAAGGTTTGCCTGCTATGTTTGCCAATTTAAGCAAAGCAAACCAGTTCTGGACCTACGAACTGAGTGCGGGTTTCTGTGAAAATGTCACCAGCCAGTCCTACCCCAGTTAATAAACTCTGTTTATTACTAGTGCCTTTTTTTTTTTTTTAATTTTTTTGGTTGTAAACCTAGGATCTATACCAGTACCAATCTCACTAGAAACCCAGTAATACTCAATTGCGCACAGGTGGCTGCTGGACCCTTACGGACAGTCCTGACACAGGTGATAGGCAAGATCCAGTAATATAACAAGAAATGGTTTCCTCGTAATTGCCAATCTAGAAAGAAAACCCCAAGGCACTGTTTAAATTTGAAATCTACTGCAGGTGTCTCACGGTAAACCCCATGAGGTCTGAGGTAAAAAACAAGGCAACTGTCCCTAATTCGACGGTTCCCACAAGAATTTGCCCCCAAAAATGAAGGAAATCATCGAAAATAAGCACCTGCTATAAAATTAGACTTTAAACTAAATAGCTGTGGTAAAAATAAAGTCAAAATAGCGCTGTTACGCTAAAAAGAAAAAAAATTGTGCAGCGCTAATGAAAAGGTAAAACTTTTACTCAGCACACTAAGGGAAATAATTTATGAGGAACACTTTACCCAGATAAGCACTAAGAGGCTGTCAGCAAGGAAAGTTGGGAGACACCTCAGAGGCAATATTGCTCAGTCCAGCAGAGAAACAATTCTGAAGCATTCAACAGCTCTCAGTCAGCTCACACCCCCTCCTGTCTTTTGATTGACTTGGCCTTACGCTCATTTAAATATTTCTTAAAGGCACACCTCCGGGGCAGTTGCATCTAGCCAGCTAAGTGCAAAAAAGTTACTGATGCTAAAGGACTCCTGGGTAAAACCATGCTGGCTGAACAGCGAGGTGGTGAGGGCAAAATGAGAGGCACACCAGAGGTATAGGAGAACGGGAAGGAAGAGGACAGGGAGGAGGTGCAAGATGGTCCAGAGAGGTGATCAGAAAGTGAGAGAAGCCAAGGCCCAGAGGGAGCTGAGATTAGCACAGGAAATTAAGGGGACTTTTCACATACATCAGGGAAAATAGGAAGTGCAAGGAGACAATGGTGAGGATAAAAACGGTGGGCGGTGGACAGAAAAGTGGAGGAACAGGCGGAAGCACTGAATGAATACTTTGCTCAGTGTCTCACAGAAAAAAGGGACCGCTACCACTGTGGGCTGGGAGGGTGGGGACGGGGAGAGGAGGTGACAGATGGAAGGATTGAAAGAGGTAGAGTCCTAGAGGGACTGAGGGCACTGAGGGTAGACAAGGCACCAGGGCTGGATGGTATCCACCCCAGGGTGCCAAGGGAGATGGCGGAAGTGTTGGTGGAGCCGTTGGCTGATCTGTACAGCACCTCACTGGAGTGAGGATGTGTGTCACTGGACTGGAGGATGGCACATGTAGTGGTTACACAAGAGTGGATCAAGGGACGAACCGGGTAATTATCGTCCAGCAAGTCTCACCTCCATAATGTGCAAACTCATGGAAATGATACTAAAGGAAAAGACTAGTGTTGTACCTGGAGGACAACGGCCTCCAGGATGTGAGGCAGCATGGGTTCATTTCAGGGAAGTTCTGTCAAACCAGCCTGATACAATATTATGACTGGGTGACAGGTGAGTCAGATAAGGGTCATGCAGTGGATGTTCTTTACTTGGACTTCAGCAAGGCCTTCGATTTGGCGCCTGATGGGCGGCTTGGGGGAAGCTAGCTGGTGCAGAGGTAAGGGCAAAAATGACGAACTGGATTACAAGCTGACTGAGTGGGAGGCTGCAACGGGTGGTGGTGGGAGGGGAGTTCTCAGCTCCGAAGCTGGTGATGAGTGGTGTGCTACAGGGCTCTGTGCTGGGACCAGTATTATTTGGGCTCTTCATATCAGACATTGCTCATGGGGTGGTGAGCAAGGTAAGTCAGCTCGCAGACGACACCAAAATGGGAGCAGTGGTGGATGGAGAGGAGGGAAGGGAGCAGCTGCAGGGGGACCTAAGCAAGCTAGAGGAGTGGTCAGAGAGTTGGCAGCTGGGGTTCAATGCAAAAAAGGAGTAAGGCTATGCACTTCGGGGCGAAGAACCCAACGAGCGAATACTGGCTGGGTGGGGTTAAGCTAGGGATCACTGAAGAGGACTAGGACCTAGGGGAAATGGTAACAGGGCTCATGAACAATACTGCCCAGTGCAGGAGAGCGGCTGAAAAAGCAAACAAAATGCTGGGGTGCATAGCAAGGCGGTTTTGTCTAGACGAAGAGAGGTGATTTTGCCCCTCTACAGGTCGCTGGTAAGGCCGCACTTGCGGTATTGTGTGCCATTTGGAGGCCATACCTAAAGCGTGATATCAGGCTACTGGAGACGGTGCAGAGGAGGGCAATGAAGACGATATGTGGAATGGGAGGGGAGAGACTATGACAGCAGGCTGGGAGACCTGAATATGTACACCATGGAGGACAGGGGGGGCATGATAGAGACATTCAAGTATCTGAGGGGAATCAATAAGGATGGGGCAGACGGGGTCTTTAAGCTAAGGAAGGGGAGAGACACCAGGGAGCACGGGCTAAGAATAGAGGGGGGAAGATTTAGGAGGGAAATGAGAAGACACTATTTCACAGAGAGGGTGGTAGCAAAATGGAACGCACTACCAGAATGGGTGGTATCATGTAAATCTGTGAATAGCTTTAAAACGGCATGGGACAGGGGAGAATGAGGGTGGGGGAGGTTGGGAGCGGCAGTGGGATGACAAAGGGCAGGGGGGGCAGCTGCAAACTAGGGGTGCTAGCTGCACACTCGAGCAGACGTAGATAAACCAGGTGGTCTGTTTCTGTTGGCACATTCGTAATGTCACACATTTAGTGACTTAAGGTTGATAAATATGCCTGGGAGATGTTCCTTTTGGTATTATCAATACCTTTCCGTCGAACTGCGCTTGGACAACGCGCCTTCGGCTATAGGGCCCCCCAGTGGCTTCACGAAATCCCTGTGCCCATTCAAACCTCCAAAGGCCTGTCCCATTTCAAAACTGGCCTAAGACAACACCTTAAATCAGTGTGACTGCTTCTGAAGGCTTGTCCTTCCCCTTCCTTTGCTACCCGAGTTGTTCATAATGTGGCAGCCCTACTGCACCCCACCCCTCTGAACAGCTAGTGACTGCTCTCTGTAGATGTTACTCTTCCCCTTCTTTGTTACTCTTCCTCTCCATTAACCTACACCTTGCCCCCTGAGCTGACATTAGGCATCCCCTCTGTTCCTCTCTCCCCTAGAATCCTCCCCATTCCGCCCCTCCCCCAGACATGCCTAGGGCCAACTTCACCACTCCATGTGGCTTTCAGCATGCCGCCCCTGCTGTCCCCGAGAACCTCCCTTTACATAACATCATCCCTTCACCACTTCCCGCCCCGTTTCTCCTGTGACCAGTCAGACAAGCACAGTTCCCCTCCTGTGCCTCCTTCCCCTACTCCCCAGCCACTATTTTTGACCCCCTATCTTGACAAAGCCCCTACCCGAGGCTGCTTACCCTTTTCCTAAGTTTCCCGTCAACTCGAGAAGGGGTCCTCCCCTGCTCTCTCCGAATAGCTCGCCACTTTTTTAAATCCTATGCTGACGCTGTACTAATCCCTGGTACTAGATATGACATTGTGATATTGTAATCTAATGTATGTTCTATATCTTCTTGTTTTTGTAATGTATACGCCTATTGTCTGTCAACCTACCGGACGTGGAATCTTTGTAAAATACATTGTGCTCAAAGGTCTTCCCCGGATCATATAAATAAAAAATTATTGCGTTGCCCCTCGGTGCTTTTCTCCCCATGGCGAGCACGTGCGATCAATCACTATCTCTATGGCGACGATCTGTCATTCCCCTGGCCAATCCGATCCTTGCTACCAGGCTGCGAGACATGTGATGTGAGGGAGCCTATGAAAGCCACAGAGTCGCCTTTGTGCCGGAGGATGATTTTTGGGTCACACGCCGCCGGACCATTTATTTATTACACTTCCGGTCCCGCTAATCTTTTCCGGTCCCGAGCGTCAACAAAACCTAAACCTACTGACCGTATTTGGCAACTGGAGGGTGAGTCGTGCTGGCCAGCGGCACTCTGGAGTGTGCCCCGGGACAGCAAATTAATGATAGGATCGGACCCTGCTGTCCGATCAGTGGTTCTGCATGTCTTGTAGTTAGATGGCTATTTCCTGATGTGGGCTTCGGAAACGGGGATAGGTAGCTCTAATATATTATATATATATATATATATATATATATATATATATGGGGGGACGGAGCCTAGCCAGTTCGGGTTAAAACATTAATTAACACTACAGCCCTTAAAACTAGATGTAGGTGCTTGAACCTAAGCGGTTATGTTAACTACTTAGGAAGGGGACGGTCCTGAGAACTTCAGCTAGAAAAGTAAATAAATGAGCAGGGCTGAAGACCTGCCTGTATTCCTGTAAGGGGGTAGTATAGTAGAGAACTTCAGACCCACGCAAGTTACAGCGTAGTGGTAGTTACGGAAGTAGGATGTATTACACTATAGTACCGCTACGCTATTGTCACTTTGTTGGTTTTAGTGTTAGTGGAGCTCTACGGACCAGCTTATCCTACTCTGGGTTAGTCAGTATGGCTTTGTAGATTTTTTTTTTTTTTTATCTGACCCACCCCCATATTTTTTTCAGCTCAACAGCGGGGAACTCAAAGTGATAAAAAAAAAAAAAATACATGACCATACCAAGTAACCTCTAGTACCAGTAGCACAGCTGGTGAAAATTGCCTCTGTATATCGCCACTAACGCTGAAATCAGCCGCCTGGAAAGTTTAGAGTGTGTGGCGTGAACCTAAGAGCTTGTTGTAGAGCATAGCATTAACAAAATAGCGTAAGTGGGTCCAGAGTCCTGCACTGTCACAACCGGTAAATGGTGGTGAGCTGACAGCAGGGGAGACTGATGTCCCATGTTTTGAGTCACAGTGCAGGTGCACAGTATTGGAGCCTGAAGTCCTCTGTTTATCCTGAGTCCAGATGCACAATATGCAGGTATAGTGCGAGCTTCTCCACACTGTGATAAGTTTAGTGCTATTGACAAGTGGGTGAACTCAGTCTTCTTCGAGGCAATTTCTTGCAGCAGGTCATTACGTGTGGGATATCGGCCACATGTGTCATTTTCTCTGGATGACTTTTCTCAGCATTCAACCCTGGGGCCTCCCTCTAGCACCACCACATGGTGTTCACCTGGCAAGTATAAAAGGGGGAGGTCCCAGCTCCGGCTATTGTGTGTAGAGGCGGACACCTGGTTGCGTGGCGCAAAAGCTCACGGGGAATCACACCGCTTTCGCTGTAAACCTAAGCTTAGCGTAACTTACGTAATGAGACACGCATGTCAACTGTCCCAACTACCACAAATAAAATAAATTATCATGAAAAAGTGTAAAAAAACAAACATAGTAACAGACTTAATTGATGTATTTAACTTTTCATCGGGGGGCTGTCCGGGCTATCTCTGCCCGTAGTACGCAACATGACGTTTGCTCATTGTCAGTTACACATTAAGCGCAGCTCCACCGCTGGTCCGTTAAACTACACAATCACCCCAGCTACTACTTGGTTCTTTTAAGTCGAGACCTGCTTGTAACAAGTCATAGAAACATAGAATTTGACGGCAGATAAGGACCGCTTGGCCCACCCAGTCTGCCCATTTCCCTACCTACTGGATAAGCTGCAGATCCTAGTTAACCAGCAGCCTACTTCTTCCTACCCCAACCCCCCAGAATTGCCTTATGACTATCCCATGCATGCTTGAATTCCACCACTGATTTTGACTCCACAACCTCCTCCGAAGGCCATTCCATGCATCCACAACCTCTCTGTGAAAAAATACTTAAATTACCTCGGAGCCGCCCTCTATCTTCAAATTGTGCCCTCTTGTTCTTGCACACCTCTTTTTTGAAAGATGCTCCCTCTTGGACTTTGTTGATTCCTTGAGGTACTTGAAAGTTTCTATCATGTCCCCTCTCCCTCCTTTCCTCGAGGCTATACATATTAAGCTCCTTAAGTCTCTCTTCATATGTCCTCGGTGCAGACCCTGCACCATTTTAGTTGCCCTCCTCTGGACAGCTTCCATCCTGTCTATGTCTTTGCGGAGATTGGGTCTCCAGAACTGCACACAGTACTCCAGATGGGGTCTCACCAGCTGTCTGTACAGAGGATAATAACTTCCTGTTTTCTACTGGTGATGCCTCTCCCTATGCATCCCAGTATCCCCCAGCCCTCCTTGCTGCCTTCTCACATTGCTTGCCCACCTTAGGTCATCTGATATGACTACCCCAGGTCCCTTTCCATTTTTGTTGTTGTTAGTATCTCACCTCCATTGTGTACTCTTCCCTGGGTTTTGTTTCCCAGGTGCATTACCTTGCACTTCTTAGCATTGAATCTAAGCTGCCATACATTTGACCATTCCTCTAACCTTGCCAAGTCCCTTCTCATCCTTTCCACCCCACCCTGTGAATCAACTGTGTTGCAGATCTTAGTGCCATCTGCAAAGAGACATACTTTTCCTTCCAGTCCTTCTTCTGCAATGTCGCCTATAAAAACATTGAAGAAGACTGGTCCTAATACTGAACCCTGCGGTACCCAGCTAGTAACCCTCCTTTCTTCTGAGTGGACTCCATTTACTATTACTCTCTGTGTCCTATTCTCCAGCCAGTTCTTTACCCAGGCTGCCATCTTGGGACCCACTCCCAGGCTGGCTAGCATGAATATTAATCTTTTGTGTGGGACTGTGTCAAATGCCTTGCTAAAGTCTAGGTAGGCCATGTCCACAGCCCTCCCTGATCTACTACTTTGGTCGCCCAGTCAAAGAAATCTATCAGATTAGTCTGGCATGACCTTCCGCTGTGAATCCATGCTGCCTAGGGTCCTGTGCCCCTCTGGCCTCTAGATACTCTACAATTCTTTCCTTTAGAAGTGATTCCATCATTTCCCTATCACTGAGGTTAAACTAACAGGTCTATAGTTTCCTGCTTCTGCCTTGCTCCCACTTTTGTGAAGGGAATCACATCTGCCCTCCTCAGTCCTCGGGTACCACCCATCCTCCCATGATTTGTTAAAGAGGGTAGTCAGTGGTGTCACTAGTTCTACCCTTAGTTCTTTTAGAATTCTGGGATGAATCCCATCAGGCCCCATTGCTTTGTCCACCTTCAGTTTTAAGAGTTCTTTCAGAACCCTTTCTTCTGTAAATGGGCTGGTATCAACTTCTGTATCCAGAGTGTTACTACTGTTTGTTTTATGTACCTCCCCCTCTTCCTTTGTAAATACTGAGCAAAAATATTTGTTTAGTATCTCTGCCTTTTCACAGTCTCCCTCTGCCCACCCTCCCTCCCTTTATTAAGCCTCACTATCCTCCCTTGGTCTTCCTTTGCTCCCTGATGTACCTATAAAAGGTTTTATCCCCCTTCTTAACTGAGTTGGCTATCTTTTCCTCGGTTTGGGCCTTTGCTGTTCTGACTGCCTTCCCAGCCTCCTTTTGCTTTAACTTAGAAACATAGAAACATAGAAGTTGACGGCAGATAAGGACCTCAAGGCCCATCCAGTCTGCCCATTTCTTTTTCTACCTTATAAATGTGTTATCGCCCTTTGCTCTGTCAGTGGCCTATCTATTCATAGTCATTTGTATTGCTCCCTTATGCCTATCCCATGCCTGTTTGAAGCCCTGCACTGTATTCATAGCCACCACTTCTTGTGGTAAGCCATTCCATGCATCCACCACCCTTTCTGTGAAAAAGAATTTCCTCACATTCCCCCTTAATCGGCCTCCTCTAATCTCATGCTGTGTCCTCTTGTCCTGCTATTTTCTTATATTTAAACATGTTAGACTCTTTCACCTTGTTTATGCCGTAAGGTGTTTGAATGCCTCGATCATATCACCTCTCTCCCTCCTTTGCTCAAGGGTATACATATTGAGCTCCATTAATCTGTCCTCATATGTCTTCTGATGCAGTCCCTGCACCATTTGGTTGCCCTTCTCTGGACTGCCTCAATTTGGTTAATGTCCTTGTGAAGGTGTGGCCTCCAATACTGCTGCAGTACTCCAGATGGGGCCTAACCAGTGTCTTGTACAGAGGGATTATTACCTCCCTCTTACGACTTGTGATACCCCTACTAATACACCCTAACACCCCCTAGCCTTACCTACTGCTTTAGAGGTCTGCTTGGATGATTTTAGGTCATCAGTGATGATGATGCCCAAGTCTCCTTCTTCCTTTGTGACTGCTAGCAACTCCCCTCCCAGCCTATAGGTGGCTTCAGGGTTTCTCTTCCCTATGTGCATGATTTTGCACTTCTTTGCATTAAATCCCAGTTGCCACTCTTCTGACCATTCTGCTAGTTTATCCAGATCTCTTCTCATTCTGCCCACCCCATCTGGATCATCTACTCTGTTGCAGATCTTGGTGTCATCTGCAAACAGACAAGCCTTACCCTCTAGTCCATCTGCAAGGTCACTAATGAAGATGTTGAAGAGGACTGGCCCAGGACTGATCCCTGAGGTACCCACTTGTGACTTGCATCTTTTCTGACTGTATACCATTTACCACCTCTCTGTTTTCTGCCAGTCAACCAATTTGCCACCCAGTTGACCAACTTCTGACCACCCGAGCCTACCTAGCTTATTTATCAATCTTCTATGTGGAACAGTGTCAAAAGCTTTGCTGAAGTCAAGGTAGGCGACATCAACTGCTCCCCTTGGTCCACCACTCTGGTTACCCAGTCAAGAAATCTATGAGATTAGTTTGACAGGACCTTCCTTTGTAAACCCATGCTGTCTTGGATCCTGTGCCCCTATGGATTCCAGGTGTTGCACTATCCTTTCCTTAAGGAGTGCCTCCATAATCTTGCCCACTACTGAGGTAAGACTGACGGTCTGTAGTTCCCCGCCTCCTCCCTGCTACCACTCTTGTGGGCGGGATCCACATAAGCCCTTCTCCAGTCTTCTGGGACCTCTCCTGTGCTCAGAGACTCACTAAACAATTCTGCTAATGGCTCTGCTAGTTCCTCCTTTAGCTCCTTAGTACCCTGGGATGTATGCCATCAGGTCCCATTGCCTTATCCACCCTGAGCTTAGCAAGTCTTGTAGGACCCTTTCTTTGTGAAGGGAGTAGTGCTCACCCTCCTCCCCCTGTGTCCATGATGCTGAGCTGTGGGCCCTGCCCTACCTTCTCTTCAGTAAATACTGAGCAAAGTATGTATTTAGGATAGATGCCTTTACAGGGTCCTCCTCCTCCATGCTCCCTTTTCTCCATTAAGCTTAGCAATACCCCTCTGGACTTTCTCCTTTCACTAATGTATCTATAGAAAGTCCTGTCACCTTCTTTACTGTTCGTGCTAGTGTTTCCTCAGTTTGGGACTTTGCCTGCCTTACTGCCTTACCTGCTTCCCTTAGGGCAGTTTGGTATGCCTCCCTATCTTCATCCCCTGTGTTCCTTATATTTCCTGAAGGCCAGCCTTTTGGCTCTGACCTTTTCTGCTACTGTATTTGAGAACCAAAGTGGTTTCCTTCTTTTTGCACTTCCTTTTCTGTCTAACACAATGGGATGTTGCTTCAAGTATTGCATTCTTAATGCTTGCCCACTTTGCCTGTACCCCCTCACCTGTGTTTCTTTTGCCAGGGCTAGCTTAACTCTGTTGGCCATCTTATCAAAGTCAGCTCCTCTGAAGTCCCATATTTTGCCTTGGAATGGGATGATTTAGATGTAGTAGCCAAATTGAACCATACCATGTGATGGTGCACTGGCCCCAGGTGACCTTCTACCTGGAGATCTGTGATCCCTTCTTTGTTAGTCAGTACTAGATCTAGGATAGCCCTGTCTCTTGTGGGTTGCTGTACCAGTTGTTTGAGGCCCTCCCCTGCAGGGAATCCACTATGAGTCTAGTTCTGGCAGATGTTCCTGCTGGTATTGACCAATCTGTATCTGGCATGTTGAAGTCTCCATTATCAGAACCTCCTTTAGCTGTCATGTTTTGTATATCTTCTAACAGTAATGTGCCTATGTCCAGCCCTCTGGTCTGGGGCCTGTAGACAACCCCAGTTCTTATGGCTGTCCCATTTCCTGTTTCCAGGGTGACCCACAGTTCTTCTGGCTCCTTATGTGTATTCTGAATTTCTGTAGCTTTGATATTTTCATTAGCGTACAGGCCCTCCTCCCCTTTTGCACCTCGGTCTCTTCTGAACAATACATAGCCAGGTACTGAAGTCTCCTAAGTGTGGTTACTGGTAAACCACGTCTCACTAATTGCTACTATGTCCAGTTTAGCCTCTGACATTATTGCCTGCAGGTCTGGGATCTTATTTCCCAGGCTGTGAGCATTTGTGTACATGATTTTCCATTGGCCAGATTTTCGTGTGTTAGTTGTTGGGTGAAGTTTGGCATTACCCCGTGCGTCGTATGGGGAGACAAACCTTTTTTCTTACCTGGTGATGCAAATGAACGGCAAACATGCTGAATTCCTGTTTGACCACTAGCTGAGGGGGGAGGGGTGTTCTTCCCATTGGACGTATGGGGTGCTGCACCCCTCTCCCCATTTGCTAGTTTAAATATTCTGCAAAGACGCCAAACTTCTGCCCCAATGCACTGACTCCTTTAGTCAGATGCAGTCCATCAAATTTAAAGAACTTTCGCTCCCAGAACTGTTGCCAGTTCCTACAAATCTGTGTCCTTTTTCCTGGCACCAGTCCTTGAGCCACGTGTTTAGCTCCCTATCTCCCTTCTCTGACCTTCCGTCCATCTGCCCTCTCCCAGACTGGCAGGATCTCAGAGAAGAGATGACCGAAATAGATGATAGTTTGTCACCCACCCAGCCTAGTCAGGTGTTCCTTGGTCTCCACAACTGACCGGCTGGCGAGATCATTAGTCCCTATGTGTACTAGGACATCAATGTTTTCTCCTGCTTTGTGAACAGTTTTAGCAATGCGGTCAGTGTCTCTCCATGCTGATGTACCTGGGAGACATCTGACCATCACCCCTGGCTGGAGATGGGTATCAACTCCCCGAATCATGGAGTCACCTATGATCAGAAGTTTTTTGGATTTCCTTTGTACTTGTTTAGTTTTGGTTCCTGATTTGGGTGAGTTTTGTTGTGCTAGCTCCTGTGCGCAGTGTCCTGCTCTGCAGTGTCTTCTGCCTCTTTATTTGATTTCAGAGATAGAGGCAGATACCTGTTTGTAGTGTTTATATGGTTTTTGAGGTAATGTGTTGGAGAGCAGAGGTGATGGGGCACCTGATATGCTCCTCCTAACCACCTGCCAACCTCCTGGACCAACTACCCTCTGCGTGTCGAGGTTTTTCTGTTGGATGCTGGGGAAATGGCGGGTGGTTCTTATAATGTATTTCCTCTTCAATATGAAATTTGAGGCGTGCAATCTCTGCCCATGCTGCCGGAGCTGAGCCCTAAGATCTCCAAAGGCCCAGCATGTAGGACAGTGTCCTAAATCCTGTAAGACTGTCCTTCTGAAAATTGTTCCACAGTACCTGCAGTTAATGAAATCCATTCCAAATAAGTTGCTGGGTTTGTAACCTAGTCAGAGTAATTAGAAGGAAAAAGGAAAAGAAATGCAAGTAATGGTTTAATTCTGCTTTGTTTAACTTGTTATAACAAGTTAAATTACTAGTGCCCCTGTAAATGAGATCACCTTGTGGAGGCTCCACTGATCCGCCCCTTCCTGCTCTGCCACAGGAAATGTCACAACTGTGGTACCCTATAAAAGGAGTGTAGCATGGGGTGGTTGGGGATGGGGGTGGGTGGCTGAGCCCTTCCCCTGCCTAAAAAGAACAACCACGGACGAAAGAACAAGGAGGTAAGAGCAGAAACAATCAGTCAACAACAAATGCAGTAACCCTGAAAGCTTATCCTAATGTTAGATAAAACTGTAAAACCTGTAAAGCACCACCTGTAATACAGTAATTTCAGAGAAGATATACCCTGTAAGAAACACTTTGCTCCAGAGAAAAATAAAGCAGTAACAGAAAGATATACCTTGCAAAAGACAATTTGAATCAGAAGATTACAGCAGTAATCTGTTAGCACACACCTGTAGGCACACCTTGTAATAATGCAGAAGAAGGTATACCAGCAACAATTTGAATCAGAGAAAAAAATAAAGCAATGAAATGTTAGCAACAAACAGTAGCAATCCCTGTGAGTAAAAAATAAAAACACCACCATACAGTAAATCTGCTTAGCCAAACTAAGTCTTAATCATTCTCCCTTACTCTGGTAAGTTTCTCTACTCTGCCTTTCAAGCAGTCTTAGAAGGAAAGAGCTCAGGTGAAGCTAGGTGCCTTGGCCAGCAAACCAAGTCTTCTACCAAAGACACTGATACAGTTCTCTGTCCTGCTCCTGCTGCGATTCCTTGTACTTCCTGAATGCTTTCTTTTCTCTTGAACCTTCACTGCCACTTCCTTTGAGAACCATAGTGGTTTCTTACATCGTCTTGTTTTGTTTATTTGCTTCACACAAAGGCTTGTTACCTCTGTGATGGCAGTTTTTATTATTCCCCATTGTTCTTCCACCCCTCCTTCCCGCCCATTTGCTAGTGCATTCCTTGGCACTCACCCATTTTGGCAAAGTGAGCCCTCCTAAAGTCCAGTACTTTTGTCTTTGTATGGCTTGACTCTATTGCTGTGTTTATTGTGAACCATACTGTTCGATGGTCGCTAGTTCCCAGATGGCTACCCACTTCTACATCTGTGATCCTCTCTCCATCTCCATTTGAGAGTATCAAGTCTAATATTGCTCTCTCGAGTGGGCTCCAGTACTAGTTGTCTAAGGCATGCCCCCTGTAGGGCATCTAGAATAACTGCACTCTTCGAAATGGCAGCTGCAACTGCACTCCAGTTAACATCTGGCATATTCAGATCACCCATCAGCAATATCTCCCCTTTTTCTGCCATTCTAAGTATACTTTCTATCATTTCCTTGTCATTTCCTCCCCTGAGAGAGTCTATACTAACCCCTGTGTGGATTGTGATGCCATTGCCTGTCTCCAAATTTACCCACAGTGCTTCTTCTCCTCCTGTTTACCCTTTTGTTCTGTTGCTTTTATTCCTTCCCTTATGTAAAGAACTACTCTTCCTCCTCTTTTACCCTCCCTGTCCCTCCTGTAGATAGTGTATCCTGGTATGTTTACGTCCCAGTCATGGTTTTGTGTGTACCATGTTTCTGTGACTGCCACGATATCCAGATGTTCCTCCTCCATCAAGGCCACTAATTCAGGAAGCTTGTTACCTAGACTACGGGCATTGGTACTCATTGCTCTCCATTTTTGATGGCCTTACCTTCTGTTGCAGCATCCCCACTGACCGTTCTACCTTGGTCTTTTTCTCATTTAGTATCCTGTTTTGTAGGGAGAGGCTGGGATTTTTCTGCTGCTTGTCAGTGCCTCCCCCATTGACTAGTTTAAAAGCTTGCCAATGAAGCATTTAAACCGATTGCTCAAAAGACTTGTTCCCTTCCTGGACAGATGCAGACCATCCTGCCAGTATAGGCTTTGGCTTCATCCTTCGGAGCTCTGCTTCCAATCCTTGACAAAGAGTTCTGCCAACAAACGTTCATTACATGTGGGTTCATCTGCTGCAGTCTTTGGATACGGATTGTTCTTGTGGCTGTCAGAGGTTCTCCACAGCATTGGTGTGGGTGCCTCGGACCCTGTACACAGCATTCTGTTTGGCACCTCTGTAATGGATCCACAGAGAACCTCCACAGGGGTCTCACATAGGTGAACCTTCCTTATTGACGACCATGGGTCCCGGTGTGCCCCCTGCTGCAAAGCAACCTTGCATGCCATGCCCTTGTTGTTGACAGAGAATACCCAGAGTTCTACGAATATAAGGTAAGTAGCCTGAGAAGGTAGCCTGCTATTATGTCTTCTCCACCGTCGAGGTTTGCAGGCTCCTCTCTTTCCTCTGTCAATGGCTGGTTCTGGGGTTGGACCCTTGCCTTCCTCAGAAGCTGGTTGACTTCTAGCCCATTGACGATCATACGGACATTCACTGTGAGCTTGGAGGTAATTTTTCCCCCTGCTGTCACCCACTGACGATGGCCTCTGGCCCGTCGATGTTCCTTCTCGTTGACGTCTGGCCGGTTTGCTCCACCTCTCTCGCCTTCTGTGCCGTTGGCAACTGCTGGCATTTCTTATTTTATGATAGTTGGTACAAGGATTTTAACCCTTGACATACTTCTGTCGATGCTGACTTATATAGCCTGTCATCGATCCTGGCCATCGCTAAAGAGAGAGAAACTGTCTACCGTGGCAACTGTTGATGATGCTACTCGTCGACGCCTAGCCAGTCTGATATGACAGTTGCTGGCTTTTATATTTCCACCATCGACTGCTCCTGCGTTGATGATGCATGCTGGGCATACCTTATGCTTTGACTGGGTTTTGACGCCAAGATGGTCCTAATCCCTCGACAGTGTCTTACACCATTGCTTTTGTCTGTCAACGATGGCTTCTGGCCCGTCGATGACCGGCCGGATTTTTGCCATTCACTGACATGCAGCTGGATGTCAAAGGAGCTGTTAATGGGCTTGGTACATCAGCAGCCTAGGTTTGATTCCCACAAGCCTCTGCTTGCCTTCCGTGTGACTCTTGAGCTCCTGGGTTGCCCCTGACATGCTGAACATTGTGTGAAGTGGCCCTTGCTCAGTTACTAGAGGTCACTATTTGCCAAAATGTCCATGGGATGGGGCCCTGACACATCCCTTTCTATAAATATGGGTTCTAATTGCCCTGCTGGGTAAACACCATATTTGCATTGGGTTGGCATCTACTAAGATGTCTGTCTGCCTGCTTGATAACTGGGTCAACCTCCTCGAATATCAAGGGGCCATGCTGACAGGACTTCGTTCCCTACTGAGGTTGCGGTTAAAAGCGGTCACCTGCTTAGGGCCCCCTCTCCAGCCATTGATACTTCACTGGCACAGGCATCCTCTATGGGGGATACCTCCACATGGGCTGCGTCTGTCACTCTGGACATACTGCGGTCCATCCTTGCCACCCCTTACAGGTGATGCGTTCTGTATGTAGGCTTCGGACTTGAAGGCTTTCCTTGACTTTGGTCATCCCTTCAGTCCACTCGCACCATGTGTTGAACACATGGGCATTCAGTCAACAGGTTCATTCCATGGCCATCCTCATAGATCTCAGCCCCTGTTCCACGGCAGTGACAATTACCCTATGTTATGCTCTGGCGTGTCTCCCGTCATGGGCATGTCCTCCTAGGGGGTCTGGTGGTCACCTCGGACTTTGTGATCCTGTAAGTGGTCCTGTCGGGGCACGCTTTTACAGTCATGGAGTCCCCCTCAGTGACATCCAGGGAGATCTCTGTCCCCTGGACCATGCATTGGTATCACATGCCGAAATAGATACTGTAATTATGAAACGTGCCATCACACCAGTATTCCACAGGGAGGCGCGGGCTTGTATTCCCGTTTCCTTCTGGTTCCCTAATGGAAGATGGACATGCACAGCATTTGGATCTTTGAGGTTTCCACCTCATTATCAGATTCTATAAGTTCTGGATGGTGTCTCCCTGACACTCTTCCCATTGCTGGACACGAAAGATTGGCTCTGTTCCATGGTTATGGAGAAGGCATTCCTTGATGTACCCCACTCACAGACAGTTTCTACTATGTTTTGTTTCAGGGTCATCATTACCAGTTCAGTCGCTCACCGTCTGGCAGTTTTCTAATGGTCCGTGGGTATCCTAAACATGCCTAGTGGTGTTTGTGGGAGGCCCCACAGGGGGAAGGTCTCTCTGTCTTTCCCTACCTGGACGATTTGCTCCTGACAGCGTCTTCCTGCCGAAGACTGGTGTCCATGTAGTTATTTGCCCAGGGTGGGATGGAAGTAAACTGTCTGATGCCCATACTGGCCACCACGCGACACCTCCGGTATATTGGGGTATGTTTGCCTCCTCTGGGAAGATGTATTTATCCACCTGATTACATTGAGTTCCTCCTGGGACGTTTGGACTCCCTTCAACTGGCAGTCCTCGGTGCTGGGCTGCACCTGTGGGTCCTTCAGTGGACCCTGACAGTCCAGCTGGGTCAGCGGGAGGACTATTTCAATGTCCCAGTCCTCATGTCTTCTTCGGCTCTTCGAGCCCTACAATGATGGAAGTCCATGACATCTTTCATGCAAGACATGCAGTTTCCTTCTCCTGTCCTGTAACTCATTCTAACTACAGACACCTCCTTGATGGGGCGGGACACGCTTCTCCTGCGCGTCTGGTCCCAGGGATCCTGGTTGCCTGTATAGGCCCGCCTGCAACATCAGTGTGCAGATTGGGACAGTCCTATACACTTTACGGGCATTTGAGACTCATCTCCCCCGATTGCCTGCAAGTGCAATCAGCCGTTTCTGTAGTAGTTTGCCACCTTATACAAACAAGGTGGCTTCCATTCATGCCCTCTCTGCAGCCACATCCAAGAGCAGGGCCATTCTCGGTGCCCTACAGGGGGCATGCCTTAGACAGCTAGTGTTGGAACCCACTCAGGAGGGAGCAGTCGTAGACCTGGTACTCTGAGATGAGGACGGAGAGAGGATCTCCGATCTAGAAGCGGGTAGCCATCTGGGAACAAGTGACCACCAAACAGTGTGGTTCACGATGAACTCAGCTGTAGAGTCAAGCCATACAAAAGTGTGAAGGTACTGGACTTCAGGAGGCCTGATTTTGTCAAAATGGGAGAGTGCCTCAGAAAAGCACTAGCAAACGGACAAGAAGGAGGGATGGAGCAACAATGGGGAAACATCAGAACTGCCATCACAGAGGCAACAAGCCTTGATGTGAAGCAAATAAATCACGACGAAAGAAAAAAACACTATGGTTCTCAACAGATGTGGCGGGGAAGGTTAGGGAGATGGTATTCAGGAAGTATAAGGAAATGCAGAAGGAGCAGGACAGAGACCTGTACTAGTTAAAGTAGAAGGAAGTGAGGAAAAGTAAAGGCCCAAACCAAGGAAAAGATAGCCAACTCAGTTAAGAAGGGGGATAAAACCTTTTTATAGGTACATTAGGAAGCGAAGAAAGACAAAGGGAGGAATACTGAGGTTGAATAAAGAGGAGGGTGGGTGGTCAGAGAGGGACAGTGAAAAAGCAGGGATACTGAATGAACACTTCTGCTTATTATTCACAGAGGAGGGGGAGGTACCTAATCCAGTCAGTAGATGCACTCTGGATGGGGGGGTCAATATCAGTCCTTTCAAAGAAAAAAGGGTTCTGAAAGAACTCCTAAAATTGAAGATGGACAAAGCAATGGGGCCTGATGGGATTCACTCCAGAATACTAAAAGAACTAAGGGGAAAACTAGTAATGCCATTGACTACCCTTTTTAACAAATCATAGTAGGATGATGTGGTACCTGAGGACTGGAGGAGGGCAGATGTTATGCCTCTTCACAAAAGGTGGGAGCAAGACACAGGCAGGAAACTACAGACCTGTCAGTTTGATCTCAGTGGTAGGGAAAATGGTGGAGTCACTTCTGAAGGAAAGTATTGTTTAGTACCTAGAGGCCTGTGGGGCACAGGACACAAGGCAGCATGGATTCACAGCGGGAAGGTCATGTTAGAAGAATCTAATCGATTTCTTTGACTGGATGACCAAAGTAGTAGACCTGGGAGGGGCTGTGGGCATGGCCTACCTAGACTTCAGCAAGGCATTTGACACAGTCCTGCACAAAAGATTAATAAACAAATTAGCCAGCCTGGGTGTGGGTCCCAGGATGGTAGCCTGGATAAAACATTGGTTGGACAACAGGACGCAGAGGGTAATAGTAAACAGAGTCCACATTGAAGAAAGGGGGGTTACTAGTGGGATACCGCAGGGTTCAGTGGGTCTGGTCCTTTTTAATGTCTTTATAAGTAACATTGCAGAAGGACTGGAAGGAAAAGTACGTCTCTTTGCAGATGCCACAAAAATCTGCAACAGGGTTGATGCACAAGGTGGAGTGGAAAGGATGAGATGGGACTTGGCAAGATTGGAGGAATGGTCGAATGTATGGCATCTTAGATTCAACGCAAAGAAGTGCAAAGTAATGCACCTGGGAAACAAAAACACAGGGGAAGAGTACACAATGGGGGGTGAGATATTGACAGCAAAAGTTGGTGATACCTCATCTGGAGTACTGCGTGCAGTTCTGGAGACCCCATCTCCGGAAAGACATAGGGTGGAGGCTGTACAGAGGAGGGCAACCAGAATGGTGCAGGGTCTGCACCAGAAGACACATGAAGAGAGAATAAAGGAGCTTAATATGTATGACCTCAAGGAAAGGAAAGAGAGGGGGGACATGATAGAAACTGTCACGTACCTCAAGGGAATCAACAAAGTCCAAGAGGGTAGCATCTTTCAGAAAAAGAGGTGTGCAAGAACAAGGCGGCACAATTTGAAGATGGGGGGGTCGGGTCAGCAGTAATGAGAGGAAGTATTTTTTCATGGAGAGCTTTGTGGATGCATGGAACAGCCTTCCTGAGGAGGTCGTGCAGTCAAAAACAGTGGGGGAATTCAAGAATGCATGGGACAGACATAAGGCAATTCTAGTGGGAAGTAGGCTGTTGGTTAACTAGGATCTGCAGCTTGTCCACTAGGTAGGGAAATGGGCAGACTAGGTGGGCCAAGCGGTCCTTATCTGCCATCAAATTCTATGTTTCTATGTAAGGGTGTGGTCTTGGGCATTCTGGAAAAATATTCATCTTTTGGTGGTACTCATCCCAGGGGTATCACACCCTAGCGGCTACCTGGAACAGATTTACTGCACAAGCCCACGCATGGCAATCTTATCAGGCATTCAAAAAAACATTTTCCACTTGTGGGGCCGACAGGAGTGGAACCTATTTGCCTCACCGCCACTCGCACGACTGCCATTTTACTGCTGTCTCATGCTAGGTCCTATAACTGTGTTGCGAGACACATTCTGTCTTTCTGGGCACAGGAAGATTTGTTTCTGCCTTCCCACTCTTTCTGCTCGTTCAGCGAGTACTACTCAAACTGGTCCAAGATGAAGCGTCTATGATTTTTATAGCATTGTTCTGGCCAGGACATATTTGGTTCCCTCTGCTTCTACAGCTGTCGGAACCAGGGCTACAGCCTCTGCCAAATTTGCCTTGTGTTACTGTCCCAGGCACAATGCTTCCTGTTAAACCCGGACCATCACTCCCTTCACCTGACACACCTGGCTCCTGAGGACATCGTCGTCTTGCGCTTCCGGGTGTCCCCAAAAGATGGCTAAAGTCCTCCAGGCTGCTTGGAAGCCGTCTACTCGGTCTTCCTATTCTGTGACCTGGATATTCTTCTCCATTTGGGAATGCCTGCTGGACTTAGATCCTTGTGAGTGTTCTCATTACCGCATCTTGGTCTATTTACTCTCCTTATAGGAGGGTGCCCTGAAGTATTCCTACTGTGCAAGTCCCCTTTATGGACATTGCAGCATTTCATTTACATGTGGACAACATTCCTTTGTCCTGGTTACCTTTGATTCGAACCTTTTTAACAGGTGTTCTGCAGCTGCATCCCCCTATCTAGGATCTGGTCCCTGTGTTAGATATGAATTTGGTGCTTGACAACTTGAATTCAAGTCCATCTGGTCCCGCTGATAACAGCAACCTCCATTGTCTTTCTTGTTAAAACTATGTTATTAGTTTACATTACATCTGGCAGCCGGATCTTGAAGTTGCACGCACTCATGCAGACGCCTTCGTGTTTCCGATTTCTTGATGACTGGGTGTCTTAACGCATGACCCCGTCGTGTGTGCCTACTGTTGTTTCTGACTTTCAGTTATATCAGACTATTCTGTTACCGGTGTCCTGTGTGGAGCCTACAAATCTGGGGGAAGCCCTGCTTCTTACACTCCCTGTGCATAGCACATTGAGCATTTCCCTCCTCCATGCTTCACAATTCTGAAAACACTGAGCAACTTTTTGTTTCTTTCGCCCTGGAAACCAGGGCATTTGTTTCACTGCTGTGCTTGTCCATCTGCATTCCGTTTATGCATAATACAAACACACCTCTCACTGGGGTTGTTAATTACCATTCTGTCAGGGGCATGGCTGCCTCTGGGGCGTTTCTGCCTTGGATATTTACGACGACGCCTCATGGTCCACTGTACATACCCTCATCAAGCATTACAGTCTAGACATCGTTTCTAAGAGGTGCACCATTTATGGATGGGCTGTCCTACCAGGACTATTGCCCTATGACTTCTTGATTCGTTTCCTCCTTTCGCTGGGTATAATAACTGTTTGGGAATCTTCCCGCATGTAATGATCTGCTGCAAGACATTGCCACGAAGAAGATACAGTAGTATGGTTGCTTAAGAACTTACCGTAACAGTAAATCTTCGAGAGTATCTCTTGCAGCAGGTCATGCACCCCCACCTTCCTTCTCTCTTTTGCCGTTGATTCAGAAGGGTTCCTTGCTCCTGTCTTTACCGACTCCACGAGCTGCTGCCTTGATTTCCCTCCTCGGTTCCCATTGGAGACCTGAGATATGTTTACCCATTCAGTCGTCGGGATCGAAAAGAACTGAGGAGTAGCGGGGACCTCACTCTTTTATACCTGCCAGGTGAACACCATATGGTGGTGCTAGGGGGAGTCCCCAGGGTTAACTGCTGAGAAAAGCCATCCGGAGGCAATGGTGCCTGCGACTGATATCCCACATGTAATGACCTGCAGCAAGAGATACTCTCAAATATCTACTGTTACGGTAAGTTCTTACTCAACCGTACTGTCCTGAAAGTGGATCTTTCTGTTTATACCCAGGTTAGGTGCAATCGAGGGCATTATTAAGGGTCAGCCAGGGGTTATGATTGAGACCCCTATGATTTCTCTGCAAATCCTATGATGTCCATTGCGACCCCCTAAAACCCGCTAAAATAAGGGTTTCCAGGCATTTATTTCTATAAAATGTAGTGGGTGGAAGTGCTTTTCAGCATCTGTCATTCTGCTAAAATGGAACTTTGCAATCCCTGTGATTCTGATGAAATGACATGGCTGGAACAGTGCAGGCTTGCCCACACTGATGAGTATACTGTAGTCTGGTGAAAGGTGAGAGAGTGACAACACTGGAGACTGGAGACTGAAGCCCTCGGTTTATATATTGTAGGTAGAGACCACCAATTGAGCCAAGGCCAAGGAAAGTGAGACCTCATCTGGAGTACTCTGTCCAGTTCTGGAGGCCGCATCTCTGGAAGGACAGAGACAAAATAGAGGCAGTCCAGAGAAGGGCAGCAAAAATGGTGCAAGGACTGCACCAAAAGTCATATGAGAAAAGACTGGAGGACCTCGGTATGTATTTCCTGGAGGAGAGGAGCGAGAAGGGAGATACGATAGAGACATTTTAGTACATCAGGGTATAAACAAGGTACAGGAGGGTAGCATCTTTCACAAAAGAAGGTGTGCAGGAACAAGGTGGTATGATATGAGGCGAGAAGGGGGCAGGCTCAGGGGCAATGTGATGAAGTACTTTTTCACAGAAAGAGTAGTGGATGTTTGGAACAGCCTCCCTGCAGAGGCGCTGGGGCCAAAAACAGTAGGGGAATTAAAGAATGCATGGGATGGAGCCTTTGTGTGAAGCAAATAAACAAATCAAAATGAAAGAAAAAGCCACCATGGTTCTCAAAAGAGGTGGCTGGGAAAGTCGGGGAGAAAAAGATAGCATTCAGGAAGTATAAGGAAACACAGAAGAAGCAGGACAGAGAGCTGTACTAGTTAAGGCAGAAGGAAGCAGGGAGGGAAGTCAGAATAGCGAATAGCAAAGGCCCAAACTGAGGAAAAGATAGCCAACTCGGTTAAGAAGGGGGATAAAAACCTTTTATAGGTACATCAGAGAGCGTAGAAAGACAAAGGGAGGGGTAGTGAGGCTGAATAGAATGAATGGTGGGTGGGCAGAGGGGGACAGTGGAAAAGCAGGGATACTGAACGAATATTTCTGCTCAGTATTCACAAAAGAGGAGGGGGAAGTGCCTAATCCAGTTAACAGAAGCACTCTTGATGGGGGGTCGATCCCAGCCCTTTCACAGAAGAAAGGGTTCTGCAAGAACTCCTAAAACTGAAGGTGGACAAAGCAATGGAGCCTGATAGAATTCACCCCAGAATTCTAAAAGAATTAAGGGGGGAACTAGTGAAACCAGTGACTACTCTTTTTAATAAATCATGGGAGGATGGTGTGGTACCCGAGGACTGGAGGAAGGCGGATGTGATTCCCCTTCACAAAAGTGGGACCAAGACAGAGGCAGGAAACTACAGACCTGTCAATTTGACCTCTGTGGTAGGGAAAGCGATGGAATCACTTCTGAAGGAAAGAATTGTTGAGTACCTAGAGGCCAGTGGGGCACAGGACCCAAGGCAGCATGGGTTCTCAGCGGGAAGGTCATGTCAGACGAACCTAATAGATTTCTTTGATTGGGTGACCAAAGTGGTAGATCAGGGAGGGGCTGTGGACATGGCCTACCTAGACTTTAGCAAGGCATTTGACACAGTCCCACACAAAAGATTAATAGTCAAATTAACCAGCCTGGGAGTGGGTCCCAGGGTGGTAGCCTGGGTAAAATATTGGCTGGACAACAGGACACAGAAGGTAATTGTAAATGGAGTCCACTCTGAAGAAAGAGGGGTTACTAGTGGGGTACCGCAGGGTTCAGTGCTGGGCCCAATCCTTTTTAATGTTTTTATAAGTGACATTGCAGAGGGACTGGAAGGAAAAGTATGCTTCTTTGCAGATGACACAAAGATCTGCAACAGGGTTGATACACAAGGAGGGGTGGAAAGGATGAGAAGGGACTTGGCAAGGTTGGAGGAATGGTCAGAAGTATGGCGGCTAGGATTCAGTGCAAAGAAGTGCAAAATAATGCACCTGGAAAACAAGAACCAGGGAAGATTACACAATGGGGGGGTAATAACAAAAAGGAAAGGGACCTGGGGTAATCATATCAGATGACCTTAAGGTTAGCAAGCAATGTGAGAAGGCGGTAGGGAGGCTGGGGATACTGGGATGTATGGAGAGGCATCACCAGCAGAAAACAGGAAGTTGTTATCCCTCTGTACAGACAGTTGGTGAGACCCCATCTGGAGTGCTGCATCCAGTTCTGGAGACCCCATCTCTGCAAGGACATAGACAGGATAGAGGCAGTCCAGAGGAGGGCAACTAAAATGGTGCAGGGTCTGCAAGAGAAGCCGTATGAGGAGAGACTAAAGGAGCTTAATATGTATACCCTTGAGGAAAGAAGGGAGAGGGAGGACATGATAGAAACTTTTAAGTACCTCAGTAGAATCAGCAAAGTCCAAGAGGGTAGCATCTTTCAGAAAAAGAGACTTGCAAGAACAAGGGGACACAATTTAAAGATAGAGGGGACGTTCAGGGGCAATGTGAGGAAGTATTTTTTCACAGAGAGGGTAGTGGATGCATGGAACAGCCTTCCTGAGGAGGTTGTGGGGTCTAAAACTGTGGGAGAACTCAAGAATGCATGGGACAGACATAAGGCAATTCTTGTGGGGGGTAGGAAGAAATAGGTTGTTGGTTAACTAGGATCTGCGGCCTATCCTGTAGGTAGGGAAATGGGCAGACTAGGTGGGCCAAGCGGTCCTTATTTGCCATCAAAGTCTATGTTTCTAGACATTAGAGTACTCTAGCAATAGTAAGCCACAGATCAGCTAGGGTCTGCGGTAATACATTAGGTAGGGAAAAGGGGCAGACTAGGTGGGCCACACGGTCCTTCTCTGCCATCACCTCCTGTGTATCTGTGTAAGCTAAAATGTATTTGTTAGTTTTGTGACAGTGAACTTGGTTGTCCATTAGTAATTGTGCTGCCTGAGACCACCAAACATATCCAGTTTATGACGTCAGTACCACTGCCTAGCCAAGTACCTGGTTTGTTTTACTTCAACTCTACTGCTGTAGATTTGTTTATACAATGTAGCTTTGTCAGGATGTGGTGTTTGTATAAATCCTATGTTTTCCTCTCTCTTTTTTTTTTTTTTTTGTGTACAGATGTTAGCCTGGTGTTGTACAGTATATCTCCTCCACCTGCACCTGCCCTGCTGATCTACTAGGAGGCTGAGGGGGTTGGGTCACACCTCCCTCAGTCTCCAGGAGAGTGGGGCGGTGGCGGGGAACAGGGGAATCATGGGACAATGTGCTACAAGTTGCAGAGACAGCTCACAGTCGGATGTGCAATTGGGAAATGAGAAGGATTCCTCACCCCGTGGAAGGAAGAGGCAGAGCAGAAAAGGAACTTCCCAGACTTCGACGACCAAAGGCTCTTTTTTCACTCAGGTGATTGAGTAGATTTACTTTGGATCTTACAAGCAGGGAGACAGCGGTTGGGAAACTGACTAGTCTATCTGGTTTCCTGTACTCGAGAAATGATAAACAGTAAATACTCAAATTCTTTAGCTTAGAAAAGGGAAGTGGGGGGGGGGGGCATGATCACAATGTTCTGAATACTTAAAGTGATAGTGCGGCCAGGCCTGAGCATGTTTTCTTCTCAGAAAGAGCTGTCAACAGGAATCCAGCAGACAGGTTTGCTCTTACCGCCCTGTGGAGCTATCTGTGAGATGGATTTTTAGGGTCTTTTCTGTGCCGTGGGGGTCCTCTAGTTATGGTCCCCACAGTATTTTGGAGATAGTTTTGTGGCTGGGCTTGTCTGGACTGTGGGGACCATTACCTGCCTCGTGGCATTTTGTGCCTTTTTTGCTGTCCCTGAGCCACTCGCTGACTTTCTGCCAGCTGCTAAATGCTTGGGTGCCTTGCCTCAGTCACTGCCTCCTTAAGAGCAAGGGGCCATGGGCACAGGCATTAGATGCTCGCACAGACGTAATGACGTGTCTCTCTCTCTCTCTCTCTCACCCACACACACACACACACACACACAAAATCTTGCCAGCCTCAGGACGTGTAGAGAAAGATGAGCAGTGCAGCGGCGGCTTTGAGCCTCTCCCTCGGGGTGTGTATTGGAACTTGAGAGGTCAGCGCTCTGGTATGTCCTGCTGAATGTTTTCTCAAACCCTACTGGTTTGACGTGGTATAGGAGCTCAGTTTCTGGAGAGCAGTTCCCTTTGGAAACTCTGTTTACATTGGAGTGCAGTTTAACGCACAGGGCTGGATAGCAGTTTTCCTGCTGGGATTGTCTCCTGTCCTCCAGTAGTTGAGGAGGACAAGTAAAGTCATTTTGTTGACACTGTTCTGGGGGTCAGGTAGTTAGCATGTGTTGGGTAGTTAGTTTTCTGAGCCAGTTGATTAGTTCTCCCCACAGGTACCATGGGGAGGGACAGGTTGGGGAATTCCATTTGGGGCAGCATGTATTCTTCTCTTGTGTGTAATTTATTGATAGCACCATAACATGTATTTACTATTTGTAAAATTTAATGTTTCTGGCACTATGGCTTATTACAAACCTATATGAAACGTCAGACTTCCCCAGTCAAGCCCTCGATCTGGGAAGGGGAAATACTTCTGGCACCATGGCTCATCACAGACCAATCTGTAAGTTCAGACTTCCTCAGCCAAATCATTGGTCCAGGAAGGGGAGAGACTACAAGACCTGTTACAGGACTGTGACCTATGCCTATGGGGTTCTGCTTTCCAGACTGTAAAGTAAGTGAGCATTTCTGGTTCGGTTTTCCCAAGCCGATTCTTGCATTGGGGTGGGGGTGCACCTGTGGTACTGTCTGGTGGTGGTAGAGTTGAGTCATACATGTTCCCTTTCCCTCCTAGATGGGATGCTATAATGCATTGTGGGTCTTGCCTGCAAGACACCAGACCTGAAGTGGGCCCCTCAGGTCAGGGAGGGGGCTCATACTGGTGCACCAGAGCAGAGTTATCCTGCTCACCTGGAATTGCAGGCAACCCCCTGACATTAACATCCATTTGTTCAAGTGGAGAATACAGGGGTTGTCTGGGGAAAATCCTGACCCAAAGTAAAATGAGGAAATGTGTCCCTCCTAGGAGGTGTTGGGGGATCAGATGGAATCCAAACATGTAGATTTTATCCCTCCTTCAGTTTGATTCAATATCACTGTCACAGTGTATTGTTGAAGATTGTAAAGTGTTGCAGTTAAGGGAGGTTCAGAAAATGAAGAATCGAAATGTAAACCTCATTCTTTGTCCACGTCCGCCTCTGAACCAAGCATGTGCCAGGCCATGTCATTGTGCTGAAGCTGTATCAGGGTCAGATCAGTGTCTGCCTCCCAGGGCTTGGTGAGGTCTCTTGGGTTGGGAGATGCTTCCTTTTTTTGTAAGAAATTCTTTTTTTGTTTGGGAATTGGTTAATTCTTCCAGTCCCAGACAGGGCTGTAAGCTGTGCCTTGAATTTGCCACCACAGGGAGTTTCTTCCAATTTCCAGTATACCGAATCAAGTGACGACACATACCTTGGATCACCCTGAGGTAGTTTACCCAGTCCCCCAAAATGGGAAGGGGTTGGTTCTGCTCAATTTGTTTTGTAGCCCCCAAGAAGTCAAAGGGATTTCGATCCATCCTGGATATGAAACTTGTTGAACAAACTTGCCCGGCACAAAACGTTCAAGATGGTGACCCTGCAGTCCATTCAGGCGGTTCAAACAAGAGACTTCCTGACATCCATAGATCTGAAGGATGCCTGTTTCCATGCTGATCAGGTAGTCGCACAAGAGATGTCTGGGGTTTGCCACACAAGAGATATCTGGGGTTTGCCGTTCAGGGACAGTGTGTCTAGTACCGGGCTTTTTCTATTTGGTCTGGCAGTAGTGCCCAGTATATCAGCGCACATGGTGTGTTTGAAACTTCTAATTGTATTGCTGAGGCAGGTGGGGCTTCACATGCACCCCTTCCTGGATGATTTCTTTTTCCAGACTCCATCTGCATGGATGGCAGAGAAGTTACTGGCAGGGACATTAGGGGTCCTTGAAGCACAGGCTGGACCATCAGTGGGCAGCAAACCTCCTTGAGGCCGTCTCAGAGACCAGAATACCTGTGGGTGGTGTTCCACTTGGATGAGGGGAGGTTTTTCCATCCATTTCCAGGAAGTGGCCTTGATTTGAGAGAGTCAGTGGCTGAGACCCCAGCCAGTGGTTTCTGCTCTCACTTTACACCAGTCTTTTAGGCTTAATGATGGCTGCTGTAGAAGTAGTGCCATGGGCACTGTTCTGTATACAGACTCTGCAGAACAGGATGCTGGCTTTATTGTTTCCATGTTCTGTAGGAATACTAGAATCTGATCCCACTGTCTTACTGGGTGCTGCAGTCACTTGCATTGTGGGAGAATCCAAAAAGTCTGTGCTTGGGGACTTCGCTGGATGCTCCAAACAGATTTATTTTGACAACCGATGCCAGCCCGCTGGGCTGGAGTACTGTTGTGGCTCAGACTGCAGTTCAGGGGGCCTGGCACCACTAGGAGCAGGAACTTCAGATATTGTGCTAGAAAAGACAAAGGTGCATCTCACGCTACCCATTATCACAACCAGGACTGCCCAGGGCATTGAAGGTGAGGTCGGGCAGTGCTGTTATTGTGGCGGTGTATCTCACTTAGCAGGACAGTTCAGGGCATTGAAAATGAGGTTGGGCAGTGCTGTCACCGTGGTTAAACTGTTAGGGGGACACAGAAAGAAGCATGCTAGCAGAAGTGACTAGGGTACTGCAATGGACTGACACCAGCCTTCTGTCACTGTCTACGGTTCTTCTAGTGGGGGAACCAAATGTACAGGCTGGCTTGCTTAATAGGGAAATAGTTTATTCAAGGGACTGTCCCCTGGATCCGGAGGTGTTCAATCTTATGTGCAGAAGTTTTTAGCAAAGGAGCACGATCAGTTTCTAATGATATACAGCTGATATGGGTGCCTCCAGGTAGAGGTGTTGGATGCCTTGTACCAGTGAGGGGATCGTTACAGAGCATACTTGTGTCTGGGCCAAGAAGGCCGTGGGTCTACCACTTTCGCTAGTGTCCAGGTTGCTGCAGAACATCAGGCAGCGAAGAGGAAGTTTCCTCCTGATAGCTGCACAGGCACAAGAAGGCCGTGGTTCCCCAACCTAGTGAGCCTAGAACAGCAAACTCTTGTTTTGGCTCCTGCTTCATGAGGATCTTTTCAGCCAGGGTCTCCATTCTGCCTTCAGCCCAGCTGCCATGCAGTTAGCAGCTTAGTTCCTGTGAGGCACAGGCTGTTAAAGCAGGGTGTTCCCAGGAAGGTGGTAGAGACACTTATGGCTTTCAGGAAAGCTTCCATGTCAGCGGTCTGTATTCAAGTATGGAGTACTGTTCCACGTGAACTTGAGCTAGAGGTGAAAGACTGTTCAAAGTTGCAACCCCACAGATGTTGGATTTTTTGCAGGCAGGAGTGGACTAGGTCTGGCATTGAGTACCCGGCAGGGCAGGGGTCCACATTTGATTCATAGTTAGGAACATCCATATGCTCATTCCTGGGAACCAACCAATGTTATCCATTCTCCTCAGGATGATTAGCAGGAGTCCGCCAGTTTTTCATTCACCAGGATTTGAACTTGATGTTACATGCACTGTGCAGGGCGTCCTTGGTGTCACCATCATAGGTGACATCGGATGTGCTATCCTACACGGTGTTACTTGAATGCCATCTGCTCAGCTTAAAAGATTAGCAAACTTCAAGACATTTTGCCTGAAGAATCTTACACATATTGCATAAGGATACGGCAGTCCATCCTTATTCCTAAGGTCCCCTTTGCCTCTGAGGCAAACCAAGAGGTTTGCCTCCTTTTATTCTGTCCAAAGCTGAAAACTCTGAAAGACAAGGAGGCTCATAAACTGGATTTGAGCAGGATATTTAAGACTTATCTGATGAAGATGAAGGAGTTCAGAAAGTCTGAAAGTTTGTCTTAATTGGAGTGGTAATGAAAGGCCAGAGGGCTTCTCCAGCCATCTTAGCCAGAAGGATAAGAGCGTACATTGTCAAAACATATATTTATTTATTGTTTATTGAATACAATTGTAATTACAATCCTTTGAGTCAGACTCTTTTGCAAAGGCTCCACGTCAGGTTACAGGGGGTGGAGGGTAGACAAATACAGTAAAAGACAGACGTGAACAGGCAGTATTTACAATTTCAGAACTGAAAGAGTAACTTTTTGCAGAAGCTCCACGTCGGTTACAGGGGGTGGAGGATAGACAAATACAGTATAAGACTAACATTGACAGGCAGTATTTACAGTTACAGTACTGACAGAGCAGTCCAAGCTAGAACTTATTTAGCAGGTGTGGTCAATTGGGAAGCATTCCTGGGGTCCCTAGACAGGGATTTGTAGGATGCCGTTATGTAGGGTCTAGTGCGACCCTGTGTCAGGAAGAGTGGAGGATTTGGGAGAGAAGAGGGTGGGTAGCATTAGCCACAGTCACATTTAGTGTTCTCCATTAGTTGGGATTTAAGGCCGGATTTGAATAGTGAGATGCTACGGGACTGGGAGAGGTGGGGGGGGGTAATGTGTTGAGCCAGAGAGGGCACGGTATGTGGCTGGATAGAGAGTGGAGAGGCCTCTGTGTTGGAACTGTGCAAAGCAGACGTGGTCCTTCATTCGCATATTCATTAAGCACTACAGATTAGATGTCCACAGCTCTGCCAAAGTGGCCTTCAGGTACAGAGTTTTACAGGTGCTGGTTAACAGATGAGCCTAATACTTTGTTCATATGGGTAATACATGGAACAGTATTCTTCCCCACCCAGTTTTGAATGCTGCCATTAGAACCCAAATGTATCCGCTCTCCATTGACAACGTGGAACGATCCAGAAAGAAGAAATTCCTTCATACGTAACCATACTTTCCTTTTCTGTTACTCCAGTGTTGTCAGTGGGGCCTCTCCCAGGAGTCTGTGGCTCCTGCTGGTGAATATTGCCTGACATATTTTAGGAATTTGGATGTCAGCAAGATTGATTGAGAATACAGCTGAATATCAGGAATTGCCTACTTACCAGGAACATCCCTATGTTTTATCGTTGAGGCCTCTTTGTTGGAACTGTGCAAAGCAGACGTCCTTCATCCCTATATTGTATTGGGCTGTTTTAGCCCACAGAATAACAGGTTGTGAATTGTGATTGAGTATGGTGGTGACTCCATTTCAGGTTAGAGATTTACTTTTCTTCAACAGTTGTCGTCACTAAAAAAAATACCACCAACAGCTTAATCTGGTTCAGTGTCAGTGGCATCCATATGTATCCCTCCAATCCCCGGGATGAGGCTGAAAATAGGCAGAGTTGTCTAGTTCTCCTTTCTTGGTCAACAAAAAAAAAATCTAAAACTAAACTGTTGCCTTGTGACTAAATATGTTTATGTTAGAAGTGTTGTCTGCAGCAAGGTTGGAGGATCCGTGACCTGGCACTTAAGGGACATGATGGAAGTGTTAGTCGGCAAGACTACTTCACATGGCTGTCATTCATTTGTCATTATTGTCATGTGATAAATTATTTACATGTCAGAAAGTTTCTGGTTACAGAGAGAGAGAGAGAGTTTGTTGACCTGGGTGATACGTAGATTGATATTTACATAGGGGTGTAAAGGTGCTACATGGACAGAGATGACAGTTGTTGCTGTCATCGGAATCCTCACATGCCCAGATTTCTGTGCTGCTTGACAGCTTTGGGCTGCAATACTTTACCCCAGTGGGGGAGCTTATTACCCATATCTGTATTAATTCCCCATTGACAACATTGGCGCCAACAGAAAAAGAGGTTACGGTAAGTATGAAGGAATTTCTCCATTATCATTTTATTTTATTGTATTGATTGTACAGAGGGCCTTAAGCCCAGGGTAAAGGGCACTCTATAATATAATAACATTCTCCTTGCCACAATTTGCCTTGCCACAAACAGCAATCTGACTTTAGTTACATTGAGAAATCGAGGGTTTGCAAGTCTGTTAAAGTGGCTGCGCGGGTGAGGGTCTGAGGAGGTTGTGATCAGGTCGTCGGTGTTGTGAAGGTGCTGCAGAGTGATGGGAGTGTTGCTGAAAAGGTTGCTGGAAGCTACTGGGACTTGCCAAGGTTAGTGGTTTGTGATGGTGAGAAGAACGAGTAGCGTGGTTCTTTTGGGATTGCTTTCCTCACTAAGAGGGGTGGAAGTAGGGAGTTATGAGTGGGAGTTTCTAAGAGGTGTCTGATGTGGATTTCAGAGTTGTGGAATACGGTGCTGGAGGCGGGAACATTGCCGCTACACTGTGTAAGAAGTGCCGACTGTCGGAAGTGATGTCTAGTGTGTATACAAATGGCAGTGACGTGTCTACTATGTGAAAAGAAACACAGAAGTTGACAGCAGATAAGGACCGCAAAGCCCATCCAGTCTACCCATTTTTTCTGTCTTATGATGTGCCATAGGCCTTTACTCTGTTAATGACCTATCTATTCATACTTATCTGTATTGCTCCCTTAAGCCTATCCCATACCTGTTTGAAGCCCTGCACTGTATTCACATCCACCACTTCCTGAGGTAGGCCATTCCATGCATCCACCACCCTTTCTGTGAAAAAGAACTTCCTCACATTACCCCTTAATCGACCTCCTTCTAATCTCATACTGTGTCCTCTTGTCCTGCTATTTTTCTTATATTGAAACATGTTACTCTTCCACCGTGTTAATGCCCTTAAGATGTTTGAATGTTTTGATCATATCATCTCTCTCTCTCTCTCTCTCTCTCTCTCTCTCTCTCTCTGTCTCCTTTACTCTAGGATATACATATTGAGCTCTATAGTAAATGGAGTCCACTCAGAAGAAAGGAGGGTTACTAGCGGGGTACCGCAGGGTTCAATATTAGGACCAGTCCTCTTCAATGTCTTTATAAGCGACATTGCAGAAGGACTGGAAGGAAAAGTATGTCTCTTTGCAGATGACACTAAGATCTGCAACAGAGTTGATGCACAGGATGGGGTGGAAAGGATGAGAAGGGACTTGGCAAGGTTAGAGGAATGGTCAAATGTATGGCAGCTTAGATTCAATGCTAAGAAGTGCAAGGTAATGCACCTGGGAAACAAAAACCCAGGGGAAGAGTACACAATGGGGGGGAGATACTAACAACAACAAAAATGGAAAGGGACCTGGGGTAGTCATATCAGATGACCTAAAGGTGGGCAAGCAATGTGAGAAGGCAGCAAGGAGGGCTGGGGGATACTGGGATGCATAGGGAGAGGCATCACCAGTAGAAAACAGGAAGTTATTATCCCTCTGTACAGACAGCTGGTGAGGCCCCATCTGGAGTACTGTGTGCAGTTCTGGAGACCCAATCCAGAAAGACATAGACAGGATGGAAGCTGTCCAGAGGAGGGCAACTAAATGGTGCAGGGTCTGCACGGAGGACATATGAAGAGAGACTTAAGGAGCTTAATATATATAGCCTCGAGGAAAGGAGGAGAGGGGGACATGATAGAAACTTTCAAGTACCTCAAGGGAATCAACAAAGTCCAAGAGGGTAGCATCTTTCAAAAAAAGAGGTGTGCAAGAACAAGAGGGCACAATTTGAAGATAGAGGGGGCGGCTCAGAGGTAATTTAAGGAAGTATTTTTTCACAGAGAGGGTTGTGGATGCATGGAATGGCCTTCCGGAGGAGGTTGTGGAGTCAAAATCAGTGGTGGAATTCAAGCATGCATGGGATAGTCATAAGGCAATTCTGGGGGTTGGGGGTAGGAAGAAGTAGGCTGCTGGTTAACTAGGATCTGCAGCTTATCCAGTAGGTAGGGAAATGGGCAGACTGGGTGGGCCAAGCGGTCCTTATCTGCCGTCAAATTCTATGTTTCTATGAGCTCTGTTAATCTGTCCTCATATGTTTTCTGATGCAGTCCCTGCACCATTTTGGTTGCTCTTCTCTGGACTGCCTCCATTTTGTGAAGGTGCGGCCTTCAGTACTGCATGCAGTACTCCAGATGGGGCCTAACCAGTGTCTTGTAAAGAGGGATTATTACCTCTCTTCCGACTTGTGATACCCCTACTAATACACCCCAACATCCCTCTAGCCTTACCTTCTGCTGTAGT
>CM057449.1:246317500-246417500 GCA_016271365.2 Neoceratodus forsteri | reverse complement strand
ATTTCTGTTTATTTTTTTACTGTTACAGAGTGCTAATGCACACATGATGAACCCCAGCACTTTTTCTCTGCATGCGCCCCCTCCTTCCTTCTGCTGCCAGTCAGCACCCTCAGTACCAGTAAGATGACTGGAGCTGCTTTGTGAGTCTTTCTCTGCACCCTCCCCTTATGACTGGCTGGCCAATTGGAGCTCACATCAGCATCGTGAATGTGACCTCAATACAGCACGGCCACTGCCTACAATTCATGCTGTCAGCTAGCACTGGAGGAAGATGGAGCATGGTGGCAGGTTCAGAGATGACGTCACCGGGAGAGCAAAAAAGAAATAGAGGACCTCGACATATAATAATATCAGTCACCGGCATGTAAATTTTGCTGGCAACTATTGCCGAAGATGTGTCCCTTAATAACTGTATATTAAGGGATAGGCTGTGCAGTTGGGCAAGACAGCTTTTCAGGTGGTGGGCTGAAAATATAGAAATAAATTATTTAAATCCCCCTCTATACAAAAAGCAAAGTTGTCATGTTTCATATGCCTGTTTTTAACTTTTTATAAGTAAAGCAAAAGAGGTACCACAGTGGAAAGGCAATGCAAGTGTTTGGAAGGGTCTGACTGGGATCTGCACTGCCACCTCATTAATTGTGCTGTTCAGAGAGGTCTTCACTGTGGTCCCATTTTCATTGACATTCAGTTCCACTTTGGTATGTGCCAGATGCCATTAAATCAAATAAGTTGTGATATGTTTTCTCCAGATGACCACATGCCAGTAGAATGACATTTGTTGTACAGTTCACTGTTTTGAACATACCCACTGTACTTTTGGAAGCATGGTGGGGTGGGATTGGGGGGTAGGCATTTAGGAGATGGTAACTTTGCACTGAAAATCCCTGCCGCTGTCAAATTACCTTTCCCCTCACTCCCTTTGTCATACCTACCACATTGGAGAATGGAGAAGGGGAAACAATTGTAGTACTCACTGTTGAATTAAGACTTACGTTACAGATTTTTTTCCAAGCAGGGTGCCTGGAATACAAACATAGAAATATAGACAATGATGGCAGAAAAAGACCAGAGGTCCATCCAGTCTGCCCAAGTTCTCTATAATCCCTGGAACCTGCAATTTCTCCAGGGTACTAACCCCCCCCCGTCCTCTTTCTACTCACCTCCTTGGTCCTGTTGCCCCCGGTAACCACTATTCCCTTCATTATGTCCCAGCCCTGCTTGAGTCCTCTGACTGTTTTTACACCCACCATTTCAGCTGACAGACTGTTCCAAAGTTCTACCACCTTTTCCATAAAGTAGTACTTCCTCACATCTCTCCTGAACCTACCTCCTGTTAATTGCCATTAGTGTCCATGTAACCATGAATTGGTACTCAGGCTAAATAGTACCCCGTAGTTCACTTTAATTCATTTCAGGAAGTTTAAGATCTCTATCATATCTCCTCTCTCCCTTCTGGTCCCCAATGAGTACATATTTAGTGCCTTGAGGCGCTCCTCATAGGATCTGTCCTGCTGTCCCTGAATCGTTTAAGTTATTCTGCGCTGCACTGTCTCCAACGTATCCTTATTCTTTCTGAGGTGAGGACTCCAGAACTGGGCACAGTACTCTAGGTGAGGCCTCACCAGGGATCTGTAGAAGGGAAGAATTACTTCCTTTCTTCTGCTATCAATGCCCCTACCAATACATCCCAGCATCCTGCTAGCCTTGCGATAGGCTATGTTGCACTGACTCAATTACTTAAATGGTATATTGAGTTGTGGATGGTGGGGGTAACAACAAGGGGGTAGAGAGAGAGTTCAGATATGAGTTATTTAGACTTAAAATAAGTCACAAAAGTGCACCACTGAGCATACCATAGCCCATGGTTTCTGGGGCCTATCAGACCCAGACCCCTGCCCTAGTAGCAAGCCAGCACTGCAGTAAGTTAGTAGTGTACAATACCAAGCCAAAATCAGCTGCAGACTCTGTATTGAGGTTCAGTGCATTAGCATTTGCTCTCTCTCTATATATATATAGCTATATACTGTATCTACATATGTAATAGATAACCTACTCTAATAAGGTGTGCAGTCACGCTCTGATATACGCATGCCTTCATGTGCGTTGTTAAGCATGATTCTGCAGGCCCGAGTGCATCAACCACCCAAGGCATGTGTATATCAGAGCACGACCACACATCCTAGAGTGGGTTATCTATCTTATAAAATGGCAAAATCGTTTTGGAGGGGAGTAAAAGTGCAGGTTTGTGGTCTCGCTCTGAAAGATGCATGGTCATGTGATGTGTTTTATACAATCAGAATGCTGGATTTGTTATTTACTTTGCTTCCCATTTTATAAATACACACACACACACACACAATCTGAGCCACCCAGATAGTAATAATTGTCCTTAGAGCAGGAGGTGGAGGGGAGCTCACAGATGACTTATTCTGGTATAAAATCTACAAAATTAGCCACAGAGTATCTAGTACCCCAAAGCTTTTGGGGCCAAGCAGCCCCCAGACCCCTTTCCTACACACCAGTAGATAGAGATGCAGATATTAAAACTCATAACATAATATATCTGAGATAATGTCTTAGGTATATTACATTAACAGCATCTTGCTGCCCTCCGGTATTGAATGCATATGTATTCACCCTGCAGCCAGCCAGATATAAATGTTGTTTAGAGTAAGGAGTGTAGGAGATCTCAGATATGACTTCTTTAGCTTCAAAACAAGCCTCAAAATGCACCACAGAGCAATTCTAGGATTCAATGGCTTCCGGGGTACTAGTGGCCCTAAGACCCACAGCTTTTTTTAAACAGTTGCAGACTGCATAAAAAGAACCCCCCTTGTGAAAATCCTGGCAACGGCCCTGCAACTTCATTCTCAGGCAGGCAGTTATGGGCTACTATTTATATTCTACTGAATCTTCTTAAAGGAAAACTGCATGTTAAAATCAGGAATATATGTATTACTACAAGTTTTGATTTCTCACTTCAATCCAGTGTTTTGTTTCTGCCTAGGCTGTTAGAGGAGTTTTTCTAATTTTCCCAAGGTGTTTTATGATGTCTGGGGGTTGTCATTAAAGTTTGTTTTATTGCATCTTCTTCAAGTTAGTCTTCGCAGCTTACCCTTTAGTTTGATGTCTAATAACCCCCTACAGCAGGCCAGTGTCTTGTTACAGTGCCTTGCTTAGCCACAGCAGAGAAAAAACAGTGCAGCCAGGATTCACAGTGCTATACCATATACTATAGAAAGTTACTTGTTTAAACACATACACACACACACACACACACACACACACACATACACACCAAGCAGAACACAGCTGGATAAGGTACGAGTATTTAGGAAACTTGTCATACTAACCCAGAGTCTACCAATGTGAATCATGGCTGTGACTATAGGTGTTTACAACTGAATGATAATAACCACATTTGCTTCACTTGCAAATAGGTAGGCATTTGTGTCTAATTTCTGTTTGACTTACTGTAGGTTACACATAGAATATGAAAAATTCATAACATAGTGTATTGTGAGTCAATGAACTGATAAATGGGGATTTTGGTTTCTTTTACAAATTCATTTTTCCTGACCATGGATATACTGAAACAAAAATTTATCAACAAAATGTTTTTAAATAAAGAATTTAACTCACAACAGCAGAAGAAGCATGTTGGCATTAAAAGCTTAGTAGCATGGATGTAGAGGCACCAGTATTTAAGCATGACTTTAGTAGAGGATTAATTGTGACTGGGGGTGAGGGAGGGAGTGAGTCTTGATATTTGTAGCATAATTGTTTTCTGAAACTTCAGCATTCAATTGGTTAGACTCTGTAGCCATCTGTACAGTATATCACTAAGCCATATGCAGAGTGGTATGGGTAAAACCCAGATCACCAGACCAGGACCAGTGCTGTAAAATCTGCACTGGGCACAGCTTGTGCAAATATTGCTGATCCAGGGGATCAAATAAATACGTGCAAATAAATAAATAAATAATTGCTCGACTTTGCCTCGTTTTTCAACCCACCCCAGGAGTGACATTATTACATGATAACACACACCCTGTCATGCCTTATTGCTTAAATATGCCCTTTCTTAATGTACTGTACTTTGGCTCAGTTAGTGTATGCAACAGCCTTCATGTGAACACTCTGGGCTTCTCTTTGACTTCTGATGTCTATTTGCTTTAGCTATTGCATATTGTTTGAACTGCTTTGGTCTTCTTGATTTGGTGCTTGTGTGCCTAAACTATGTAATCTGTTTATCTACTGTTACCTGTGTATCTCCAGTTAATAATTGTTATAACTGTCTGCTCTCCAAGCCATTGTTTTTGGACTTGTTAACTGTGCTGTCTTTGTATTAGCTTCAACGAGGTGCCTTTGTAAATGAGTCTCTGACTCAAAGGTTTGTAAATCTGATATTTTTTAAATAAACAAATAAATGTTTAAGTTTAAGCCCATGAAACACCCTTATCTAGTTAATGCATTCACAGTCATAGTGACTCTGCCAGAGTTTGTTATTTACAATCACCATACTGATGACCAAGCACCTCTCGAGTCTTCTATGATACCCAATTTTTTTTTGGCATTTTTTGCATTTCCTTAACCACAACTGCTCTTAACAGCTCTGGTAACCTGATAGGACAAGCATTCTCTGTCACTATTACATGCTCAACCCTTTTTGCTTGGCCATGTACTCTGGTAAAAGTACTTCTAAATGTCTTTACCAAGTTTCTGTGGTTTGTTCTGTGGTAAAGAAACATTAAATTTTACAGCATCAGAAGTCACAGTTTGTCGCAGTCTGTCATAAGCTATATCAATATCTTCTTTTTAAGTTTCTAGTAAGACTAACAAAGCAACTCTTGGTGTTTTTTTAACCCATTTCTCCAGGAAGTTAGCATGGCATACCTTGGTAGGAGTTTTCCTATCGGGGTCTCAATCTCATAGTTAACTGTCCCAGTACATCTAGTCACTTTATAAGGCCCTTGCCACTTCATTAGCAGTTTGTTTTCTGTAGTGTGAAACAGTAACAAGACCTTTTAACATGGCTCACAAACTTTTTATTTTACTCCATGATCATAATACACCTTCTGCTGTTTTGAGCCTCTTCCTGGTTACTGTGAGCAATTAACATATTTTGCCATTTCTTTCTTAGTGAACACATATAATACGTAAAAGATTCTTTCTGAGCAGGGTTATTTTTTCATGTTTCTTTTGTTATATATAGTGGCCCTTTAGGTTGTCTACCATACAATATTTCAAAGGGTGAAAAACCTGTTAATTTAGCTTGTGGCACTTCTCTGTAAGCAAAAAGGTAAGATAATTATTGTTCTCAATATTTCCATGTATCTTTCACAAACCTTTTTGACATGCATTTTAGGGTTTGATTAAAATGCTCAACATGACCGTTGGTCTGAGGAGAGGTTCTTATGGCAGTGATACCTAGTAGTCGGTAAAGCTCTTTCAGTAATGCAGCACGAAAATGAATACCCTGGTCAGGAATAATCTCTTTAGGTATGCCCACCCTGCTGAAAATTTTGGCAAGCTCTGCTGCTGCGTTTGAGGCTATAACAGTATGTATTGGAATTGCCTCTGAGTATCAAGTAGCATAGTCACATACTACCAAAATGAATTCATTACCCTTTTTACTTTTGTCTAAGCGGTCAACCACATCCACTGCAATGCTTTCAAAAGGCACATCTTTCAAGAGTAGGGGCACCAAGACACCTTGTCTTTTTTAGTTACTGGGTGTTACGGTGTTGGTTGTACAGATGGACACAGGACTCAGTAATTAAGGTGCAACCCACGTTGGCTTGTGGGACGTTTATTAATCTTCATAAACTTTTCTTCTACACCATCAAAAAATAACATAAACTTCAAAATGAAATTAACAAAAAAAAAAAAAAACTTTGTTAATACAAAGAAAAACAAGTATAAGCCTTACAGCAGGGACCTTCTCTCTCCACTGGTCAGAAGATACTGACCCTATCTAACAGGTACCTGTTCAGGTAGGATTTATATACCCGCCTACCTGAATCACATGACACTGCATCATCAAAATAAAAATATATTTTAATAGCTTCCAAAACAATTTTGTACATATTCCTTAGTGTATTACTTGATACAAATAACCTGTTTTAAGGGTTATCTCTTAAAAGTATTCTTTAGTAAAACTTTACCTTGCCATAGAATATTCTCCAGACAATGATTGACAGGTTCTTGTTATAAATGTGGACCACTAGGGGCCACTGAGCCCCTAAAGGGACAGTCAGACTGCAGCAGGCTTTCTCAGAGAACAGGCCTTCCCTTTTTGTTTCCAGGAGCAGCCCAAACAGAGTTCAGGTAACCTCCTTATCTGGACATTTCCTTCTCTAATACCTTCTTGTGGGAATTGTGTACATAACCTCTTTTTAGGTCTACCATAATGTTTGTTTTAAATGAAGGGACATTTAAAACAAATGTCAATTGTATTTGGTTCTCTTTTTTTCAAGAACTCTTCAGTACAGGGGACAAGCTTTGCTTTTCCTATAGTCCTGGTAAGAACGCAGCTGATACACAGAAGGAACAAGTCTCAGTGCAGCAGAACTAAAACAAAACAGCATTCTATACTGCAGGGTTAATGCTTGCTGCAGGGAGTGTGCTTACCACACAAACCCTGTTCAATCAAAAACAAACTCTCTTTCTCTTAGTGAGACTCTCAAATGATAATTTATAACATACAGTCTCCTGTCTATTTTCCAGACTGCAATTGAATATTATTCTGTCCTTTTCTTGAACAGAACCAGTGAATAATACTGGAATCAAACAAATATTCCAGGGAAATGAAGTCTGTATTTACCTATTACTGCAGGCAGTTAATCTGTTATTTCAATAACTTGATATTTAAGAGTACCCAAGGAAAAAGAGAAATAAAGCATGAAGAGAGTAACAGAGATGGGGAGGGGGGGCTGTGTAAGGAGGTGGCCTGCCTCCATACAGAAAATACAGGGATAGCCTTAGAAGAGGGGAGGAAAGAGGTTGCAACCAGAGAAAGAAATAAAGGATGGGTACTTTTATTTAGTGGCAGGGACTAACCCTGTCACATTTACCCCACTTAAATGGAGGGAAGATGTTACAACAGATTCCCCCTCCAGCTAGCCTGGATGGGGTGGAACTCCCGCCCACCCACTCTCAGGAGTTCCATCCCAGGATCCCACAACAAAACATATTGACATAAAGCATGTCAGTAACGAACATATCCTGGGATATTTAACATCATTTGTGACAACACATAGGGTGTATGCAACAGACTGAGGGGCATAATGTCCAACTTTTATGATCATACACTGTCATGTTCTAAAGTCCAACTCCCTTACCATACAAGGGTTGGAGGAGCTCCAGCCCACCCACTCTGTGAAGCTCCATCCCAGGGTCCCAAATACATTAGCACCAAAAGTGCCAACACAAACAAAAAGGATATATTATTATTATTACATTACCCTGGGATCTTTATTAAGTACCATTTTCCACTATGTACTTTCAATTTAATTTCAGTGTTCAACTATTAAACCATCAGTAATTATTTCTTAATGTTACCAGCTGGATTCTCAATTCCTGCCCCATATCGAGAAAGAAAATCAGCATTAGCATGTTCACATCCCTTTTTATGTAACACTGTGAACCGGTATGGCTGCAAGGCCAAATACCATCTCATTATGCGGGAGGGGGGGTTTCTCCTGCATCTAATGAAACCAACAAAGGGGGTTGTGGTCTGTGACAACTGTAAATTCTGCCCCCCAAAGGTAATACTTAAAGCCTTCAATTGCCCATTTAAGTGCCAGACACTCTTTCTCGATGATTGCATACCTACACTCCCTTTCATGTAGTTTCCTGCTCATATAGATAATGGGATGCTCTTCATTATCTATAACTTGCATCAGGACTGCCCCCAAACCTACCCCTGATGCATCAGTCTGCACAATGAAGGGTTTAGTGAAGTCTGGGCTTCTCAACACTGGATATGCACATAGGGAGGCTTTCATTTGTCTGAAAGCTTCACCACATTCCTCAGTCCACTCTACTTTATTAGGATACCTCTTTTTAGTTAATTCTGCTAGAGGGCCTGCTACTGCAGAGAAACTGGGATAAAGCATCTATAGTACCCCGCAAACCCCAAAAAGGCATGACCTGTTTCTTGGTCCGAGGTATATCACAGGTAGAGACTACTTCTACCTTGCTCATTTCTGGGTGTATAACCCCATTCCCTGTAATAAAGCCAAGGTATTTATTCTCAGTCTGCCCCATACAACATTTTGTGGGGTTGGTAGTAACTCCTGCTTTTTGGATTGCCCCCAGAATTTTTTCCAGATGCTGTAAATGTGTCTCCCAATCAGGGCTAAACACTACCACATCATCCAAATAGGCAGCACAAAAAGACGCACATGGTTGAAGCATTTGGTACATGAAACGCTGGAAGGTAGCCAGTGCTCCATGGAGGCCAAAGGGCATTGTAATGAATTCAAACAACCCTACAGGGATACTGAATGCTGTTCTCTCTAGACTGAGGGGTAAGAGGTATCTGCCAGTATCCATTTGTGAGATCCAGTGTGGAGATGTACTTAGTATTCCCCAGGCAGTCAATAATGTCATCTATCCTTGGCATGGGATATCTGTCTAGAAGGGAGATGACATTTACCCTCCGGAAGTCTAGGCAAAGGAGGATACTGCCTTCCTTTTTGTTAACAATTACTAAAGAAGATGACCAGGTGCTATGGGAATGCTGAATGATTCCCAACCATTCCATAGATCTTACTTCCTTTACTACCTCATCCCTTACATGTACAGGGTAGACGATAGGGTTGTTCATGTATAGGTATACTCTGTGTCATTCTAGAGTCATGTTCTATGCCAATAGCTGACCAGGTACATTGTTAAAGCTGTCTGTAAAGGTAGTTAACAACTGTTGCATTTGGGTGTGTTGGTGAGGAGTTAAGGCAGGGTTAATTTTTACTTCCTGAATCTGTCCAGGACATTCTAATCTCCTATAGGCTACCTCTAGTTCAGATTCTTGAGGTTCTGTCTGGACATAACAGCTCAGCCTAGGGGATTCTGGTCTGTCATGCCATAATTTTAGCAGATTGGCATGGTATATCTGCTTATTTTACATCCTATTAGGCAGGTGGACCTCATACGTGACCGGTCCTACCTGTCTAATAATTTTGTAAGGGCCTTGCCATTTCATCAAAAGCTTGTTCTCACAGGCAGGTAGAAGGAGTAATACCTGATCTCCTATGGATAATTGTTTATGTCCTACCCCTTTGTCATACTCTGCCTTCTGTTGGACTTGCTTGTCTAATAATGTACGATGGGCCATTGTGACATATTTCTTAAGGCGCTGCCTTAATGCTGTCATATACTGTAACACTCCCTGTTTTCCTATTTGAGAATTTTCCTCCCAATGTTCTTTGATAACATCTAATGGCCCTCAGGGGTTTCAGCCATACAAGAGGGAAAATGGGGAAATGCCAGTTGAAGCTTGGGGTACTTCTTTGTAGGAAAACAGGAGGTAGGGCCGAAATACATCCCAATTTTTTCCCTCCTCATTAACAAACTTATGCAGCATTTTTTTGAGCATTTGGTTGAACCTTTCTACCAACCCATCCGTTTGAGGATGGTATGGGGAGGTTCTCACAACTTGTATTCCCTGCAACCTATATAGTTCTGTGAGCATCACAGAAGTAAAATTGGTACCCCTGTCAGTTAAGATCACCCTTGGGATGCCCATTCTGCTAAATACCTTAGCCAGCTCTTCTGCCACCCTTTGGGCTGTTACAGTTCTCATCGGGATTGCCTCTGGATACCTGGTAGCATAGTCACAAATGACTAGAATAAATCTATTACCCTTAGAACTAGTTTCTAGGGACCCTACCACATCCATGGCAATACAATCAAAAGGCTGGCTAACTAAGTGTATACTCTGGAAGGGCACCATATCCTTCTTCCCTATCCGGGCTACCTTCTGGCATTCTGGGCAGCTCTGGATATATTCAGCCACTCACTCATGAATACCCGGTCGAAAGAATCTACTCAGAATTCTATTCAGAGTGGTGTCCCTCCCAGAATGCCCTGCCAGAGGGATATCATGAGCCAAACGTATGATGTCATTTTGATACTTCTGGGGAACAACCAATTGCATTACTGTATTCCCATTCTCGGGATTGGTACAGTCTCTATACAGTATATCATTTACCAACAAATATCTAGGAGTTCCATCATCAACATGTTTTTCAACCTGAGAAAAATAATTAGTTAGTGATACATCTTGTTTCTGGTCATGAGCTATAGTCTCTGGCTTAATGTTCACAGGTCCCATAATGTTTTTGTTTTGCCAGTCAGCCTTTCTTTTCTTTCCTTTTCACTGCTTTCCCTTTCCTAGCTTTACCTGGTGCTTCAAACAGTTCCTCATTAAAGGGAAAGACCTTGTGCAGCTGTTCGTCTATATGTTTAGTTTGCGACCGGGTTGTTATAGGCACAACAGGTGACATCTCATTATTTACCATCAGGGTGGAAAAGTCAGGGTGATCCTGTCCAATAATTACTGGAACAGGCAGATGTGGAACAATCCCAACAGTCAACTCCTGAGTGCTTCCATTTATTGTTAACTTCACTGATGTAGTTGAATAAAAATGCGTATCCCCATGTATGCATGTAACAGTGGTCCCTCCTTCTGATTTCTCTGCCCCTTCTACCAGGTCAGCTCGAACCAGGGTCTGATGGCTCCCACAGTCTATAAGACCAAGTACCTTATGGGGACCCAGTTTAACAGCAGTACTGTGTGGTGCCCAGTTGACTAAAGCCAACTGTCCTAAGTCTCTTCTTACTGCTGGACAGTCTCTTATCAGGTGACACTTTTTCTGGCATCCACGGCACACTATCTCAGATAAGGATACCCTCTCCCTCCTTTCTCTTTTTGCTTCTGGCTTTGGTCTAGCATTATTATTAGAAAAGGTAGTTCTTACCAGATTCGTAGAAGGAGAGGATGAAGACCCTCTAGGATTTCTTCCTCTAGCAGGTCGTGCAGCCAGGAAATCCTCTACCAGGGTGATCATTTTCTCTGCTCCCTCAGGCTTATGTTCTCGAACCACAATTGGACATCTTGTGGTAGTATTTTAATGAACTGCTTAATTGTGATGGTTTCCATTATTTGTTGAACTGTTTTAGTACCCGGCTGCAGCCACTTATCACTCAGATCCTTCAGGTGAGCATAAACCTCCCTCGGGGTATCCGTGGACTGCATTTTCAGGAACCTAAAATGTTGCCTGTAGGTCTCTGTATTGATGTCATACCTTCGTAAGATCTCCTTTTTCAGCAGTTCATAGTCATCTGCATCTTGTATGGCCAGACGGCTATACACCACTTGGGATCTTCCGGTTAGTTGAGGGGCAATGTGTACTACCCACTGTTCTTTGGGCCACCCACATGTTTGAGCTACCCTCTCAAATGTTGTAAGGTATGCCTCAGTATCATCAGAGTCTTGTAAGCGGGCCAATTTAATGTCTTTTGGGCCTTGTGGCCTTTCCGCATGTTCAGTTTGTATGCTCTGTAACACCCGCATGGTGTCTGCCCACTTGGCGTCTTGTTTCCTCCGGTCAATCTCTTGTTCTTCATCCAGCTGAACCTGCCAGACACATAGCCATTTTAATAGCTCCCCTATATCTTCCATAGGAGCTTATTCCATGTAGGAAGCATCCACGTCTTTCTCCAGGTCTTCGGCCTCCAGGGGTTGCTCCAAGGGCAACTCATCTCCAGGCTCACTGTGCTCTTCTTCGGCCCTCTTAGATGGTTGTCTTTTAATTTTTGGTCGAACATCAGGCAAACCAGCCAGCAACTGTGCCCTCATCTGGGCCACAATACTTCTTGTAAGGGTGCCTTGTGCCCGGCCACCTGCTGCCATGTCCACCTTGGGTATCGGGTAATACCCACCGTGATGTCTCTCTCCCTTGGCAAGATGAAGTAGGCAGTAGAATCCCACTTCTAACACCACTTGTTATGGTGTGGGGAAATGAAGTCTGTATTTACCTATTACTGTAGGCAGTTAATCTGTTATTTCATTAACTTGATATTTAAGAGTTCCAAAGGAAAAAGAGAAATAAAGCATGATAAAATGTAACAGAGATGGGGGGGCTGTGTAAGGAGGGGGCCTGCCTCCATACAGAAAATACAGGGATAGCCTTAGAAGAGGAGAGGAAAGAGGCTGCAACCAGAGAAAGAAATAAAGGATGGGTACTTTTATTTAGTGGCAGGGAGTAACCCTGTCCCAATGGGGCTACTTTCTGACATTCAGCACAAGAACTGCATTAGGTAGCAACATCCTCATGAATACAAGGCCAGTAAAATCACAACAGTCTGGAAAGCATGTGGTCCTTTCCCAAGTCACCAGTCATAGGATTAGCACGTGCTATCTGCAACAACTCCGTTCTATACTTCTTTGTTATGACCAATTGTTCTATCTGTTCCTGCATCTGGAGATTAACCCAACTCTGTTCATTTTTAAACACTGGTACACCCTGTTTTTGTTTCACCCTCAGCTGCTTACAATAACCTTAGTGAGAAACATTAGTTTACTCAGAAACAAAATCACAATCAGTTATCGGTTTAGTTTGAGCATTTTCATATATCAACCCCTTATGTCCATCAGTCTTTTGTTGCCACTGTCTTTCAGGTATCTTATTTCTTTCCTGGACTTACAGATCTTGGAGCTGGGCTCAAACATGTCCCAATTAAAGGTACATAAAGAAATGAGTCCCTAACATCTGAGATTTTCTTTGTCTGTGCCTTTGTTATAACAGCTGCTGACACAGCAGGATTTATTCCCTCTGTGATTAATTTCACATATCCTAGAAAATCTTTCCAATAATCACAGGTACAGGTAACTTAGGTATTACCCCCACTTTCATTTGGTGTGACACTCCATTAATGTTCAGAGTCACTTGGGTGGTGGGATAGTACTGAGTGTCCCTGTGAATGCAGATGACCCTGGTGCCCGGTCCTTTTGTACAGTCTTTTCTCAGAACTTCAGCATGCACTAGGGTCTGTCAGCTTCCTGAATCTATAAGTCCCTTCACAGTTTTATCTGCCAACTTGACATCTGTTAAATATATGACCAAATTTGCTAAGGTCAGATTTTCTCCAGTGTTACCCTTATTTTTATGGCAGTTTCTTGCAATGTGGCCTAGCTAATTACCATTATAATATATGTCTTTGGGTGCAGATTTGTTACTCCCATCACAGTTTTTGTCTGATCTGGAGTTAAATCAGGAAAAAGAGGATCTTACCATTCCTTTGCTTTTATTTCACAGCGGTGGTGTCTGTCTGGCCATCTGCTATGCCTCAGCTAAAGAAACGGCATTTTCTCCACTTTCTGTTTCATGTTCTTTTACCCAGGGCTGCACATCTGTGAGAAGGATGTTGATGAATTGGTCCACTGCAAATATGTCAATGATCTGTGGGAATGTTTTGCACTTTGGTTAGAAGCATTTATTGAGGCATTCTCTGAGTCGGCTGAAGGCTTCTTGAGGTAGGGTGAAGGTTTCTCAAGGATTGTCAGCTGAGTGGTACTCCAGGGACTGGAATCTCTGCCTGAAGGTCTCTCCTGAGATATCATATATTTTAAGAGCTTCTCAACTAGGTCATAGTTTTCTGAGCGTGCAGTGTCCATGTTGCTGTAATCAAGTTGGGCTTTACCTGTCAGATATGGTACGAGCCTGGTTGCCAGTTGCTGTTTTGGCCATTGGCAGGCTGAGGCAACCCTTTCAAAAGCTGTCTGCTATGCTTCAATATCATCTGAAGGACACAACTTTGTAAGGTTATTGTCGTTTAAGTTGCTTGTGTTTTGTTGCTCTGCTGAACCTCTACCCGATCCCCCAGCTTTGATAGCTTACAAGGTATCCAGCCATTGCTGCATCTCTTCTTTTCTCTGCTGCTCCTTTTGCTGCATCTCTTCTTTTCTCTGCTTCCCCTGTCACTGCACTTCTCTTTTCTCAGCTTCTCCATCTCTTTTTGTTGCATAGCCTACCATTTGAAGAAGGCAGCCATGCTTTCAGGTTCTCTCTCTGCCTGTTCTTCTTCTTCTATCACTGGTTCAAGCTGTACAGTCTCAGTTTGAACATTTGTTTCTGCTTCTAGTTTGGCTTCCACTCTTCTGGTAATCACTCCTGGGCTTGCTTTTGTGGGATCCATACCTTTCTTCTGTGCTTCCCTGCTACCAAATCTAGTACCCACGCATAAAACTCTCGGTGTAGAATATGCATAACAAAAGTCCCACTTCTAAAACCAACTGTCATAGAGACATAGGCCAGGAAACATAGGCAAACCAGGAAAAGTCATAAAATTCATGAGTAGCATTTCATTATTATCAATAACAATAAAATAAAAACAAAATTGTGCTGGATAGTTCTTATACAGGCAGGTCAAACAAAACAAAAGTCCTTCATCTGAGAGTATCTCTAAATCTAAATCTTAGCCTTTCTGTCTCTTTGATCCTCTAAGGAGACATTGCTCTCTTTATATAGGATGTTTTCAACTGGCAGTTAAATTCTGTGGTAACCCATGATATGAGCAACTCAAATTGAGCAACTCAGTTTGCACGCCTGCAGAAAGAACAATTATGAAACTATAGCGAGGTGTATGAATAGTGATTTTACGGGGACATAATAGTGACTGGAAGGGAGTTGTGAGTGTAGAGGTGGTAGGATAAATGGATGTATTGAGCAAGCCTCTGCTGAGCTGGCACCTGGCATGGTGGTAATGGCACCGTTCATCATGCACAGGGTCTCAGGTTTGGGGCTGCATGTAGGTAATTATTTTTTTATATATACTGGTTGTTGCATGTTTTTTTTTATTTTTCATATTATGACTTCCCAGTCCCCTGAGTGTGTTCCAGCCACCCACAGGTTGTCTCTCCTTCATGGGTTGCCCCCTCCCATGTTTTCCTCCTTCCCTTAGAGTCCCCTCCCCTCCGGAGTTGATTATCTTTAGTTGGGGGTAGGTACATATGGCCCTCACAAAATTAAACTATGTTGTTGTTGCTGTTAAAGGGTTTTGGTGTAGTGCTGATTGCCAGTTTTGTTTTTGGTGATTAGCACTGGCTGTTTTGTCAGTAACGATTTTCACATCGCTCTTATAACGTAGTACCAAATTCTGCATCCTGTTCACATTAAAATATATCTCCTGTTTTCACGCAATGTACCAAACTTTGTCAGTTTCTTTCGTGAGATCTGTACATCCAGTCTCAACAGGTGCAGCCAATTAAGACATCCTGTCCCAGGGCTGATTTCTTACCGATATTTCTGCAAACAAGTTTTGTTGCAGTCAAAATGCACCTCAAGGTTAACACCTTGTGTTACAGATAAACCCAAACAGCTTTCTGCAAATATTTCAATAACGTAACTATATCACATACAGATGCATATATATGTATATGTGTATGTATATATATATATATATATATATATATATATATACAGTATATGCATTGTTTTAACCACAGAGAACAAGGAGAGAAAGAGAGAAAGAAAGAAAGAAAGAAAGAAAAGAAAGAAAGAAAGAAAGAAAGAAAGAAAGAAAGAAAGAAAGAAAGAAAACAGCAACTGAAGGAAGGAAGAAAACAAGGGGAAATTGTGGGACCATCAGTGACCATATCCTAGGTGCCACAAGGATAAATTGATTACACAATCAGACAGGCAAGAGATAGACAAGTGACAGAACAGAGGAGGACAGAACAGATCCTTGCTGTTAACACTCTCTACATAATAACTGGGACAGGGTGTTACCCAATCCTGTCACAGTAGTCAGAGGGGGGGTCAAAGGCAGGGTAACTCTCTCTTTCCCTCCCCAGGAACAAGGTGTTTCAGTCCAGCAATGCATACAGCCTCCAATGATGCACCCACCTCCTAATGATGTGGGATTCCAGGGCTCCAGCATGAACTCCAGTCCCCAGGTGGCAGCACAACACAGGTCAGTTGGCAGAGGGGGTGACACCCTTTCTCATTCCCTAGGAACCAGGCACCTCCATCCAGTGATGCTCTCAGTCCCTCCAGCAATAGGGATTTCAGATGTCAAGCATGATCATAGGTCCCCTGGTGGCAGCACAACAAGAGTCAGTTGGCACAGGGTGGGCAGAGGCCATTTTACTCCCTTCCTGCATAGGAGCCAAATGGCTCAACTCTAGGGCACACTGGCCCCTATCGGGCCCTAGTGTAGTATAATCCCTCACCCCTGCCATTTTACTAAAACGACAGGTGGCATGCTGTTGGTGTTGGCAGCAATACCTGGTGGGGTTGGGTTCGGGGAGGATGAGGTTACCTGGCACAAGGGACCTAGGTTTGGCTACTCTGCACAGGGGCACCCAAGTAAATCCAGCTACAGGAAGCAATAACTGTAATGTCCAGAACCAGGATTGGGATTTTTCAGTGTGGCTTTATTCAAAACTAGCTGAACATAACAAAGCATAGATGATCCCCCAAAGGGCTACGTTCACTGTATATGCAGATTTGAGACTAAAAAGCAGTCCACTTGAAGAATGAACACATTTCTACTGTTGTCTGGCTCTGGACCCACCAGGCACTCAGCCCGGACTTTGCATGCGCTTTGGATACACAGCCCAACTGGCCCGGCTCCCCTGCCGGCCACTTGACTGATGGTCCACTTGAAGAATGAACCCAACTTTACTTGGAGAGACTCCCGACAAACAAGGAGTATATTTTCCCATCCTGTGGCTCCCCACAATACTTAGAGTCTGCGACTCCTAGAGAGATTTGTTTTCTTACTTCCTTCTAACTCCCGACTAACAAGGAGTATATTTCCCAAGCTGTGGCTCCCCACACCACTTAGAGTCTGCGACTCCTAGAGAGATTTTCCAAGTTGCGACCCACGTCTGGGTACCTACCTCATCACTGGCCAGGCGCATAAGGCAAATAGCAAATCACAGAAGAAATCCCTAGAGGTGTACCTGGTTACTAAAGATAGGGGGTTTTCCCACCTCCAGCTCCCACAGCCCATACCCTGCCATTTCTCTGGACAAATGTAAACTTAAAACTTTGAAATGTAGATTGAACGGTGGATGACCTGAAGCACCCCCTCTACAACAGTACTTGAAATCCTTTCAGACTTTAAACTTTAACTACTCCATTTGTTTGTCCTAGTACAATAGGCCTCCCAAATAGTAGTTCACATCCCAGCTTTTCTTCATAATTTTCCAACTGAAGAAAACAATTTGTTTGCCCTCTCAAATAGAGCACAACACTCACCCTTTCGTTGCAGGTGCCCCACAGGCGAAGTACCACTTCTTTCACTGTTATACAAGAACAGGAACTGAAAACAGGCAGCTTTCTTCTATAGTTGAATTAGGAGATTGCCCCTAGAATCCACAAAGGGACTTTTCTTCCACCTCCCCCCCGGAGGGAGGGGGCACTGAGACCTGGACATCGGTCTCCACCACTTTCAAAAGGTAAACAGGAACACACTTCCTTCTTACTTTAAGACAAACCAAAGACTCCTTCCTGTTTGAAGGTAAACAGGAGACTTCCTTCCTGTTTGAAGGTAAACAGGAGACTGGCTTTGAAAACTCCCAGAGTTCTAACTCACTCCCTGTACTGCAGATTCCAATGTGGCTTATGCAGCTGCAACAGTTCTATGGTGATATCATCTCTCAAGTCTCAGCTGTGACTGAGAACAGAGTGAGACAGTGTGAAACCCATTTAACTGGAGTTTCACAAGCTGCCTTCCCTGCCTACCACTAGGTCTTACTGGGATTCTAGTAACCCCGGGTAACAAGGGGGTTACACTCGCCCTTGACCAGGAAAATGACTGTCCCAGTCATTATGCACCCAGCCTTAGGCCATCCCACCCTATGTGCTACCTGCGGAGGGGGGTGATCAGGCCCCCTCCTACCATGTGCAAGCACAGGCAGGCAACACTAAGGGCCTAGAGGTCTATAGCTGACATGTCAGCCTCTACACTATCCACTTACTATGGACACCTAGTGACTCTGGTAGAACCATCCAAAGCATAGCCCTGATAGATCAGCACTGCGGTCCCTACTGCAGGTCAGGGCCACAGCCTGTCCATCCCCCCTAACCCTGTAGGGAAAACCTATCTGCCTCAAACATAACATTCCCAAACAAAAAAAAACCCGGGGACCTCCCCGACCTTGGGCTACCTGCAACTACAACATTAAAATACCAATTAATACTTCCTCCCTACCCCCACAACCACACCTGTGGAAGGAAAAGGGTTAACACAGTAACAACCATAGCAATAACAACACAGTTCTTTAAATTCTACACTATAAAGCACTGATGAGGAACTCCGATGAGCCTCTCCTCCTCTTCTTGTCTTCTCTTCTGTCTTCCCAGAAACACCTGTAAGAAAAAGACAAAAACAAAAACACACTCCTAATCTGCATACACAGTCTATCTAAACAACAACAACAACCCCTACCATTTAAAAAAACACTGAACAATCCCAAAAAGATATTTTTTTTTTTTTTAGAAAAAGGTAGAAAAACAATATTTGCATTAGAGTACAATAATGACATTATTTACAATACACTTTTGGGGGGATGGAGTGCCCTAAAAGTCCCAACTAGTGACCACAAGGCCCGAAGGCTAGTCCAATAAAGAGTCTCTCCTGGGCTGGAGCCCTGTGAAGCACAGTTCTAAAAGGCCAAAATCCCAAAGGGGAGAGTCTTTGCGGACAGTTTATACATTTTTGAAGTTTGTAGTGTAGGGTGTGTACTGCAATGTCATAAAGATAGAAAAAAGAGTTTTTCGGACTTACCAGCCATCTGAAGTATTTGAACTTCACCAACCTTGTCCCTGATGAAGACTCTCCCTGGCAGCATTTCTTCCGATACAGCTGGGCGGACATCTTCTGGGAACCCGCAGGAGTGCACATCTGGAAACAGCTGGGATGATGTCATCTCTGGAGAAGGAACCTTAGAACAGGAACAAAAGGAAAAACAACTGGTACGACGTCATCCGATTACCAGGCGATGAACAGGAAACAGCTGGGCTGGTGTCCTCTCTGGATCTGAAGTCATCTGGTGGGCCAGTAGATGGTTGCTGAACAAGACAGTACACTGTAGACTGAAGAATGTGGAGAACCTGAGTCCCTGGTTATTTATATTGGCGGATCAATAAGGGCACTTCACAGTCTAGTGTGGCAGTATTGACTATCACTGCTCGGCTCTCCATTTTGTAGGCACGGGCTTAATTACTGGGAGGTCCTTGCACTGAGGCCAATAGTACCAGGGATCAGGGGCTTGAATTATTACCCCGTCTGGAAGCACATAATTCACACAGTGGGAGACTTCACGTCCCTCTCCGTCCACTATTCTCACTCTGTCCATAAACAGTGTCCTGCCTTTCTTCCACTGTGTATACTTTTCGTGGAACAGTCTATTCTTTACATGCTGGTTGGCCCCAGGATGCACATGTTTCATTGCTTCATCCCAGATCCAGGATTTCCTGCACTTCTCAATCTCCTCCCAGACTCTCCGAGGAAAGGTAGGAAAGGTCCCACCATAGATTTCATTGGCCTTTCTACAAACCAATCTCTCCTCTTTACTTGCTTTGGTCAATCTGAGACTGCTGGCCTGGCTTGGAGGTGGCCAGTCCTGGTTCTGCCAGCTTTGCATCCTCAATGAAATTAAAAATGGATCCCTGACTTCTTCTTCTTGTAAAGCCAGGGCAGTGGCATCACCACCTTCTTGAACACATTCTTCCGAGGCAAGATCTTGAGGCTGTGTACCCGTTCCATTCTCACAAGGCCACATAGGTTCCCCCTCATCTTCCTCTTCACTGAGGATCTGAGCCCAGGAGTGAGCAGTCGTTCTCACCCCCAAGACTATCCATTCATCACTAGGAGCAGAGGTCGACACCTCCCATTCAAAGGCCTCCCACATCTCATCTTCACCTGCGAGACTTGGGCTAGCCCCCCCACCCAGGGATCTATTGATGCTTTATCCGAACTTCCTTTCTGAGATCCAGCATCCAAAACTTCAATTTCAGGTTCAGTCTCTAACTCTGCACCCTCAAGCTTTTTGCCACACTCCCCCGAAGGACCTCCCTCCACAGGCTCCACCTGATGCTGTGTGCTGCCAACTGCAGATTCCTGAATTTTTGTCCATGTGGGAGCCAAATGAATTGGAGGCGCTTTATACAAGCCATATTTTTGTAGACATCCAGCACAGTTATGAATCATGAAAACATCCCTTCCAGCACTCAAGCATATCTGGCATACATGCACTGGATAATTAGGAATTGCCACATCAGGAGGGTGTTGCCCTCCATAGCACCACTTTTCAATATCTCTCAGTCTATTTACTGTTGATGTTACTGCAACCCGGGCATGATCCGGGTAACGAGCTGGTCCTGAGGCCATAACTGCAGAAAAATAAACAAAAGTTCACTGTAACTGAAAGTCCCACTTTAATGAACACACTCCGTAGCTTTAAAATGGCTCCTCTGCTGCTGTGTTTACTTTACTACCCCACCCTGTAATGGCGGTGGCAGCACTCCTGTGCATCAACATTTAGACTCTGGGTCAAGCCACTGCTCACCCGATTTACATCAGCTACTGATAACTTTTACTCAAACTGCACAACTTGCTCTGATCTGGCTTTTCACACATTTACAGGATTTTCCTTGGACTTTTCACATGCTGGCAACATTCATTTAATTACAGTCCCTTTAAAACTTCAGGTTTCAGTACAGGATTGCCTGCTTCTACTAGTGTTGCACTTTTTTACAACCCACAGTCTCTCTCTGGCTACAAACTTTAAACTGAGGCTACTTTCATTGCTATGCACACATTTAATGGCTTTACAGACTTGCACTTGCTAGCAGGACATCACACAGTCGTTACTTGCAAAGCGACTATACAGCTGCACACACATTTTATATGTCATTTCTGAAAATCACTGTTTGAGCAGTTTTAATTGTTTACTCACTGTTATAGTAGCAACTTGCTGCGATGGAGTAAAACGGCCTGCAGCCAGATTTTGAAGGCCTCGGAATGCAAATGGGCAGGCAGTCTCCGCATTCATCGTTTTAACTACAAAATCTACTAATTTCACGATCGATTTGCGGGTTGAGCCTGATTTTAAACTAAAAGTCAGTTTTACTGTTTACAGCGCTTTGAATACTTCACGACGCTCCTCCACTGCCAGTACACGTACTACTCTCTGTCTCCCTCTCGAATGCTGAGGCAGTCAATGAAGAGCTGGCTGAGGGGCGGGACTAATGGCAAACTGACCAACCACACAACGCCATGCAAATGAGCCTCTTCTTCCTCGCAAGGGCTCCTTTCCTCACGGCGATCATCGAGCAGGCAAATTCAAACTGTAAAATGCACTTTTTTTTTTTCTTTAACTGACTCCACGGCGGAAGCCCATTTCAACCATGTAACATTGCCATTAACTCTGCAATCTCTTTCTTTACACAGAAAGCATTTCCAACGTCCAGGGCATAATTTCTCTTTTGCTACCCCTAGTTTTCCACACTTTCCTTCACAGAAATTCATTTTAAAAGCATTTCAAACATCCAGGGCATAATTTCTCTGTTGCTACCCCTAGTTTTCCACACTTTTCTTCACAGAACTTCATTTTAAAACTGACAAAAATGCTGTAAACAATTTTGATGCAAGACAAGGACACACTCGTTGGCTTTACAGCTCCTTGGTAAACAGTTGGCATTTTTTAAACAGCAGCACAAGATTCACAGCACACAGCAACACACGAGGGAAATTGCTTCAACTTTTTGGGCTACCGACTGCCAGATAGCCAAAACACTAGCCACCTTGCCCAAGCACCTTCCTTCCAGAACAAATCCAAAGCGGTGCCTCCATTTTTATAACCCCTCACCCCTGCCTTTTTACTAAAATGACAGGTGGCATGCTGTTGGCATTAGCAACAATACCTGGTGGGGACCTGGGTTCGGGGAGGATGAGGTTACCTGGCACAAGGGACCTAGGTTTGGCTACTCTGCACAGGGGCACCCAAGTAAATCCAACTACAGGAAGCAATAACTGTAATGTCCAGAACCAGGATTGGGATTTTTCAGTGTGGCTTTATTCAAAACTAGCTGAACATAACAAAGCATAGATGGTCCCCCAAAGGGCTATGTTCACTGTATATGCAGATTTGAGACTACAAAGCGGTCCACTTGAAGAATGAACACATTTCTACTGTTGTCTGGCTCTGGACCCACCAGGCACTCAGCCCGGACTTTGCATGTGCTTTGGATACACAGCCCGACTGGCCCGGCTCCCCTGCCGGCCACTTGACTGACGGTCCACTTGAAGAATGAACCCAACTTTACTTGGAGAGACTCCCGACAAACAAGGAGTATATTTTCCCATCCTGTGGCTCCCCACACCACTTAGAGTCTGCGACTCCTAGAGAGATTTTCCAAGTTCTCCACGCCTGGGTACCTACCTCATCACTGGCCAGGCGCATGAGGCAAGTAGCAAATCACAGAAGAAATCCGTAGAGGTGGACCTGGTTACTAAAAATGGGGGGGGGTTCCCACCTCCAGCTCCCACAGCCCATACCCGGCCATTTCTCTGGACAAACATAAACTTAAAACTTTGAAATGTAGATTGAACGGTGGATGACCTGAAGCACCCCCTCTACAACAGTACTTGAAATCCTTTCAGACTTTAAACTTTAACTACTCCATTTTTTTGTCCTAGTACAATAGGCCTCCCAAATAGTAGTTCACATCCCAGCTTTTCTTCATAATTTCCCAAATGAAGAAAACAATTTGTTTGCCCTCTCAAATAGAGCACAACACTCCCCCTTTCGTTACAGGTGCCCCACAGGCGAATTACCACTTCTTTCACTGTTATACAAGAACAGGAATTGAAAACAGGCAGCTTTCTTCTATAGTAGAAATGGGGGATTACCCTAGAATCTAAGGACTTTTTCCACCCCCGGAGGGGAGGGGCACTGAGACCTGGACAGTGTCTCCACCACTTTCAAAAAAGTAAACAGGAACACACTTCCTTCTTGCTTTAAGACAAACCGAAGACTCCTTCCTGTTTGAAGGTAAACAGGAGACTTCCTTCCTGTTTGAAGGTAAACAGGAGACTGGCTTTGAAGACTCCCAAAGTTCTAACTCACTCCCTGTGCTGCAGATTCCAATGTGGCTTATGCAGCTGCGACAGTTCTATGGTGATGTCATCTCTCAAGTCTCAGCTGTGACTGAGAACAGAGTGAGAGTGAGACAGTGTGAAACCCATTTAACTGGAGTTTCACAAGCTGCCTTCCCTGCCTACCACTAGGTCTTACTGGGATTCTAGTAACCCTGAGTAACAAGGGGGTTACAGTAGGATTCTGTGGTTCATGTCAGAACTGCCTTCTCCCTAGTGACTGTGTAATACACTACTGCTTTGTCACTGGGCCAACCTGAGCAGCTCTTTATGTGCTGGTTTTGTTTAATTAAGCCGTGGAGTATAAAAATGCATCTTCATTGACACAGAACTACAATAGTACCTGCATATATGATTCAAACTACCATCTGTATCTAATTGGGACCTTTCTATTTGCTGCTGGTTTGGTTTAATTACTAAAATATCAGTGAAATGAACTGGTACATTGTTGTTGTCTAGGGCTCATTGTTTCCCACATAATTAAGGCAATGCCACCATCTCCTCCCGGCAAAGCAGTCTGCTCGGGGGTTCCACAGGGATCTATACTTGGACCACTTCTTTTCACCCTCTTTTCAAACTCTCTCCCCAAGGCATGCAGCGGTCGTCTTCTACTCTATGCTGATGATGCGGTCCTGTTCTGGAAACACCCACATCCTAGCACCCTCCAACTTGCCCTACAGGGCTTCTTCTGGGAACTTGAAACATAGTTCACTGAACACCGCCTGATCATCAACTATAGCAAAACTAAGGCTATGATCTTTGCGCACCACCAAAGCCCTCACAATCAGGCTGCGCTCCCTAATCAAAAACACACAAGGCGCCTCTCTTGAACAAGTTAATAGTTTTAAATATCTGGGCATCACATTAGACACCTCCCTCTCCTACCATAGTCACGTTCAACTCCTCGCTTCCACTATCAATGCCAGAGTAGGTATCCTCTACAGACTGAAACACTGCTTACCCACACAGGCCATGCCACTTGCAGTCTCCTCCTCAATCCTCTCCCTAATTGACTACAGAATTGTGATCTATGGCTCAGCAGAACCCACCACACTACGTTACATTAACATTGCCATGAATAAAGCCTGCCGTCTAGTCACTGGCAGTGACAGACTTACCCATACCTGTGAGCTCTATGCTCTAGCTGGTTGGCTTAACTTCCAACAAAGGCTAAAGTACCACACCTGCATCCTCGCAAAAAAGATACATCTCCAGCAAGCCCCCGCCAGCCTTCTCCCCATTATCAGTGCTGCCCCCATCAGATGCAACTGGTACATTGTTGTTGTCTAGGGCTCATTGTTTCCCACATAATTAAGGCAATGCCACCATCTCCTCCCGCAAAGCCGTCTGCTCGGGGGTTCCACAGGGATCTATACTTGGACCACTTCTTTTCACCCTCTTTTCAAACTCTCTCCCCAAGGCATGCAGCGGTCGTCTTCTACTCTATGCTGATGATGCGGTCCTGCCACTGCCAACCCCTCATTTCTTATCCCCCGCTGTAGAACATCCCTTGGCCAAAGATCCTTCTACTACCGTGCCCCACTTTGGCTCAATACGTTACCTCCGCCGCTCTCTCTGACCCATAGCATCTACCATTTCTAAGCAGACCTCAAAGCTCAACTTCTTGAATCTGCCATATGTGACTGTGGCTAACCCTGCCCAATGCTTGTTTTCCCCGTACCCTCCTTCCTCTGACACTGGGTCTCTCTAGATCCCACGAATAAGCATTGCCTTCATGTCTTTTCTATTCAAGTGACCTACAGACTGCTGCCTACGTCTGTCACCAGTTTTTATCTAAATTAATGCTTGGACTGTGTCTCCAGTACTGTATTGTCAATAATGCTTGTCTGTATGTTTATTCCTGTACTTGTTTACCCTCCACCCCCTGTATCTGACGTGGAGCCTTTGCAAAAGAGTCTGTGACTCAAAGGATTGTAATTCCGATTCTATTCAATAAATAAATAAATATATAAATAAATTGTTGACAACTTTAAAGTGGCATAATATCAGCATTATGTGATGTAATCCTGCCTGGGGATGCTGCCTTTGGAACCTGAGGTCTAACTTCACTGTTCTGATGTTGTTGAGATGAAGCAGCATGCAGTTATTGTCAGTGCACATCATCTCTTGTTCAAGATCTGAAGTGTTTTAGATATTCTTTCCTTCACATATTTTCCTCCTACTTGCTGTTCCTGCCTTCTGGTTGTCCTGGTTCAGTGCCAGCCTGGATCTCTGGTTTGCTTTCCCCATCTGTGAACAGCTCTGCTGGTCTGCAAGAAACCCTGAAGGACTCCTCCCATTTCATTGGTGCAGCCCTGGCTAAAGCCTTGGAGCGACTTATACTATATGTGTGTTCTTGGGAGGAACTGGAGGGCAGAAACTTGGCTTGTGACACTGAAACCCAGAAGCCTTCAGCTTAACTAGGGATTGACAAGCTGCTGGCCCTCATCTGACAATCTGTTCAATGACTAGTATGACTAGTATGTTGTTGCCTAGCTGATATCTAGCTGACTATCAGGTCTTTCCTTTCTCTTCCTTTCCCTTCTTCATTTGCTGTTTCGTTCATTCAAGTTCAGAAAAGTTCTTCTACCTTTCTGTTCCTTTCTATCATTAGCCCCTGCTCACTTTGGCATTACTCCATCTAGTCTCATATCTCAAAATCCCCACATCACCTCAATGTCTTATCCCTTACAGAATTAGTTATTTTTTAAAAGGAGATGTTTGCCCCAGCCTCTGTCTTTGAGACTAACCTGTTGAAACCAGGGTTATAGGACTGTCATGAATAAGAGATGCTGCATCTTGTCAGCTATCCTAAAGTGAAAACCTTCAACTCTAAATATTTTATTTATTTTATTACTTTAGTTTTTAGCAGGGTAAGTGTACTAGGAATATGAATACTTTTTTTCCATATGGCCTAGGAGAGATACAGTGTGGTACATATAATAAATACCATGATAATCTGAGTAATTGTAGCCAGAAAAGTAGGTAACAGTAGACACATAAGAAGGCAAGAAAACAAATCAGTAATACAATCATCTGGATAGCAGAGCACAACAGTGCAGTGCAGTCAATGGGGTTACAGGGCTTAATAATTAGGAACAGGAGCAAGTGTTAATATGGACCAGGTATTCCTCATGAGCAGATTTAAAGTCCTGGTCATCAGAAGAATAAGAATCAGCATTTTATAGCTCTTTTCATACACAATGTATCCCAAAGCACTTCGATCAGTCAAGCTCTGAATAATTAAGGGCGAGGAGTTCCCATATTTTGGGGCATAACAGAGGCAAAAAGCCTGCAAACCCATTTTGGTATTTAAACTTGAGCATGTGTGATTGGTTGGTGAACCTTGAGCAGTATAGGAACAGAAGCAGCTGTAGAATATGCCAAATAAAGAAGCAGGAGTGCCAGAACAGAGCAGCTTATTGCTCAATAATCCCAGGATGAATGAGCACTTAGCCTTGGGGTAACCAGCCCAGCCAAGTGTTAAGGAGACCCCAGTGGATGATGCAGTTTCTTGCTAGAACAAAGCTGCAAATGATGCTGTAAGGCACATTCTACTTGGACAAACTGACTTTGCTGGTGCTGAAAGAGGCCATATTTACATATGTAAGGCTGGGCATCAGAACACCCTGTGAAATGATAAAGTGTCAGTTGCCACTTCCCCCTGTAGGCTAACCACATCTTGGAATTAAAGGTTACACAAACCATTTATGTAGGGTAAAGTCAAAGGATGAGTCTAATGTGACCCTGAGATACCTGAATTTGACAGCCACCTAAAAGAGGGAGCCCTCTAGATAGGAGATAGAAAGACTGGGTAAACCTGAACAGAGTTTGGGCTTACAGCAAATAGCATAGTCTCCATTTTTATGGGATTTAGCACTAAATTGTTTAGGTGATGTCAGGACTTAACCCTGCTGAAATTAAGAATGAGGTACTTGCTACAGATTCATTAGACATTTAGCACTTCTAGAAATGGCCAGGTTGTCTGCATATGGCAGAGTATTGCAATGTGTGCTTATAGCAGAAAGAGTATTGATAAAGAAGATGAACAGCAGTGGACCGGTAAAAGATCCCTGGGGAACACTGACAGTAGTGTGAGCCATATCAGAGACAGTACTTCCATTTCTGACCTGCTGCTTCCTATTGGGAAAGTAGCTAGCAAACCAAGTTAGGGCTGAGGGTGAAACACCAATACCAGTGAGCCTGTCACAGAGTAGAATGTGGTCAACAAGAACAAAAGCCTTGGTCAGGTCAACAAATAGAACTCCTGTCAGCATGTTTCTATTCTAATGCCATTTATGAGCTTGAATGAGGCCACTGATGTACCATGCCTCTTCCCAAACCACTGCTGGACTGTGGATAGGATGTTATGGGTGTGGATGTAGCCTAAATTGGGAAGATACCAGTTTTTCAAGTAATTTTCCCAGCACTGATAGAATAGCTATTGGCAGTAGTTGTTGAGACTCCTGAGATCCCCAGCTTTTAGGACTGGTACAACTCAAGTAGCCTTCCAGGTAGTTGGGATAGTTCTAGACTGCAAGGATTGATTAAATGTCCTGGTTACAGGGACCGCTAGATAGGGGAAGCCAGCTTGCGAAGCTTGGGCTCCGGGCTGTCAGAGCCAAAGTTGTTGTCAGGAGTAATGCCTGAGGGCAACATTCCAACTTCAGGCACCCTAATTGCCCAAAGGTAGAAAGATGTTGGGGAGGGGGGCTAGGCTTTGTGAAGAGTTTGGAGTTGGTGTACTGATTAGGCAGTCTGGTGGGGAATCAAGAGGCATCGTATAAGCAGAAAGTTCCTAGAATTTGACTTTAAAAGGATCCGCAGTGGTGACAGGGTTATTACAGTTAGTCAGGAAGAACCAGAAGCTGACTATAACCTGTAATACAAATCACAGGGAAGAGCCTGCACTGTGGACCACATGATTAGCAAAAGGAGAAATGATTGGATTCCCTTACCACATAACTGAATTTTCAATACATTCCCATTTGTTCCTAGTGGTTCATTGTTCCAACCACCTATTGCCCAGCAATGCTTTGTACCACACGTGACACATCCTCAGGTTGGGTGGCTATAATCTTTCTGTAAATGGTAAACAAGTTTACATAACGGTATAGTGTCAGTTCATTAACTTTTACACACAAGGTTCTGGTCAGCACTATCCCCTCTCTTAGGATCATGACTAAACCATGGTTGTACATGGTCAGCGACCATGGTCATTCATGGTTTGCATGTCATTTTAATCATGCATATCCTTGGACAACCAGTGATGGTAAATGGCCCAGGAACAGACCATGGGTGACCACGGTCAACACAGTTTGAGAATTACGTCTGAGGATTATTTAAGTTGACCGTGCTCATCCATGGTTGATAATTTCAGAATGTTCCTGCATTACAAATGTAGCCCAGTTGCCATGTGCCAGTGGGCTACTACCCCTGCCTGTTGACTACCACACAGGTTAAGGGGCCTAGGTCCTGCTATGGTGGTGATTGGGGGTTCTTTCCCAAAATGGTAAAGTAGCGCAATGCCTACACACAGAGTAGCCTAACAGTAGACCAGGTGTTGACTTGCTACAACCCTCTGGGATGCCATATGTACCCACATACCCTTCCAACCACCCCATGCACTAGAGACCACATTGTTCCCAAGTACTATAAAAAACATATATTTAACAGCTGTTACGAATAGCTTGATCACAACACGGGAACTGCAACAAACCAACCATAGCTTTATTTTTAAGGGGAAAGACATGGAAAAAGGGTACTGGGAACAGGATAGCTGTGAAGAAAAAAGTGTTGTTATTTTTGGATTAACAGGACCCGTGGGCCAAACCGCACAAAATGCCCACCCTCACTGGTACCAGTGAAACTCCCTATGTCCCTACTGAGTATCCAGGTTTTAGCAGGCCTGATAAGTGCCATGGGTTGGCAGGTGTTGGGACCCTTGAAACAATCCTCTCTAAAGTATTAGCACTTTTAAATCTTTACTCCCCTTTTAGCCATGGCAAGCCCTGGGTTACTCATGGTCCTGAAGCTTGGGATTCAGTTACTGGCACAGTGGGTCTGGCAGTTCAGGGTTCTGCCAATCAATTTTAGGGAAGGCAGTAAGCAGATGGGCAGAAAAAAGTGTTGGTTGACTTTGAGCTTGCTTGAAGATCTAGCTGCTTGTCCCCTTCTGACTTGCTTGGAGGTCTAGCCACTTGTCCCCTTCAGCCTGTTCCTAGGCCCAGTGAAGAGCTCAAATGGAATGCAGGAATAACACATAGACATGAAACTTACTTTTGCATTCATTCCATTCTGGTCCCTGCTGATCGGAGGGAGATTTTTTTCCAATTGTTTAACCAGGTGAGACACACTAAGCTGAAAGCTTGTTTACAGATGCAACCTGGGAGAACAGGGAAGTTAAGTGACTTGCTCAGGGTCACACAGTATGCAAGTGGGGCTGTGGGATTCAAACCCAGGTCTCCAGATTTGCATCTCAGAGCCTTAAACCACTGCGTTATACTGCCTCAATGTATATTTGAGCTTGGATACAGTATATTTTGTACCAGAGGCCCACTTCTCAATTGTTCCTGATTTTTAGGGACGTTCTTGATTTTACCTCAAACATTTTCTCAACGTCTCCTAAATCTGACAATTCTGTCACTGGAAACTGAAACATAAAATAAAACCATGCATTTGTGTTGCAGTTTAGTTCTTCACAAAATGTTTTTAAACCAAGTCATACATTGTAACTGGTCCCTGAGGGGATACTACCATTTTTGAAGATGTCTCAGATTTTTGTCATTTGGCCCTCATTTTTCTTTAAGCTCTGTCACAGATTTCTGAGGCAGCAGGTCAAGAGGTATGACCAGAAAGGACTGATATGAACTTAAACATAATATAGATATGGTATTTCAGAACTCCGTTAGTATTGCCTGTGGCCATTCGCTGATATGACTGAAACAGTTTTTGCCAACCAGCTTGGAGTGGAATGCTGTTAAGACAGTGGGGTACAGAACACCAGGGAGCAAGGAAATAGCCCCGAGGAAAGGAGGAAGAGGGGGGATATGATAGAACTTTCAAGTACCTCAAGGGAATCAACAAAGTCCAAGAGGTTAGCATCTTTCAGAAAAAGAGATGTGCAAGAAGAGGGGGCACAATTTGAAGATAGAGGGGAGATGGCTCAGAGGTAATGTGAGGAAGTATTTCTTCACAGAGAGGGTTGTAGATGCATGAAACAGCCTTCCTGAGGAGGTTGTTGAGTCAAAAATAGTGGGGGGATTCAAGACTGCATGGGACAGACATAAGGCAATTCTAGTGGGGGTAGGAGGATGTAGGCTGTTGGTTAACTGGGATCTGCAGTTTATCAATTAGGTAGGGAAATGGTCAGACTAGGTGGGCGAAGGGGTTCTTATCTGCCATCAGATACTATGTATGTTTCTAAATGTAAGGCCTGCAAAGCCACAAGGGACCAAGACCCAGGACTGACTCCACAGTCTGGCTCCCTCAGTGGTCAAGAATGCCCTAGCACTCATGCATGCACATGAGACCCCATGCAGCTCAGTCTGCCTCACTTGGTAGGGGGTTAACAGGTTCCCTATCTGGCTCCGAGTTGCAGCTGTGAGTATTCTCAGATTCTGCCTTTCTCTTGAGCCAAAATAAACAGCTCTGGTGTGCAGTAAATAGGTTCTCAGAACTTTCCCCCTTCCCAGTGGCTTTTGACTAGTGACTTTCAGTCTCTGAAACAAACCTCCACCTTATCACAGCTGTCTTTCAGAAAATACAGGCTCCTGAAACACTGGATATCTGCAGATCTTTTTTCCAAAGTCCTCAGATTCAACAGCTGTGCCACTTTTGGCTCTGGTATGCACAGTTCCAAACTATCCCTTCCAATGGCTCGGGTTTTTCTCACACTGATGCAGGCTCACTGCACAATCCTGGATCTCTCACACCACCAGGAGATTTTCAGCAAGTCTCAGATGTTCAGATGCCATATCATGTCACAACTCTCTCCGTTTGGATAAAGTCCTTTTCAGATCCTCAAACGCTTGGCCGATTGACTGACTAAGGCCTGGAAAAGGCCTTCTGGTTGTCACACTCCCAGTCTGAGCCCTTCTTGACTTGAGAGAAGCCCAGCAAAGACTGCCTAGACCACTCAAAGTTCCTGGGGTTTCAGCAGAAAATCCCAGTCTTTGATTGTTTGAATTGCACTACCCATCATTAAAATTATTAAACATCCGCCCATTTCAAGTACTGATTGGCTAGTAATTTGGGTGCCCAAATTAAGGTTTACACCCCTCCCAGAAGTCATTTCTCTTAGATTTGGGCGCCTAAGTCTATGATTGACTGTCTTTAGGGGTCAGAGTATCACAACATGGCTGCTGATCAGATAGTCTATCTACAGTCCATACACTGTCCATGCAGCCAACATACACATTTTTTATCTTTTAATTTCCCCAGCCATTAGTAGCGGCCCCTTCACCCTAAAAACCCACTGCACCATTTAACATTTTTACTCTGCCCCCTGCTTGTCGCTAGCACTGATTATCACTGCCCCTAGGTACTAGTCAGGCTCTCCTTATTAATATTCATATCTGCCCCCCATCCTGAAGCGCTAATTGGCGATCTGAAAATAAACACTTTTGCAGCGCCTCTTTCACCTCCTCCAGGTCTTTGGTCCCCGATAAGCTAAATTTTGGGACCAGCCTTTGACCCCCCCGTTACTGCGACAAGTTTGGGACCAGGACCACTGGAGAGGCATCTGTTTGCCGCCACAGCAGCCCGAAAACACAAAGGTGCTACCGCGCATGCGTGAGCCACCTGAAATGGCACCAAAGTACAGATCAAAGTGGCGGCTCTGCTCTTCAGCTCCTCTGGCTCCAATCTGCACAAAAACAAGGCAGGGGCCAGAGACAGGCTACAAGAGCAACCAGGGACTGCCAGGAGGTGAGAAGCACCATGGCAAAATGAGAGAAATGGGGCAGCCCTGAAGAGCAAAAAGGTAAGCCCTGAAGGGGGGTTACACTAATAGGAGATATGAAACATAAAAACATAGAAACACAGACTTTGACAGCCGATAAGGACCGCTTTGCCCTCCTAGTTTGCCCATTTCCCCTATCTATGGGATAAGCTACAGATCCTAGTTAATCAACAGCCTACTTCTTCCTACCCCCCCTCTAGAATTGTCTTATGTCTGTCCCATGCATTATTGAATTCCCCACTGTTTTAGACCCCACGACCCCCTCTGGAAGGCTGTTCTATGCGTCCACCACCCTCTCCATGAAAAAGTACTTCCTCATGTTGACCCTGAGCATTCCCTCCTCTGCCTTCAAATTGTTCCCCCTTGTTCTTGCACATATCTTTGTCTGAAAGATGCTACCCTCTTGGACTTTGCTGATTCCCTTGAGGTACTTGAAAGTTTCTATCATGCCCCCCCCTTTTCCTTGAGGGTATACATATTAAGCTCCTTCAGTATCTCTTCATATGGCTTCTGGTGCAGACCCTGCACCATTTTAGTTGCCCTCCTCTGGACTGACTGCCTCCATCCTGTCTATGCCCTTGCGGAGACGGGGTCTGCAGAACTGCATGCAGTACTCCAGATGGGGTCTCACCAACTGTCTGTAACAGGGATAACAACTTCCTGTTTTCTACTGGTGATGCCTCCCCCTATGCATCCCAGTATCCCCAGCCCTTCTTACTGCCTTCTCACATTGCTTGCCTAGCTTTAGTTCATCTGATATGACTACCCCCAGGTCCCTTTCCATTTCTGTTGTTGTTAGTACCCCCTCCATTGGGTACTCTGCCCTTGGGTTTTTGTTTCCCAGGTGCATTACTTTGCACTTCTTTGCAATGAATCTAAGCTGCCAAACTCTTGACCCTTCTCATCCTTTCCACCCCCCTTGTGTATCAACCCTGTTGCAGATCTTTGTGTCGTCTGCATAGAGGCATACTTTTCCTTCCAGTCCCTCCACAATGTCATCTATAAAGACATTAAAGAGGACTGGTCCCATTACTGAACCCTGTGATACCCTACTAGTGACCCTCTTTGTTTGGAGTGGACTCTGTTTACTATTACTCTCTGCATCCTGTTGTCCAGCCAATTTTTTACCCAGATTACCACCCTGGGACCCATTCCCAGGCTGTCTAACTTGTTTACTAATTTTTTGTGTTGGACTGCGTCAAATGCCTTGCTAAAGTCTAGGTAGATCACATCCACAGCCCCTCTCCGGTCTACTACTTTGGTCACCCAATCAAAGAAATCTATTAGATTCATTTGACATGACCTTCCCACTGTGATTCCATATTGCCTTGGGTCCTGTGGCCTGCTGGCCTCTAGGTACTCAACAATTCTTTCTTTCAAAAGTGATTCCATCATCTTTTCTACCACTGATGTCAAACTAACAGGTCTGTAGTTTCCTGCCTCTGCCTTGCTCCCACTTTTGTGAAGGGGAATCACATTCATCCTCCTCCAGTCCTCAGATACCACACCATCCTCCCATGATTTGTTAAAAAGGGTAGTCAGTGGTGTCACTAGTTCTCCCCTTAATTGTTTTAGAATTCTGGAGTGAATCCTATCAGGCCCAATTGCTTTGTACAACTTCAGTTTTAGGAGTTCTTTCAGGACCCTTTCTTCTGTGAATGGACTGGTATCGACCCCCTGATCAAGAGTGCTTCTATTGTTTGGTTTAAGTACCTCCTCCTCATCTTCTTTTGTGAATACTGAGCAGGAGTATTCATTCAGCATTCCTGCTTTTTCACTGTCACCCTCTGCTCACCCCCTTCCCCTTTATTCAGCCTCACTATCCCTCCCATGGTCTTCCTTTGCTCCCTAATGTACCTATAAAAGGTTTTATCCACCTTCTTAACTGAGTTGGCTGTCTTTTCCTCGGTTTGGGCCTTTGCTATTCTGGCTGCCTTCCCTGCTTCCTTCTGCTTTAACTGGTACAGTTCTCTGTCCTGCTCCTTCTGTGTTTCCTTATACTTCCTGAATGCTGTCTTTTTCTCCCTAACCTTTCCCACCACCTCTTTTGAGAACCATAGTGTTTTTTTCCTTCATTTAGTTTTGTTTATTTGCTTCACAAAAAGGCGTGTTGCCTCTGTGATGGCAGTTTTGATTTTTCCCTATTGATCCTCCACCCCTCCTTCTTGTCCATTTGCTAGTGCTTTTCTGAGGTACTCTCCCATTTTGCCAAAGTCACCTCTCCTAAAGTCCAATACTCTTGTTTTGTATGGCTTGAGTCTATGGCTGTGTTTATCGTGAAGCACACTGTTTGGCGGTTGCTTGTTCCCAGATGGCTACCCACTTCTAAACCTGAGATCCTCTCTCTGTCTTTGAGAGTACCAGGTCCAAGATTGCTCCCTCCCAAGTGTGTTCCAACACTAGCTGTATGAGGCATGCCCCCTGTAGGGCATCGAAAATGACCCTGCTCTTGGATGTGGCTGCAGCAAAGGTGCTCCAGGTAACATCAGGCATATTCGGGTCCCCCATCAACAATAGCTCCCCTTTTTCTGCCATTCTAAGGAAGCCTTCTATCATTTCCTTGTCCATTCCCTCCCCTTGAGATGGAGGTCAGTATACAACTTCCATTTGGAATGTGGTGCCATTTCCTGTCTCTAGCGTGACCCAAAATGCCTCCTCTCCTCTCTGTTTATCCTTTAGTTCCATTGCTTTTATCCCTTCCCTTACATAGAGAGCTATTCCTCCTCCTCTTTACCCTCCCTGTCCCTCCTATAGATTGTGTACCCTGGTATGTTGACATCTCAGTTATGGTTCTCTGTGTACCATGTTTCTGTGACTGCCACAATATCCAAGCATCCCTCTTCCATATGATGTGGGTGACTTAAGATATCACTGATATCTGCATGAGATGATATTGGTCTGTTGATATCTCATGAGTGATGAGGCCATGAGTGAGTGGGATAGCAACAGGCCATACCCAAGGGCTCCTCAAAGGTTTGTGGGAAGCTGGCTGGTCCAGCCACCCCACCTCATCCTACTTGGGTTGTGTTATGTAATGCCAGGTTGATGAGGAACAAGACAGCCTTAATGGCGGACTTGATTTCCTCAGTCACCCTGACATGCATCACAGAGACCTGGCTAGATAAAAATGCCACCCCCATTTTGGAGGTAGCAGTGCCAGCTGGATACTCTGTGATACACAACCCAAGGGAGGATTTCAGGGGTGGGGGTAGTCATTTGTTTTAAATCCAACTTGTGCCTCACGGTGCTACCTGTAGGTCAGATGGGGTCCTTTGATTGTGTGGCCACCCAGGGAGGCATGGGCATGGGCTTTAGGGTCCTCAGACTCTATCATCCTCCTGAATCAGATGGGGACTCATCACCAGTCTGGTCTTGGAGTCTCCCAGGTGGTTGATCCCGGGGGACTTCAATGCCTGGGTCAATGGCAGGCTCTTGAGTTTTTGGGAACAACCTCCTGAATGGCATGGCGGCCCTGGGCCTGGTACAGAATATAACAACTGCCACTCACTTGGGTGACCACACACACTGGATCTGGTCTTTTCCTTGGGTCTAGAGGTAAGTGACCTCAGGGTGGATCTGGTAATTTGGTCAGATCATAGCACTGTGAGGTACATGCTTGGGGCACCCCCCCTTAGACGGTCTCACCCTTGTAGAGATGGTCCAGTACCACCCATTAAGAAGAGTTTCTTCTACAGGACTATCAACAGTGCTGGATCTATTGAGTGTTGGTGCAGCCTGTGTGGTTGGGATGGAGGAGACCATGGCAGCCTATAATGAGGCTGTGGCGGCTGCCTTCAATTCCATCACACCTATTCGTGTCTGCCCCTTGCCATCCCACTGGAGACCTTCATGGTATGATAAGGATCTCCGATATTTAAAGACTAAAGGGTGGAGGTTAGAGAGATGCTGGAGGAGATCCAGCCTGGAGGGGGACAAATTGGCCCTGAAGTCGCATTATGCTGGCTATCAAGGGGCAATCTCCCATAAGAAGGTGGAATTTATGTCTAGGGAGATTGCTGTGGTGAGGACAAGACTGGCTCAGCTCTTCTACACAGTGGATGGGCTTTTACATCCTCCCTGTCTCTATGTCAGGGAGCAGCTTCTAGCACTAGGTACGAGGAGCTAGCTCTGTTCTTTGCCAACAAGGTGTCCTCCATCAGGGATGAGGTCTTTTAGAGCATGTCTTGATAGGGATACAGGGTCCACCTGATGGGTGCTGAAACACTCCTCCTGCCTGGGCTGAATTTGAGCTGTTTGGGGTGGAGGAGGTGGAGATAAATCTCGAGGTTGTGGCCAACCCATTGTGATCTGGACCCAGGTCTGACCCAACTTTTAGTTGGTTGTTTGGACCTGATAGGACCTGTGGTTGCTGAGGTAGTCTGGAGTTCCTTGATGAGTAGGGTTTTTTCATTGGCTTTGAAGGAGGCATTGGTTAGGCCACTTTTGAAGAAACCCTCACTGGACTCGGACTGCCTCAGCAACTACAGACCAGTCTCAAACTTCTCATTTTAGGGAAGGTTATTGAAAAAGTGGTGGTAATCCAGCTTGAGAGACATATTGCCTCTTCCTCTACCTATGAGTCTTTCCAGTCTGGGTTTTTGGCAGGGCATAGTACGGAGACTGCCTTGGTGAGGATGCTGAATAATCTCCTGATGATGAGGAATAGGAGAGACCATACCATCTTGGTCCTCCTAGACATCTCTGTGGGATTTGACGCCACGGACCACAAGGTGCTGCTTGACCGTCTGTGGTTCTGGTGTGGCCTGTCTGGTAATGTCATCAACTGGTTCAGATCATAGCTGACAGACAGAGTGCAAAGGGTGATGATGGGGTTAGCCTGATCTTCCCCCAAACCTCTGTGCTCTGTGGAGTTCTACAGAGTTTGGTCTTATCACTCTTGTTGTTCATGGTGTATATGCTGCCGATAGGGGACATTATCAGGGGGTATGGACTGGATTTTCACTGCTATGCAGATAATAACCAGCTGTACCTGTCCTGTGTACCAATTACCCAGGTGTTAGTCTCTGTATTTCACAGCTGCCTCGAAGAGATCCAGTCATGGATGACACACAACAGGCTTAAATTTAACCCAGACAAGACTGAAGTATTGGTGGTGGATCCAGGCTGTCAGAGTGAAGGGTCAGCCGTGGTTAAGAGCAGCTTTTTCCATCTTCAGAACATTGCCTGAATCTGAGCCTTGCTCCCACCTGAGGACCTGACCAGATTGGACTACTGTAATGCCCTGTACTTAGGGTTATCTGGAGGCAACCTCTACAGGCTGCAGCTGGTGCAGAATTTGGTGACAAGATTGTTAATGTAGGTGAGAAGATGTCAATATGTCACCCAGTCCTCCGTGTACTAGACTGGCTACTGGTCAGGTGGAGAACTGTCTTCAAGATAGGGCTCCTTACCTACAAGACCCTACATGAACAGGGACCTGTCTATCTGCAAGATCTTCGTGTCCCCTATCACCCTCCCCGGGCTCTCCATTCTGCCAGGGGAGGCCTCCTGGAAGTTTCAAGGTCTAGGTTGCAGCATTCCCGGGACAGGGCATTCTCGGTGGCCGCACCTTTCCTGTGGAACTCCCTGACTGTTTTTTCAAGGGAGTTTCCCTCGGTAGAAGCCTTTAAGAAGTGCCTAAAAACATATCTGTTCTAGCAAGCATTTATGAATTAATTGCAGTAATGTTTCTGATTTTGTTGAGATAGATAGTGATTTTAAATGTGCTCTCAGTGGATTTAGTATGTGTATGATTTGCATGATTTGTCTGTTTTTATGATTATAATGTATGAATTGTGCAGTGCCCAGAGTCCCAGGAAATGGGTGCTTTTACAAATAAAGTATCTATCTATCTATCTATCTATCTGTCTATCTATCTATCTATCTATCTATCTATCTATCTATCTATCTATCTATCTATCTCTCTATCTATCTATCTATCTCTCTATTAAGAGAAAAATGATGTCTTAAGTCAGCCCATGTTATATTCAATTTAAACAACAGGTGTTTAGGTGGTTTTGTGATAGAAATGGTAAAAAGTTACAAAAGGAACAAAAGTAAAAAATGTAAGCTGGAGCTTCTAACATGGTATCAAAGCATAAATGGTATCTCACATGTAAGAATACATATTTGAGCAAGCTATTAACTGGAACAAGGGCACCACTGTCAGCAAACAGGAACAGATATTTTTGGACATTTGCAATGAACACAGCCTGCAGGAAATGGTGAAAGAGCCAACAAGAAATAGTAACATCCTTGATTTGGTGTTAACAGACAACCCTGAGGCAGGCAAGGAAATAAGGATCCTAGAACCACTAATTGGCTGTGATCACAATATAATCACCTTCAAAATTAACATAACATCTAAGAAAATCCTAGGCAAAACAGTTACTATAAATTATAACAGGGCAGACAATGAGAAAAATAGACAAGAACTACAGAACTGGAATTGGGAGGAGGGAACAACATCAACAGACCAACTATGGACCAAAATCAAATATAAGTTATTAGAGTTAGAAAACAGATACAGTACATACCCAACAAGGCACTTTACAACAAAAAGGGAAAAGTACCAACCTGGTATACCAACAGGATCAGAACCCTCATTAGCAAATAAAGAAGGGCCTATAGAGCACTTAAAAGGGTCAGTAATTCCTATAATCAAATCAAATACAAACAGATATTAAAAGAATGTAAATGGGCAATTCGAAGGAAAAAAGGGAACATAGCGTTTAGGCTAGCCCATACCAAAGATAATGGGAAATCCTTCTTTTTTATTTATTTATTTATGTATGTATTTATTCAGTCTCGGATTACAATACCTTTGAGTGCAAGGCGTTCATTTACAAAGGTTCCACATCAGCGGGGATGGGTGAACAAACATACAAAAGCGGTAATACAAAGACTAGGTTTAAAAAACAGTAACGTACTTACTTTAAATATCTAGAATTAATAATTTTAGTAGTGGAGAAGAAAGGAGCGGTGGGGGGTAATAAGAGAGAAGAAGAGGGGTAAACAGCCAGAAGGCCTTGTCAGTAGGAGTAGAAAGAGTTGTGGTGCAGGTAGTAGGTAGGTAGGAGGGGAGGTGGTGGGAGTGGGAGAGTGGGGGGAGGGTAGAAGGATATAGCCAGGGTTGGAAAGGTAAAGCTTTGGGGTGGAAAAGAGGGGACTGGAGTGCACACAGGTGGTAGTATCATTAGGTGAAGCAGTCGCAGGAACTATTTGTCTTAATTTACTGACGGAGCCTATGCTTGAAAAGATCTATTCTTAGTATGGATAGGATTTCATTGGGAAGTGCATTGAACCTGAGTGGGGCTCTGTAAGCAAATGACCGCTGACCTTCTATGCGTACATAAATAGTAAAGCAATACATAGGACCACTGGCCCCCTAATAAGAGGTGATAGTGTGTTCATTGACCCAGCTGAGCAGGCCCACACATTTAACAAATATTTTGCTCAGTTTATAACAAGGGGGAGTCACGTACATAGCTGACAGGTGTACAAACTCCCATACGCCAACAACAGATATTATGGACCTATCCAAGGAAGAAATATTAAACAAACTAAGGGGGACCAGCATCTCAAAATCAGCAGGAGTGGACAGATTACATCCTAAACTATTAAAAGAAATCAGCAGCTGGCTGATAGAACCCCTTCACAGACTGTACAGTATGACAGTAAGCACAGGGGAAGTACCACAGGACTGGAGAACTGCCATCATCATGCCAATTTTCAAAAAATGAGAAAGCGGGTACATAGGAAATTACAGGCCCATAAGCCTAACTTCAATACTAGGGAATTTATTAGAATATGTGATCAAAGACAAAATCCAGCAAGAAATCATTATGAACAACTGAGATGATGAAACACAACATGGATTTAAAAAACACAGACCATGCTTGACAAGCAGTCTGGTGTTTTACGATAATGTAAGCAGGTTGCTAAATGATAGGACACCAGTGGATGTTATCTACCTAGACCTTATAAAAGCCTTTGAGAAGGTACCACACACAAACCTAGTAAATAAAATGAGTGCAATGGGAATAAGTGATAGACTTGTGAGATGGGTGGATGCCTGGTTCACGGGAAGAATACAGAAGGTGAGGGTCAGAGGTTACTTGTCTAATAGTGGATCAGTGACTAGTGGGGTCCTCCAGGGATCTATGTTGGGCTCTGTGTTTTTTACCTTTTTCATCTCAGATATGACAGCAAACACCAAAGATTTTAGCATAAAATTTGCTGATGATACCAAAATAGGAGCTGAAGTGGGAGACAGTCAGCATGTAAACTCCCTGAGGGTTGATTTTATGAAAATTGAACAATGGGCAGCTTTAAATGGTATGATGTTCAATCAGAAGAAATGTGTGGTCATGCACCTTGGTGACCAAAATGAGGGAAATGATTATTTACTAAACAGAATCCAACTAGAAACAGTCGAGAATGAAAAAGATCTTGGGGTATTAGTAAATAATGACCTCAGATTTAGTAGGCAATGCAGTGAGGTCATTAAGAAGGCACACAGAATAATAAGCTGTATTAAGGAGCATTTTCAAGTAGAAATAGGGCTTGTATCATTCCCCTGTATAGAGCAGTTGTCAGGCCCCATCTGGATTACAGCTCACCATTGTGGAGTCTGTATTTAAGAAGGGACACTAATGTACTGGAGAGGATGCAGAGAAGTGTGGCCAAGCTGACTGATGTCCTTGGAGATATGTCATACAAGGATAGGCTGAGAGAGCTTGATATGTACCCCTTAGAGCTTAGATGCATAAGGGGTGACTTGCTTCAAATGCATAGGATTTCAAGAGACAGTAAGTTAATGACAAGCCTCGACCTCCACATTAATAACAAGAGATATTGCACTTAGAAGCCAGAACTATCAACTAAAACTGATATATCTCAAGGGCAACTTAAGCAGAAACTATTTCAACCACAGAATAATTCCACTAAGGAATAACTTACCAGGTGAAATAGTAGAGGCCGATACCTTTAGTACATTCAAGGTTTGGATAAATCTACTTCTGCTATCAGAATAAGAGACAATCAACCTGCTAGCACAGGAGATGGACCCTATTGGTAACTGCCTACTGTTCATCTTATACACCAAGTATAGAACCAAGTATGGGCAAAATGAGTGAAATAAATCTCTGACCGTGGTCAGTGACCAACTTTATTTTGTTTACTCAAGTTGCCAAACAAAGGAACAGGGAAGAGACACACAGCGACAGCAGTTGGGATCACGTGGTGTTTTTTTCCATCACTCTATGCTCTCCCAGTGCTGATTCCATTGTAATTTATAATCTATAAAGATGGCCACCAGGCTGGGCTTGCTGTTGTTAGTGTTGTAGGCACTTTTATCTCCTGGAGACAAGTATACTGTTAGTCTCCCCTAACAACAATCTTCTTTCAGTTCTAACCAGCTTACTGCTTCACCCTGGCGCAGCCAGTCCTGGACACATCTGTGCTGAATTTATTTATTTATTTATTTAGTTTTAGTTTACTGGGTAAGTGAATGGATAGATAACAGCCCTTTATGCCTGCAAAGTTAAGGCTTCCATACTATCCCCCACTTTTCAGCATTTGAAGGATCATTCTAGATCTCTTCCCTTGCCATATGAAGTGGGTGTGAACCCCTTCTCCAATCATTTGGTATCCTCTATGGTGGCATCCATGGACAACATCTGCATTATAGTAACCATGGTAGAATGTTCATTTTGAGCAAACTAATGCACCCCAACCATTACATGGGCAAGGCCCTCCACCACTCTAAATCCACTAGCACAGCAGTAACCAGTGGTTTAATGTTAAGGACATACAAGCAGCTCAGCCCCCTCACCATCTTAAAGTAAAGGTGCAAGTTTGCCATAACAAATGAGAGTAGTAACCTGTAGGAGTTGTGAATCAGTCTCCTACCATTCTAACTGCCAAATAATGCTGTTCTCCTTGAAAAAAGCCTTTGATTTCGGTGCTCTGCTTCATTTGCATAACCTGCCCCTTTTTTCTCAGTGCTGCTACCCCCAACTGTGACATCATGCCAGGGAAACAAAGTTATTAAAGGGACAGTGTCACTTTTTATTTTTAGATAGACAAATACGCTATATACTGTACCCACAATGCTTCACAATGTAAACTAGTATACAGGGTATTACATTTCTGTGCTCACTGCAGAAATAGGAGACTACATCTCTCAGTAGAGAAGTCTTGTAGTTATATGTGGTATGCACAATGCATTGTAAAAATAAACATACAAAAGCTTATATTGTTGGCACCACCACGCTAATATGGGACAGCACCTCAGAGTAAGGAAATTGTAAAACAGGTTTGTATTTTACCCACAATACCTTGCTACAGTTATTTACATATTACTGCTCACCACCAGCAACATAAGGGACTGTACATCTGAGTAAGGCACATTTAAGGCAACATTATAAATTACCCAGAATTCCTTGTTGCTGTATGTAAATCATTGACAGCTCCCTGGTATGACATAATTTTTGGGGTGTGGCCATACACAGAAAACTGGAAAACAAAATGCTGATAAAACATTAAAAACAAGCATTTGTCAATGTCGAATGTTTGCTGACTGGCATTGGCATTGGTAGTGTAGGAGTCAGAGAGATGCATAATAGGAATGGCAGTGAAGAATTGAACTGAAGCCAACCCCACCACCACCCTGCAGAGACTGACAGGCACTGAGGTGTGCCTTTGGATCATCAGGCATAACGGCCATGCCATTTCACCACACCCTACCCTGCAGACACCAACAAGTGTCACGGTGTGCCTTGGGGTCTTCCGGCCTTATGCTCACCCCATTCCATAAGGAAATATGGTGAGATGGGTGCAGTATAGAAGAATGGGGTGAACTTTGGGACTGAAGAGTCCAAGGCTCACCTCGATGCCTGTCACTGGTTGCAGGGTGTGGGTGGGAGTGGAATGGCATGAGCATTACAGGTGACAATCCCAAGTCACACCCCTGATGCCTTTCAGTCTCTACAGGGTGGGGCGTTATGGCTGGAAACCCTAACGCCCCTGACGTTCATTGGTATTTTCACTCCAAATTTTCAACATGGGTTTTTTGTGACCCCACCTCATGAATAGTGGCAATATCAGTTTGTTAGCCAAAAACTGATTTTGCACAGTGACTATGCCATTTGGCACCACAGGTGCGAAACACATTTTGAACAGGATGTGAAAAATGACAGCTGTACTGTTCATGGAGAGTGAAAAATGGCAATGTTGAAAATCTGGAGGAAAATATAAAAACTGGTGAAGTCATGAGTGTATAGAAAGTGTAATGCACACCCGTAATGTAATTAGTTTGGGAATTTTTTACAGCAGATTGTCAACACAGGCATTTTGGGACCTCTGCTCATGAACAGTGTCACTGTGATTTTCTTAATCTGTCCCAAACACAGATTTCCCACATCGACCACACATTTCTGCGCCAGAAGTGCAAAAACACATTTCAGCCAGGGTGTGTAAAATGACAGCTGTACTGTTCATAAGGAGGTGTGGAAAAATGTCAGTGTTGAAAATCTGGACTGAAAATATTACAAATTTGTTAACTTACGAAAGTGCGTGAAAACTGCGCAATGCACACTCGTAACACAGCCATTGTATGGACTTTTGCCACCAAATTTTCAACATAGCCATTTTAAGACTTCTGCTCATGAACAGTGTCACTGTGATTTTCTTATTCTCTCCCAAACATTGATTTCGCACGCCGACAATGCCATTTTGTGCTACATGCGCAAAACACATTTTGGGCAAGATGTGAACTGTACTGCTCATAAGGTGGTGTGGTAAAATGGCAGTGCTGAAAATTTGGAGTGAAAATAGTAAAAATTCTTGATGTTACGAGCATGCATAATAACTGCACAATGCATGCTTTAAATAAGTATTTTTGGGATTTCTTACAAATTTCAACATAGGGTTTGGGGCTCACCATGACCTGTGACACTGTTGTTTCATTACTTGGTCCCAAAGGTGGTTCTGTGCAGTGACTGCAAAATCACCTGGACTAAATAACAAAATGACAGTGGCTGAGTTCATGAGGTGGGGTCCCAAGAACCCCATGTTGAAAATTTGATGAAAACATTCCCAAAATGGCCAAGATATGCACCCAAAGTTGAAAAAAATTTATGTCATTATACAGCTTACCGGCATTTCTTCAGTTCACAGTCGGCTTTGAAGAGTGCAGACGTGTTCCCGGTCCATCAAGATCGTCACACGCCTCCGGAGGTGGGTATGGGGTGAGGGTGTGTGTGGGGAGGAGGAGTACGCAGAGGGTGGGCACGGTTGGGGAGGGGGCAAAAGAGACAACGAGAGACCGCTTTTGTTCCAGGTTTTGTTTTTTATATAAATATGACGGGACTTTTGCCACGCTGGTGGGCCCAGCTGGCACCTGGAAGTTTGTTGGGGGCAGTGGAGCTGATGAGGGATTGGGCACCCTCGTTGGATACAGACTTTTGCCACGATGGGGTGGGCTTCCAGTGTGGTACCTGGAAGTTTGCTTTTGAGGGGGGCAGTGGAACCAACAGGGGATTGTGCACCCCCGTTGGTCATACAGTGTGCTGAGTGGAGGGGACCACATGAGCATGCTGGGGTGGGCTCCCAGCATGCTACCTAGCTTTTGGGGGGTGCATGGAGCCAATGGGGGATTGGGCACCCCCGTCGGTCATACATTGTGCGGGGTGGAGGGGAGTGAATGAACACACTGGGGTGGGCTCCCAGCATGCTACCTAGGTGTTCGTGGGGGGGGAACTGGATCCAACAGAAACAAGCTGTCTATGACAATTCAGATGCAGTGCTGACATGTATGCTATTGACATACTGCCAACGGCAGTATGCAAATTGCCTATACATTACCACAGCTGATTGTAGCAGTGGTTTTCTCAGAACTGTATAGCACTGCATCTGAATGGCTGTCATAGACAGCTCAGACATTCATTGGTGCAGTGTGGCCACACCTGCAAAAAGGAGCAGTGCATTGGAAGTGAGGGTGGCACACCTACGAAAACTCGTATGGTGGCTCTATGTTTCTTGCACATGCATGCAAGCAAACATAAAAATGACTATGACAGATATTTTTACAAAATAAATTTCAGCTTCAACATCTGAAGCATGTCTGGCAATGGCATACTATGTGTAAAAAGCATTTGGGGAGTCCTGCAACTTTCCTTTAATCCCCAAATACATTATAGATCTCCCTACCACCTTCAGACCCCATGTCTCCCTCCTCCAACTTACCAGAGGGTTCTCTATGACTATGAGCTCGACTTGTGCAACTCTAATCTATAGCCAGAAAAGTTGGCAAATTCCCCAATAACCTGGAGCAAAGCTAGCATAGATTCCCTGGAACTGAAGACAAATAATAGCAAGTCACTGGCATAGAGGGTGATTTTATGTTGCCCCCCCTTCACTCCTGAAATTCTTGAGATTTCCTTTGTCTCCCAAATTTTGGTGGCTCAAGGGTCAATAGCCAAAGCAAAAAGCTGTGGCGATGGGGGAATCCCTGTCTTGTGCCACAAAACAACCTAAATTCATCTGACAAACCCCCTTTTGCCAACATTCAGGCTTGCGGTTTCCTATAGAGGAACTTCCCTGTATTCACAAAGTCCTCCCCCAGACCAAACCTCTTCAGCACCCCTAACAGTTACTCTCATTCAAGGTTTTCTTGGTGTCCATCAACAGCACAAGTGCTGCACCCAGACACTGCAGATCCCCAATGCACCACATTCAACAGCTTGCACGTATTATGGTAGGACAGCCTGCCCTGCACAAAGCCCATTTGGTCCAGGTGCACTAACACAGAAACATAGAAGTTGATGGCAGATTAGGGCACCCAGGCCCACCATGTCTGCCCTATTTTTGTATTTAGTGGCTCCCTGATTAGTCCAGTGGTCACCCACTAGTCTAAGGGTCACTCTCTTAGTGTCCTTAGGCTTCCTATGTGCCTGGCCCATGCTTTCTTGAAGCCTGTAACTGTTTCTCTTCCCCCACCACAGCTGGCAGGCTGTTCCATCTGTAAACCACCCTCTCCATGTAAAAGTACTTATTCAGGCTTCCTCTAAGCCTCCCCCTTCTAGATTCATGTTGTGGCCTCTAGTTCTTGAGCACTTTTTCCTTTGGAAAATGTCATCAACTTGCTCCCTGTTTCTTCCTGTGAAGTATTTATATGTTCTAGTCATGCCCCCCTCTCCTCCAATGAATACATATTTAGCTCCCTTAACCTGTCACCATAGGGTTTGTTGTGTAGGCCACCTACCATCTTGGTTGCTCTCCTCTGTACAGCCTCCACTCTGTTTACATCCTTCTGGAGATGGGGTCTCCAGAACTAGATGCAATACTTGAGGTGAGGTCTTGCCAATGATCTATACAGCGGGAGCATAACCTCCCTCCTTCTGCTAGTTATACCCTTACTTATGCAACCTAGCATCCCTCTGGCTTTTGCTACTGCCTTGTCGTATTGCCTGGCCTTTTTCAGGTCATCTGAGATGATGACACCCAGATCTCACTCATGCTATGTGTGGAAGCACCTGCTCAATGTGCTCCACCATGACCTTAGTAAACATTTTAAGGTTACAGTTAAGCAGATATATATGCCGATAGGCTGGACAGTTCATGGGATCTTTCTTTGGTTTAGGCAACACACAGATGGAGGCTTTGCAGCATGAGGCTGGGAAGCTCCCCACCTCCCTAGCTTCCTGAAACATTTCCATTAGTGAGCTCACCAAAGCCCCTCCCAGTTCTTTATAGAACTACACCCCAAACTCATCTGGCCCCCTAGCCTTTCCCCATTTAAGTGTCCCAATCACCCATATATCCTCCTCCTTAGATATGGGCCCCCCCCCAACACCTCACTTTGCTCCTCTGTGAGAGTGGGGACAGGTATGTTGTTCGTGAATGCAGTGGCATCAGCCTCTGTCCCCTGGCATTCTGCTCTGTACAGGGTTTCATAGAAGCCACAAAATGATTAGCGGATCTCTTAAGACTTGTATACCATGCACCCATTATGTCCTTTAAGTGCTGAGATCCAGGCCAGCTCCCTCCTACCCTGCACTGGAGCAAGGGTCTTGGCTTGTTCCCAAGTTCAAAAATTAATTGTCTGGCAAAGAAGAGTGCCGACCTGAACTCTCCTGTAAACAACAGAGTCAGAGCCTTCCGCACAGTCGTCAGCTTCCTGAGCACCCCAGCCCCACCACTGGCCACCATTTTCTGTTCCAATTCTTACAATTTCCCTACCAACTTTTGATGTCACTTTCATGTGCTTCTTTTCACAGCTTCTACATAACTAATTATAATGCCCCTCATATAGGCCTTCCTCTCTTCCCACAATATACCCTTAGTGGGAGTTGTGGCTGTGTTAGTTGCCAAACAATGGTCCCAACACTTTTTTACATGCTCCCAGAACTCCTCCCTAACTAGAAGGCAAGGCAAGGCTAATTTTATTTTTAGGGTGCCCAATCCCTGAGGCTCTGGGCGCCTAACAAGCATAACCGTAGAGTACAGATAAAAGCACAATAAAATTTCAAAACAATAAAATCAGAAGGACAGCTATCAAAATTAGTAACTACTAAAACAGTTTGTCTGGGAGATTACTCAGTGAAAGCCAAGCTAAAGAGGTGGGCCTTCAGCCCCAGCTTGAAAACACTAATCGAGGGAGCCTCAAGGACTGCAGATGGAAGCGAGTTCCACAGGGTCAGCTCAGAGGCACTAAAAGCACTCAATGACTTGAGCCGAACACTGTGAATGTCCCGGAGGCCTCTTGAAGAGGAGCGGAGGGAGCGAGCAGAGGTCAGAGGTAGTAGGAGCTCCAACAGGTAGCCAGGACCCAGTCCATATAGGACCTTATAGGTGAGCAAGCCCACCTTGAAAAGGAGCCTCCACCTGACCAGCAGCCAGTGCAGAGCATGCAGGACCGGGGTCACATGGCAGGACCTTGATTGGCCTGTCAGCAGTCTGGTCACTGCATTCTGCACCAGCTGCAACCTGCGGAGGGTCTCTCCTGTGACCCCGAAGTATACAGAGTTACTGTAGTCGAGCCTAGAGGTCGCAAAGGCATGTACCAGGGTTGGCAGATCCACGGGCAGAATGAAGGGCTTAATCCTGATGACATTTCTCAGGTTGTAAAAGCCACTCTTCACTACAGACAGAAGGTACATAAAGAATCACCAGGTTGGTCTAGATGCCCTCCCATCTTGAAGGCAACCACCACACTGGCATGATCTGAAATACATATAGGGTTATGATCTGCTTTATAAATGTACTCAAACAGATCCCTGGAGGCAAAAATATAATCCAGTCTGGACCATGTCCTGTGTGTGTTAGAAAAAAGTGTGTATTCCACTGCACTGAAGTTTGCTGTTTTCCATGCATCCATGACATCCAGGTCTGAAAGACCTCTCTTCCATGGGGCCAGCATGGCCCCATGCCTGCCCAACCCCTCAAAGTGGTCCAGTACTGGATCCAACACATAGTTTAAGTCTCACCCCCATGACCACATTAGGGAACTACTCTGTGCAATAAATCCAGAATGCTATGATTGAAATCCGGGTTGAAGACTACCGGAGCATAAACACTCCCATAGGTCACCTTTTTGCCATGCAGCTCCCCAGTGATAAACAAGTACCTGCCTTCCTGCCAATCTGTCACCACTCGTTCTACTTTCAGAGGCAGGCACTTGTTTACCAGTATGGCAACACCTCATTTATGAGAATAGTATGGGCCTGACTAGCACTCCCCCACCCACCCACCAACCAGCTTAGTGAGTTCCAGTTTAGTGGAGTGGATTTCTTGGGGTAAGACTGTGTGGGTGTTTGCATTTCAGCACTGACAAAATATTCTTGCACTTAATGGTCGAGAAGAAACTCTGAACATTCCAGGATACCATGGCCATACTAGGCATTATAGGTCCCTACACCGTCCTGGTCGCAAGGGGTCTCCCCTCCTTTCCATCCTCCAGAATATTCCTAAACCTCACAAATCCTCCCCTCCTTTGGGAATACACCATGCTACTCCTCCTTCCTCTTTTGAAACATCAGTAATATTTGTTAGAATGAATAAACATAGAACACATGCACAAGAATATGAAAAACATGAAATCATGAACAGTGCAGAACTCGAGGAGCACTCTGCATCGCCGCCTTAGTCCAGCCCTCCACCATGAACTAAGTGGTGCATACTGTATATGTAACAGTGCGATAATTGTTGACCCACTCCCCCCACTGGCTAACAATAGTGAAACGCAGCTCCTCTCTTGATGCTGGATTCCCTGCCGCCCCCTTTGTTGTGCATCACATTTTCTTTTTTACATACACAGTTCAGATTTTGTTAAACTTTCTCCTCCCAGGGGTGCTTCATTGGGCTGCTGGCACAAGCGGCACTCATGGATCCTCTCCTATCACGTAGGCTCTGTTCTGCCCCCCCCCGGATGGGATGGATGCCTCTCCACCATTACCAGGCGCTGGACATCTCATGCACATCTTCCTCTCTCAGAGCACATCAAGCACAAGATTGAACAGCTTTCTTTTCTTTTGAAGGTGAGATGAAAAATCTTTATGCAGGCAGAGTCGATGCCCATCAGATGAGCTCTCCTTCTGCTTTCTATAGGCATCCGTTGTAGTCTGCCAGTCTCCGGATTTATGTAGGCGAAAAATAATCTGACATGGTGGCTCTCCCTGTGGTGACTTTAGAGCTAGAGCACAGAGCATGCTCTCTGTTTTAATCAGCCTTCTTGCAGCTGCATTCCCAGTAATTTTGGCAATGTACTGGAACAGAAAGCTAAGGCACTGGCCCCTTCCAGACTCTTGAGGAGTCTACGCAAGCAGAAGTTGCTTCTCCGATTGTAATTCTCTAGGTAGTCAAGTTGCTCCAGGAGGTCCTGTAGATCCTTCTCAAGTGCCACCACCTTGTCTGGAATATGTCTCTGTCCATACTCTATCTGGGACACCCACTGCTCCAGGTCTGTCAGGTGATGTGCCTGGCTAGCACATTAATTTGATATGTTGACTAGTTTGCTTGTTAGGGTTTCCAGTTTAGTGGTAAGTGCATTGAGGACCTGCTCAGTGACCCTTCAGCCTAGTGCACTCATGTCTGCTGCTGAAAGTGAAATCAGGGCAGGACCTACTAGTTGTGCTGCCATTGATGACTTCTTGTTTGCTTTTGCGTCCACTCGAGGTTGTTCCACTGATGGAGTTACCAAAAAATCATCAGTGGTGCAGTTCTGTTGCTGGATGTCAGTTTTGAGGACATTTGAAAACAAAAATGCAAAATTTTAAATGATTACTTAAGCAAAGGAGACAGAGCTTGAGAGAAATACGTCTAGCCTGCAAGGTGCTCATTAGTGCCCCCGACTTTACTTTTAAAAGCCATATTTTATACTGTTAGATTGCGTTTTTCCGGTTCTGAGTTAGATAGAAAAACTCAGAACAGAAGATAGTTTTAGAAGGTAGGTTTAGCTGGTTGCACTTTGAAAATGAAAACCTCATGCATGAACAAGTTTTCCAGCACCTGTGCCCTGCATACTGTGGGTATGTTTGAGACTATGGATAAACTACTGTGGGTGGAGCTAAAATGTGGATAACCTACTGTGGGCATGTGTAAAATATGGATAACATACTGTGGGCAAGTATAAAATGTGGTTATGGTAGTTTGTGAGATAATAAATGACAGTTTTTCTGTGTTCTGATTGCCTAAGAGTACATACGAACATACAAAATTGCCAGCAGAAACAGGCCTCAAGGTCTATCGAGTCTGCTAGAGTGTGCAGCTAGCCCCTCATCAAGTAGTTGCCCCTCCTGCCCCCCTTCCCAGTATCCCTTCCCCTTCCCCTGTCCCAACCACTCTTGAAACTGCCCACCGTGTTAAAGGACACTATCTCATCTGGCAAGGTGTTCCATTTGTCCACCACACTTTCCATGAAAAAATGTCTCATCTCCCTCTTGACACTTACCCCTCCCCAATCTCAGTCCATGCTCTCTCATGTCCCTCCCTTTTCTCATCTGAAAAATCCCTTCCGTGTTGGTCTTGTTTATCCCCTTCAGATATTTAAAGGTCTTGGTCATAATCTCCCTATCCCTCCTCTCCTCCAGTGAATACACATTCAACTCTCCCAGCCTGTCCTTGTAGGGCTTGCTCTCCAATCCCTGGATCATCTTCGTGGCTCTTCGCTGCACCCCCTCCAACAATCTGATGTCCTTCTTCAGGAATAGGAGCCAGTACTGTACACAGTACTCCAGGTGAGGCCTGACCAATGAACTATACAGGGGCAGGATAACCTCCCTCCTTCTAGAGGAGATCCCTCTTGCAATACACCCCAGCATTTTGTTGGCTTTTGATGCCACCTTCCTGCACTGAGCATGCTCCCCGTAATGATCACTCCTAGTCCTTCTCCTCTGTGGAGCTCCCCAACTGTACCCCACTCAAGTGATAATACCTCCCCTGGTTCCTGGCTCTGAAATGCATAACCTTGCACTTCTTAGCATTGAACCCCGACTGCCATGTTTCCGCCCCCTCCTGCAGCTTAGTCAGGTCCTCCTGTAACCCCTTCCAACCCTCCGCATCATCAACTACAGCTCCCATCTTGGTATCGTCTGAGAACAGACTGATCTTGCTCCAGATCCCATGTGAGATATCTGTAATAAAAATCCCAAACAGCACCGGTCCCAGTACCGATCCCTGTGATACGCCGCTCATCCCCGCTTTTGGTGACGAAAGGTCCCCCACTACCACCACCTCCCTTTGCTGCCTTCCTCTTAGCCAGTCTGTGATCCATTTCACCATTTTTGGTCCCGCCCCCACATATTCCACTCCACTCCCTTCCCCCAACCTCCCATGCAGCACCAAATCAAAGGCCTTGCTGAAGTCCAAATACTGGACATCCACTGCATGGCCCTTGTCCAGTTCCCTCATCACCCAGTTGTAGTACTCTACAAGGTTTGGCTGGCAGGATCTGCCCACTATAAACTTGTGCTGTTGACCATCCTGGAGACCATTTTCCTCTAAGAAGCTCACTAGCCTCTCTTTTAGTATGGTCTCCATGAGCTTTCCCACGATCAATGTAAGACTCACTGGCCTATAGTTTCCTGGTTCATCCTTTGGGCGGTTTTTGTGGATGGGCACCACATGGGCCATTCTCCAGTCCTGTGGTACACATCCTGTGTCTAGGGAGATATTGAACAGGTTAGCCAGTGGCCCCGCCAAGGCCTCTGTCAACTCCCTTAGTACCCTAGGGTGAATGCCATCAGGTCCAGGTGCTTTGTCCATCCTTAATGCCCTCAACCCATCTAGTACCCTGCTCTGTAATCACTACATCTGTTGTCCCTTCCCCCTGCCTCCTTGCCTGGGGTATCTCCCCCCCCCCCGCATGAATACGGAGCAGAAGAATTCATTCAGTGCCTCTGCCTGCTCCACCCTTTCTACACCCACCCCCATCCTTCTTAATCCTCACCAGCTGATCCTTGCTCTTTCTACTCTCTCTGATGTAGTGGAAGAAGTATTTTTCTCCACTTTTGATTCCATGCGACAGTCTCAGCTCCCTGGACACCTTGGCCACCCTGACCAGTTTGGTAACCTCCCTGGTCTTCTCCATGTATGTATCCTTATCTTCACCCCTCCCCGATTTCCTGTACTTTGGAAAAACTGCCCTCTTGGCCCTCACCCCTTTCATAACCTCCTGTGTCAGCCAACTGGGTTTCTTTACCCTTCCCTTCTTGCTTTTCTTCCTAGTTCAAGACCTGTTGCCTCCATCAGCCCTTCCTTTATGATGTCCTATTTCTGGTCTGCATCCATGTGTGGTTGCATTCCTGCCAGGTGCCTGCCCACAATTTCCCCCATCTTCTTAAAGTCCTCCCCCCTAAACTCAATCACCATTATACCTGTCCCCGTGTTTCCCTCCCTATGTTGAGCATGAACCACACCGAAAAATGGTCACTCCCAGCCAATGGTTCCTCCACTTCCAGATTCCTTACAGCTTCCCCGTTATCCAGTACAAGGTCCAGAGTCCTTTCTAACTGAGTCGGCCCCTGGACCAGCTGCGTCAGAAAGCTGTCTTGAAATGCTTCTAGCAGGACCCACTCCCTTGCACCCAGCCCCACTCCACCCCCGGTAGGATGAAGTCCCCCAACACCACTGTGCTCCCCTTCCTGCAGACCCTCCTAATTTCTTTAGCTAATTCCCTATCCAGGTCAATCCCCTGAGCCAGTGGCCTGTACACCACCCCCATCCTCAGTGTCCTATTCTTTGCATCTTGGAACTGCTTCCGTAGTGCTTCTGTTTTCCCCTCCTCCCCTTCCTCCCTTATGCACTTTATCCCCTCCCTTATATAGATCACCACTTCCCCCCATTCCCCTTAGCTCGATCCCTTCTGAATAACCTGAACCCTGGGATCATCTTATCCCAGTCCTGGTACTGGGTGGCCCATGTTTCCGTGATGTCCGCAATGTCCAGGTCCTCCACCACCAAGAGAATCTGTAACTCTGTTATTCTATTCCTTAGGCTTCTTGCATTCAATGAGACCACCCTCCAGCCTGTCTCCTCCCCTTCTTTACCCCTATTCTTTCCCTCCTTTATTCTTCCCTGTGCTGCTTCCCCATTGCCTTTACCCATAACTAGGAGGGTGAGCTCACTAGGCTCCCTTTTCTGAACCCCTTTCCTATCAGCGGTCCCCTCACCACCCCGCTTCTAGTTTAAATTCACCTTTGTTGATGTATATACCCCTCTATTCCCTGTTTTAGTACTCCCTTCCTCTCCCTGCTCAAATATAACCTGCCTCCTCTGTATAGGTCACTATTGCCCCAGGCCCTGCCCCAGTCTAAGACTAATCCATACTCCCTGGTACGGCACCAAAACCCTCAGACACTCATTGAACTCCTCTATCCTTTTTTTCCTTACTGTACTCACATATGGTACTGGGAGTACCTCAGAGAATGCAACCAACCACCCCCACCCCCTTACACTGCCTACCCAACGCCTCAAACCTCCCTGTTACCACCTCTACCATCTCACCCGCCAAGTCGTTTGTACACACGTGCATCAGTATATGAGGTTTTTCCCTCCCCCTCCATGTACACTTGAGAAGTGCCTGCTCTGCCCATGGTCAGCCCCAGAATAGCCTTGACCCAGATGCGACTGTGTCTTTCTCCCCCTTCCACCTCATCTGACCCTTTCAGTATAGAATCCCCCAGCACTAGTACCCCCATCTTCTTGTCCTATAACCACCCTCCTCCTGTTTTCACTGTCCACATTTTCAGAGTCAACACTGCCCTGCTACTTATTATCTCTATCTGCACCATTTGTGACTCCTACACCTCCCCCCCCATTTCTGCCTCTCCCTATACCTCTACCCTGCTCTTCCCCGTCCCCCTTCTTCTTTTCCCAGCCTGACTTCTGACTCCTGGGCCTTCACTACCCTTCTCCTCCCCTCCCCCCACAATCTCCAACACCTCCACTACCACCTCCAATGTCAACACTGCAAACCTATTACTTGCTACCCCCACAGTGGTGCCCATCTCCTCCTTCACCCTGCCCCGAGCCTTCCCTCCAATTACTGCCCCTCTGCTCTCCTCACCCCACCCCTCCCTACATCCTCATGGGATTTAGCCCTGCTGTTCCTCCTCTGCTTCTCCCAGCTACTCCTCTCTGGGGTACCTCCTGCCCCAGCACCCCCTCACCCTCTCCAGCTCCCTCCAGAGCCCCTGTACCACCTCTCCCAGTCTCCTCAGCCTGTAACAAATTGGACAACCTTCCAGTTTCTATAGTATATTCATTCAAACAGCTACCCCACAACCAATGCACCCCACTATCATCCCTGTGCCTTCCCCCTCACTCCATGGTGCCCCCATTCCAATCACTATTCCGATGTCTCCCACCACCCTTATTCTTGCCCCTCCACCCCTCAGTGTGTTCCCCCCATAATGCCCCATTATCCTTCCCTCCATAATTCACACTTAACTTAAACGTAACCTCAATTCCTTATCACACAGTCTGTACAGTGATAGCTGGATACCATATGTGACCCTCCTAGCTTGCTTCCAAGTCCTTCTTTACCTCAGTGCCCCTAGCTTGCTAGCTCAGTAACTCTAGTTAACACATTTATACATGACCTTGTCAGTTTGAACTTTAGACTTTCAACTTTAAAATATGCAATTACCCTTCCTTAATCCAAGCTTGTCAGTTTGACTTTCAAACATGCAATTTTAAAACATTTAAACCATAAAATCCAACTAGAAAAGCTTGAGTGTCCGAACTTTTCACCACCTGACTATTAGCTTTAGGAGTTAGTTCATATGGGCAGTTTGCAGCTCCCCAAGCTCCTCCCTCACAGCCTTCAAGCCCAACCACCAGTGGCTTTCCAGTAATTAACAAAGGCTGATGGGGGGGGGTGGGCTTTTACTCCAGCGAGCAACAGTCCTCCTGAAAAACAGTTACAGAGTTTAAAGAAAGCTTTAAGCTGTTCCCAAACCAATAGCAAATTCACAAAAAATCAGTTAGAATTAAATAAAGATTTAAGCTAATCCCAAACCAGCAGCAAACTCACAAAAAAATCAGTTAGAGTTAAATAAAGATTTAAGCTAATCCCGAACCAACAGCAAATTCACAAAAAAATCAGTTACAGAGTTAAAGATTTAAGCTAATCCCAAATCAACAGCAAACTCACCCACCTCCCTCTCACCGCAACAAGCAGAATGATGAATAGATACATGTGGTATAATACTTGATATTACCTTGCTTACTGTGTGTTGGAAAATGGGAAAAATCCATTCTGCAATCTGATTGGCTGAGCTACTCATTTAGGTGGGCATCTATCAGACAATAATGCCCACCCAAAACGAGTGCCAGTCTAGGATGCTCCATCAGCCTGAAAATATCCCTGTGCCACATACCTCACACAGGTCACCTCACCCACTCGAGATGGAAGCCAATCAGCAAGCCACAGGACATACGTGATGCCCAGTGCCACAGAAAATAAACGGAGTGAAGCAAAAGTCAGAATGACTGAATTTAAAATCAGTTTTCAGCTGGTCTCTGCTAAAGGTCTAAACAAATGCTAAATGACCTCGAAGACAACAACATCAAACCATCACCAGCTAAAAAAAGGAAAATGGAGCCTAAAATGAAGCCTGAAAGGGCACAAGAAATCCAGGAAAGAAATAGAAGCTGTACTGGGAGCACTCAGTGAATTCTGAGCTTGTCACACAGCAAGAGTACAGTTCCCTACTGCCTAAAGGAGTTCCATTGTAGAAAACGAAATGGACCTTCCGTCTGTAACACGCTGCTCCTCCTCATTTTGCCTGCCCGCCACCACCACTCCAATACCCAGATTAATTCTGTATTTTTACGTACTCTTCTCAGTACCAAAAATCAAAATGGATCTCAAAATTAAACATTAATTTAATGTGTATCCTTGTCTTTTTTTCCCTTATGACACTGCTCCTCAGTGTGACCACCCGCCCGCCACAACTCTGCCACTGCCGAGTCCCCGATGTAGCCCCTCTCACAGCCACAAATAAAAATGGAGCGAAAACAGAGTGAATGACAGAAATAAAGTGAAAGAATAAATCAATAAAAAAAAATAGTAAACATTAAACATGCAACAGTGAGTCTGGTTGGGGGGGGGCAGGTAACCATGACAACCAACTACAACTACAAGCACCCCAGCAGGCAGAGGAACTACTTTATTACAAAAATTAAAAAACTAAAAGGTTTACTTAACATAAAAATTATTTTTCAAAACATATAAAGTACATATTCCATTTTCTAAGCACAATAATATGCTTCAGGATGGGTGATATTGGCTATACCCACCTTTCCAGGGGCAATAAGGCCCTCTGCCTGTGGCGTTGGGCCTCATTACACCCCTGGGCGGGCTGGTATAGCCCAATACCACCCACCCTGTCGGGTATTATTGCTTGCTTAATGTGTTGGGTGGCTTACATTAGGACCAGTAGGTTTAACTTTTTGTTATTTACACCAATTAAAAGTTGAGAAAATGATTAATCTCAGAAGCAGAACATGTGATTGGGTAGCTTGAATCTGATGTATAATATAAGGCAGGTATTGCAATTAGACAGAGTCAGCATATGGATCATAGGATTTACTGACATATAAAATGTAAGAAAACTGAAACACAGCAGTAGCAGTAAGCTCAATCTGAATATAAGTATGTACATTTTTTTTGTATTTATTTATGCTCCTATGCTCCAATGGTCCTCTCATTCTGGGGATGTCCCAGCCCCATCACCCTGGCGTCCACCATCCGGAACTTGCTCCCAGGGCTTACCCCCCCTGTGGGATCAGCAGAAGGGGCCCTTCCCTACTGAGACTGGATCAGTGCTTGCACCGTGGCTGGCCAGGTGTGGGGTCTACGAGCTCTCCCGTCATCCATCGGGAGCTATTTCCTGGTTTTACTGTGCCCCCGTGGTCACGCGGCATACAATGATGCCTGCGAAGAGGTCATGCATGCTCCCACACACATCTCCATCAAGCATCTGCCATGCACCACACCAATGCTGTAGCAGCTCCATGGCACCGAGTCCCAGCCTCCACCAGGGGTCAGGCATGCACTGGCCGCTGAACTCCCCCCTCCCTGGAGATGGAGAGCAGTCTGTCGGATGCTCAATCCATCTCCATCCCTGCCAACCCCCAGTGGCCCATGCTCATTCCCGAACACAGGTTGCCAGCATAGCACAAGGTAAGGCGCCAGCACCTCAGCCCTCAGCGCCACTAGGCCAGACTAAGCATATACATTTTGAATTGTGTAATACAGCATGGAGTCAAGTATTAGGCTACAAGTATAAATTTGTGCATTAAAATTCAATTCAGATGAAATAAAACTGCATATGTAAATAATAACTGGCATACCCTTTTTTGTATTTTTATGCACCAGTGTTTATTTATTCATTTGAAAACTTGTAACTGGGAAAGGCACACTGAGCCAAGGTTCATCTCCAGATGCAAAGGGATAGGGATTACAATACATGTAGTACGTACAGCTGTACAGAAGCATTCCAAATATAAAGTGCAGCAGTGGACAATCCAACATGGGATAGTGCAACTAACAATAAAGGGTGAATAGATGTTGATTCTATGGGCAGCATCAATGCCCAATTAAATTAACAAAAGCAGGTTGAAACAATTCAGTGCAGCAGTTGTAGTGCAGAGGAGTGAGGGTAGGGGAGGAAGAAGGCACAAGGATTCCTGAAGCGGAGGGAGTATGAAGCAGAGGGAGGGGTGAGAGAAGTGTGGCTAGGTAAAATGGAAGGAAACCAAACCAGTTTGGGGAGATAAAGGAGGCACAGTGGGACTGTCATGAGGAATTGTGTGTGCTGCTATCATTATAAGTGTACTCATCTTGTGGTGGGGCTTAACTTTGGCTTCTCAGAGCCCGCCCTACTACCACAGCATTGCTCTACTTTGGCCCAGATGAACTCAGACTGCTGTATGGGGCCAGAGGGAGTGAAGAAGAACAGTGGTGCTGGAGTTTTTGGTGCTGTGTGCACCATTCAGAACCTTGGTTGCCTGACACCACTGGAGAGAGTGCTGCAGTGCAGCTGATGACCAAGGATTCCCTCAAACAAGTCTTCTGATAGCACAGGACTACAGCGTGGACCCAACACAAAATACATAGGGGGCAGTGGCACTTTGCAAAAGAGGTATATTTCTGGGCTTTCTGCCCAAAGACTACAGGGCAGCCATCTTCTCCATCTTTGACCCAATCATCATTGTACTGGAGTCAGAGGGAACACGCCATAACCAGTCAGGCTCCAGACCCTACAAAAGAACCACTAAAGCTCAGGGGAAACTTTTGGGCTCTTTAATTCAACCCACAAGTTTTTCTCCAGTTAGGCATTGAGGAGCAGCCAGCCAGACCTTCCCTACTGATTGACAGCTGAGCTCCACTAATGGGAGGGTTAGAATTCCAAAAGAGCAGCAGAGGCTGTTCAGATAGTTAGATGTCCCAGGTAGAGGCTGTTCAAAATAGTTTTCAGTCTGTGTCTGGCTCTGGCCAGAGAGAGTTCTTGTATTTTATTTGTTTTACCAGGAAAAGGATCAGTTGAACAATGCTCACTTGCAAGGAGGTCCTGGTTAGGACACCACAAAAGACAAAAATACATTAAATTACACATAGTACAAATAGAGTGAGTATTTGGGGTAATTAAATAAAAATTATATGTACAATACTGTTGCCCGGCTGTGGCCAGGAAACAGCCTGCGGCAGAAGGCTGCCCAGGCTGTCTAGCACCAAAAGCCTGCCTGGAGCCCTTGGTGTCTGAGTGCAGGGGGCCAACAGCTGGGTTTCACAAAAGTAGCCAAATCAAAAGATTGAAAGTGGACATTTTGTCTACATCTGCAAGTTTCCCTGCTGATGTGCTGTTGAAAGAGAAGTGTGATGTGGAAGTTCGCAAGGAAGAAACTGCAAAAGCTAAAAAACTGTGATTTCACATCCAAAGATCAAGAGACAGTCTGAGCAGGCAAGCCATCCACTGACTGCTCTTCAGTCACCTCAGAAAGACTTGCACTAAACTGAAGGGGTAGGCCAGAGCCATGATTATCATTTAGTGTTTGGGACAGCCAGGTTACCAGTCATGTACCACTGTCTGGTTTCCATAGCACATTTAGGAGTTGCAGGGACAGTTGTGCTAGTGTGGTGTTTGGGTGTTGGTCTGCCACGGAACACTTACCTTCTCTCTGTTCTGCTAGGCCCATCTGGATCTGCTGCAATTTGCATCTTGCTGGTACCAAACAAACTGAGTCGGATGCATAAAATAATAAGCAGAAATAGTTTATTTATAGACATCAGGCAACAACAACTACTCAGCATGAAGTTCACACTCAGACTAACTAACAGACAGGAAATTGGGGTTTCCTAGCCCCTGCAGACAATCATTAGCATGCCACATTACCATAGACTCTAATTTGCAACATGATTTGTTCTGTTAAAGGAGCAGCAGCTATGTTAGCCCCATACTTAACTATACTCTACACTAGTTAGGGTGATGAGATTTAGCAAGGCCTGTTGATGACAACACTGCTGAAAGAGAAACTTGCTGGTGACCGAGGCTGCTACAAAATCCTGATTCAGCCATATCAGTGACAAAGCACAACAGGTGGAGGGGCAGATCCAACTGCTGCTGTCTGCATGGCTACCTTATTGTGTTGGTAAGACAAGTACAGTTATGAATATTCATTATGCAAATGATTAGAGTGCTTTGAAATAAAGGCACATAGGAGGTCATGAATATTCATTTTGCAGATGATTAAAGTGCTTTGAAACAAAGGCACATGGACAGAGTCTGAAGGTGTGTGACAAACAGGATATATACTGAGACAGTCTGGAAAGGGTTAGATAAGAGTTTGCTTCCTGGTATGCATGCCATACAATTTATGCTGGAATAGAGTTGCTAAATAATATACAAGAATGCACTGTTTACTATTGCAGAACACAACATGGTACCTGGAGTGGTTTGGGAACTTTTGAACTTTTTATTGAGTACAAGGTGAGCTCTTGCTGAGAAAGAACAGCATTTCCTTCAACAAAGACTACGGACCAAGTTAATAGGTTCATAGGTGGTTACACTCCGAAGGAAACCTGAGGGTTTTCAAGACCAACCGTGGCTATTCAGCACTTATAACCAAGGATTCCTCCTTCACACATATAAGCATCCAGTCTTATTTTAATTTGAAAAAGACTTATCACTACTAACTACACTGATATGTAAATTGTTACATATTTTGATGACTCTGGGTAGAAAAGTTATGCCTTTTCCCTGAATTGAAATGCAATCCTTCTAACTGATAGCAGTGCTTGTGAGTTGATGAAACCACCTTTTTAAGGAGTAGACTTTCAAGTAGGTCAGCATAACCTAGAGCTTGAAAACAACAATTAGGTCACCTCAGAGGTGCCTTCTTTCCAGGGAGAAAAAAAGTATATTTTCTTATCACACTCTCTATGATTGAACTCTCTTAGGTTATTGACCATTCTGGACATTCTCCTCTGTACCCCCTTAATTCTTTTATTCAGGTGCCCAGAACTGACCACAAGTTTCAATGTGTGGCCTTACCATAGAACAGTACAGTGGCATTGGTATTTCTGTACTCCTACATGCTAAGCTCCGTCTGAAGTTTCCTATGACCTGGTAAGCTCACTTGGTGAACATTTCACAGTGAGCTGTGGATTTAAGGTCATCATCAGTGACAAGGATGCCCATGTCTTTTTCATGGCTACTCTCTTTTAATTGTATGCTCCCCGGCCCCAAGAAATACTTAATTTAGCTTGCTGTAACAATGTACTGTGTTCCTGCGTTGTGTCGTATACTAAGTTGAAAATCAATAAAAGTGCAATTAAAAAAAAAGTGATTGTTCTTATTGCCAAGATGCATAATTACACATTTGTCTGTGTTGAAGAGCATGTTGTTATCATTTGCCCATTTATGCAGGTTATGCAGATCCCCCGACTCCCTCTAGTAAAATGTTGTCTTCCTCTGTACTCACCAGTCTAGCAATTTTTGTGTCATCAGAAAATTTGGCCAACCAGGCACCCAGGTTAATTCTAAAATGTTGAATATGACATGACCTAAGACAGTTTCCTGGGGGACCCCACTACTAACTTCTCCCCAGGATGAGTTCTACATAGTAATGACCACCTTCTACCTCTGGTGAGACAGCCAACTATTTATCCAAGCAAACAAGTTTGGTTTAACTTAACATACTGAACAATGAGATCAACCTATGATGCAGGATGATGTCAAAGGCTTTGGACAAATCCAAGTATACAACATCAACGTGAGTGTTGCAGTCTAATGATTTACGGATTGGTTCATTAACTTTATTAAATTTTGTAGTACGCTATCTACCTTTGCAGAGCCCATGTTGTGAGTTATCTTGAGCACCTTTTTTCACTTAGAAATGCTTCAGTTGTATTGCTTATTACTGATTCTGCTACTTTACTGATGATTGAAGTTAGACTTATGGGTCTATAGTTATAAACACTTTGTTTGCTATCTCTGTTATGCAGTGGGATGATGGAGGCATCTGTCCATCCACCTGTGACAGTACCATCACTAACGGGTTGCAAAATTATCTTGGCAATTTTTCCTGCCAGCCAGGAATCTATATGATGAGAGAAAAAAAACAAAAAAAAACAACAGCTAGTACAAAAAGAGCAGCTGCAAAATAGAGCATACAAATACATGGACTGCACACAACAGCGATCTGTAAAAATTGTGAAAACACTGCTGCACTGACTTCGCCCCAAACCCTCTTAAGATAAATAATCAGCTCCAGGTGGTACGCAACTCAGGGAAAAGGGGGAAACTCAGGAGGGGGGATATTCATGGTGGAGAAGCAACTCAGGAAGGGGAGCAAGTTAGGAGGGGCAACTTCATATTCAAGCTCCACTGCTCCAGGGGGATGACAAACTGGCGGGGGAGACATGAACTGCAGCACAACACTTCATCACTTAAAAAAAGGAAAAGAAAATCGGAAACACCCAGCCTCAAACCCAGGTCGAGAAAACCTGACATGCACACAGCTGATGGCCATAACTGCTAAGCTACAGTGGCAGCTCGATTACACACCCCTCAGCAGCTTATTTAACTATTAAGCACACAACAGCCAGTGAACTACATCCTTTCTTCCTGTACTACCTTGCTGACAAAACCACTCACTATAAAAATCATGTTGTTCACAAAACATTCGCTCTCTTCCACTCACTGTTATTGACTCACCCATATTGCTTCGCTGTTTTCACGGGACACCCCAGCGAGTTAGCACATTTCTTAAGCACTCTTGGGTGAAGGCTATCTGGCCCTGGCACTTTGTTTTAGTTTAAGTGAGTGCAGTGAATGCAGATTTTGTTTACTGGTCCCATCTGTCACAAGCCCAAACCAGGGGGTCATGGCAGGACCTCCTGTTTGCAGTGAGGGTCCCCTTTTTGACAGAACTCGTGAGCAGTTGTAGGGTTCAGAAAGCATCATCAACCTTCCTTTTGCCAGTAGAAGGGTGGAAACTGTAGTCTCGAGTCCTCCTGATGCTTTACTACACTCTCTGGTTAGAACCCCACCACAGTCACTGGCAGCCTCTTGCCTATTTGGTTTGTTGGATAGCCGAGCGGAAACTATCTTTGTTATCAAGGTGTACAGTCTTTACAAAACCCCAGACAGAGTTGATAAGAATTATAATAAGTTTACTTAAACAAAAAAAAAATTCTACAATTTGGAAGATTTGAAAAAGCAGACAATACCAAAAATAAACACTGGATGGTTTACGGAAAACACTATATACTGTTGTTCTAAACTATACCTTGTTCTGAGGTTTTGAGTCCAGAAAAGAGTCCTTTTTGAGAATAACCTTCTCTCTCTCTGTAGGTAAAGAAAAGTTATTTGGAAACATAAGATTTTTTGGAATTAAAAATCAGTCTCTGAAATTTCCTTATGTAGCAAAACTCAGGGTTTGTCTTGAAAGTGAAGTCCTTGTTCCCAAATTCTGACTTAAAATCAGAATTTCCTTTTAGCATGTGACAAATCAGTTTTCTACAAAAACACAGGTCTTGTTCTAAGGGTAGACCAAGACCCACATATACTTCAACCAAAGTATATAACAGCTTAAGTTCTCTCGGCTCTGGGATGTCCAAGGAAGAATCCTTCTCAGGGTCTAAACTTTAAGCTAATGCCAATGCTAATGTGCTGATTTCATAGAGTGTGTTTCTGTTAAATACAGTCTGAATGGTCATTTTCAAGCCACACTCATCCCCTTTGGAATGGGGTGAATACTCTCGAGCTATACAGAGATTGGGTGCAACAGTTTACCCTTTTCTGCAGGTGTCACTGTGGTTCCATGTGTAACACCTCTAACACAGGGTTTATGCATTTGGCTTGGGCCCCTGACCCTAGGCCATCCTCCTGGCCTCTTCCTGTTATTGGAAGCTGAGTGTCAAGTTTTATCTAAGAGTTACGACTTTTATGGTACATAAACCTGTCCGTTCCTTATCTAGATGAATGCCAGGCCTAAGCTGGCTTTAACAGAAATTGTCTTTTATTTTGTTCAACTCTTCCTGGCCTTTTAAAGAGACGATGTCCTAACCCTGAAATGCCTTACAATCTCAGAAAATAGGAAAATTAAATAAAGTGGTAATAGGCCTATCTTGCCACACCATCACTATCGGAGAAACAGAGCAACAACGACCATCACATGAGATAAGGCTTGTGGGCAATTTTGAAGAAACATAGAAATGTTTCAAGCAGTGCTGTGTATAAAAGAAACTGGACCACAGCAGAAAAAGAGCATCCAAAAAGTATCAGTTAGTACTGACCATGTAGGCTCAGAATCTCTAGATGTGTGCAATACTTTTCTCCTATCTGCTGCTATAAAGATCATGATTCTATAATGATGCAGTTTGAAACTTACTATTTACCTAGAAAAAATTAGACTTATTAAGATACATATATATTTAGATCTCATATATAGATGGACAAGAAGAAACCATGAGAAAAAAAATCTATTGATCTATCGATCTAGCTATCTAGCTGTGTCTGGCATGTGGATGTGCTCTGATATATGCACACTTTGGTGTGTGTTGTGAGGCACTGGGCTGCAGGCTGAGTGTGTTCAACCACCCAAGGCATGCATATATCAGAGCATAATCACATGCCCTGTTGTGGATTATCTGTCTTATAAAATGGCCAAAATTGTTTTGGCAGGAGGATGAAAAATAGAAAGAAGTGCAGGCATGCAGTCGTTATGGGATAATGCACAGACATGTGGTGTGTTTCATCCAAACAGGAGACAACTATACATATACGTAATAGATAAACCACTCTGAGGCGTGCGGTCACGCTCTGATACACGCACGCATTGGCGTGTGTTGTTATGCACGAGGCCACAAGCTGAGTGCGTCCACCACCCAAGGCGTCCACATATCAGAGAACGACTGCACACCTCAGAGTGGTGTATCTATCTTATAAAATGTCAAAATTGTTTTGGGGGGGTAAAAGTGTAGGTGTGTGGTCGCACTCTGATATACGCATGATCATGTGATATGTTCCAACAAATCAGCAGACATAATTTTTCCTACCCATTATATATATATGTAACAGATAAACCACTCAGAGGTGTGCAGTCGTGGTCTGATATATGCACGCCTTGGTGTGCGTCAACTGCCCAAGGCGTGCATATATCAGAGTGCGACCGAACACCTCAGAGTGGTTTGTCTATCTTATAAAATATCAAAATTGTTTCGGAGGGGGTAAAAGTGCAGGTGTGCAGTCACATTCTGATATGTGCACGGTCACCTGATGGTCTTTCACCAACTGATGATCTTCTTTTTTTAAGCCCATTTTATAAATATATATATATATATAATATATTTTATATATATAAAATGTTAAACCCATTTGCTGTCATTTGCACTAAATTTGGCATGTGTGTTCAGGCTATCAGAATCTCAAGATGTGGAACGTTTTGTGCCAACATCTTGTACGGTTTTCGAAATATGGAGGGTAAAAAAAAAAAAAACACTTTATTTTAACTGTACTTAATACTGAGATTTTTGCTCTCACCTACAGCCTAGACAGTCTGGAATTTTTCCATGAAATTTTCAGGGATGATGGGGTCTGCGCCAATAGTGTGCCTTTGGATAGTTTGGTAAAAAAATTATTGGATAATTTTTGAATTTTAACGCTTTTTGTGATAATGTCGAAATGCAGTCGGAAAAAACAGATCACTTTATAAGAAGCAGATTGAGTGTTAAACAAACAGATCAATTAATAAAAAACGTTCACACTGAAGATACAGTTTGAAACCCCCCCACCAAAAAAGTTCAAACAACTGCAGTATAAAAAGATGCTTGTGCTGCTCTTTCCCTGGTTTCTGATGGTGCCCACCCACCCACACCCTGCCACACTGCCTTCTCTGGCAATGTGTAATTTTTATCTTTCTCTCACTTCTAGAGGTATCCCCCCACCATCTAATCCATGCCCAATAATGGCTTCATACTTGATTGGCATGTAGTGGAGCACCCCCAGCCACCGATTCTCAACCCCATACATTGCATAGTGTCCAGTGGTACCCCACCTCCACCCGCTGATCATCATCCCTCTATATTCCATGGTGTCCGGTGGTACACCATCACTCACCGATCATCTTCTCCCAAATAAATTATTTCCCTGCAGTCTAGTGGCAGTCCCCCAACCGCTGATCATCATCCCTCTATATTCCATGGTGTCCGGTGGTACACCATCACTCACCGATCATCTTCTCCCAAATAAATTATTTCCCTGCAGTCTAGTGGCAGTCCCCCAACCGCTGATCATCATCCCTCTATATTCCATGGTGTCCGGTGGTACACCATCACTCACCGATCATCTTCTCCCAAATAAATTATTTCCCTGCAGTCTAGTGGCAGTCCCCCAACCGCTGATCATCATCCCTCTATATTCCATGGTGTCCGGTGGTACACCATCACTCACCGATCATCATCTCCCAAATAAATTATTTCCCTGCAGTCTAGTGGCAGTCCCCCAACCGCTGATCATCATCCCTCTATATTCCATGGTGTCCGTGGTACACCATCACCACCGATCATCATCTCCCAAATAAATTATTTCCTGCAGTCTAGTGGCAGTCCCCCAACCGCTGATCATCATCCTCTATATTCCATGGTGTCCGTGGTACACCATCACCACCGATCATCATCTCCCAAATAAATTATTTCCTGCAGTCTAGTGGCAGTCCCCCAACCGCTGATCATCATCCTCTATATTCCATGGTGTCCGTGGTACACCATCACTCACCGATCATCATCTCCCAAATAAATTATTTCCTGCAGTCTAGTGGCAGTCCCCAACCGCTGATCATCATCCTCTATATTCCATGGTGTCCGTGGTACACCATCACTCACCGATCATCATCTCCCAAATAAATTATTTCCTGCAGTCTAGTGGCAGTCCCCAACCGCTGATCATCATCCTCTATATTCCATGGTGTCCGTGGTACACCATCACTCACCGATCATCATCTCCCAAATAAATTATTTCCTGCAGTCTAGTGGCAGTCCCCAACCGCTGATCATCATCCTCTATATTCCATGGTGTCGTGGTACACCATCACCACCGATCATCATCTCCCAAATAAATTATTTCCCTGCAGTCTAGTGGCAGTCCCCAACCGCTGATCATCATCCTCTATATTCCATGGTGTCCGTGGTACACCATCACTCACCGATCATCTTCTCCCAAATAAATTATTTCCCTGCAGTCTAGTGGCAGTCCCCCAACCGCTGATCATCATCCCTCTATATTCCATGGTGTCCGGTGGTACACCATCACTCACCGATCATCTTCTCCCAAATAAATTATTTCCCTGCAGTCTAGTGGCAGTCCCCCAACCGCTGATCATCATCCCTCTATATTCCATGGTGTCCGGTGGTACACCATCACTCACCGATCATCATCTCCCAAATAAATTATTTCCCTGCAGTCTAGTGGCAGTCCCCAACCGCTGATCATCATCCTCTATATTCCATGGTGTCGGTGGTACACCATCACTCACCGATCATCATCTCCCAAATAAATTATTTCCTGCAGTCTAGTGGCAGTCCCCAACCGCTGATCATCATCCTCTATATTCCATGGTGTCCGTGGTACACCATCACTCACCGATCATCATCTCCCAATAAATTATTTCCTGCATTCTAGTGGCAGTCCCCAACCGCTGATCATCATCCCTCTATATTCCATGGTGTCCGGTGGTACACCATCACTCACCGATCATCTTCTCCCAAATAAATTATTTCCCTGCAGTCTAGTGGCAGTCCCCCAGCCGCTGATCATCATCCCTCTATATTCCATGGTGTCCGGTGGTACACCATCACTCACCGATCATCTTCTCCCAAATAAATTATTTCCCTGCAGTCTAGTGGCAGTCCCCCAGCCGCTGATCATCATCCCTCTATATTCCATGGTGTCCGGTGGTACACCATCACTCACCGATCATCATCTCCCAAATAAATTATTTCCCTGCAGTCTAGTGGCAGTCCCCCAACCGCTGATCATCATCCCTCTATATTCCATGGTGTCCGGTGGTACACCATCACTCACCGATCATCATCTCCCAAATAAATTATTTCCTGCAGTCTAGTGGCAGTCCCCAACCACTGATCATCATCCTCTATATTCCATGGTGTCCGTGGTACACCATCACTCACCGATCATCATCTCCCAAATAAATTATTTCCTGCAGTCTAGTGGCAGTCCCCAACCGCTGATCATCATCCTCTATATTCCATGGTGTCCGTGGTACACCATCACTCACCGATCATCTTCTCCCAAATAAATTATTTCCCTGCAGTCTAGTGGCAGTCCCCAGCCGCTGATCATCATCCTCTATATTCCATGGTGTCCGTGGTACACCATCACTCACCGATCATCTTCTCCCAAATAAATTATTTCCTGCAGTCTAGTGGCAGTCCCCAACCGCTGATCATCATCCCTCTATATTCCATGGTGTCCGTGGTACACCATCACCACCGATCATCTTCCCCAAATAAATTATTTCCTGCAGTCTAGTGGCAGTCCCCAACCGCTGATCATCATCCTCTATATTCCATGGTGTCCGTGGTACACCATCACTCACCGATCATCTTCTCCCAAATAAATTATTTCCTGCAGTCTAGTGGCAGTCCCCAACCGCTGATCATCATCCCTCTATATTCCATGGTGTCCGTGGTACACCATCACTCACCGATCATCATCTCCCAAATAAATTATTTCCTGCAGTCTAGTGGCAGTCCCCAACCGCTGATCATCATCCTCTATATTCCATGGTGTCCGTGGTACACCATCACTCACCGATCATCATCTCCCAAATAAATTATTTCCCTGCAGTCTAGTGGCAGTCCCCAACCGATGATCATCATCCTCTATATTCCATGGTGTCCGTGGTACACCATCACCACCGATCATCATCTCCCAAATAAATTATTTCCTGCAGTCTAGTGGCAGTCCCTCAACCGCTGATCATCATCCTCTATATTCCATGGTGTCCGGTGGTACACCATCACTCACCGATCATCATCTCCAAATAAATTATTTCCTGCAGTCTAGTGGCAGTCCCCAACCGCTGATCATCATCCTCTATATTCCATGGTGTCCGTGGTACACCATCACTCACCGATCATCATCTCCCAAATAAATTATTTCCTGCAGTCTAGTGGCAGTCCCCAACCGCTGATCATCATCCTCTATATTCCATGGTGTCCGTGGTACACCATCACTCACCGATCATCATCTCCCAAATAAATTATTTCCCTGCAGTCTAGTGGCAGTCCCCAACCGCTGATCATCATCCTCTATATTCCATGGTGTCCGTGGTACACCATCACTCACCGATCATCATCTCCCAAATAAATTATTTCCTGCAGTCTAGTGGCAGTCCCCAACCGCTGATCATCATCCTCTATATTCCATGGTGTCCGTGGTACACCATCACTCACCGATCATCTTCTCCCAAATAAATTATTTCCCTGCAGTCTAGTGGCAGTCCCCCAACCGCTGATCATCATCCCTCTATATTCCATGGTGTCCGGTGGTACACCATCACTCACCGATCATCTTCTCCCAAATAAATTATTTCCCTGCAGTCTAGTGGCAGTCCCCCAACCGCTGATCATCATCCCTCTATATTCCATGGTGTCCGGTGGTACACCATCACTCACCGATCATCATCTCCCAAATAAATTATTTCCCTGCAGTCTAGTGGCAGTCCCCCAACCGCTGATCATCATCCCTCTATATTCCATGGTGTCCGGTGGTACACCATCACTCACCGATCATCATCTCCAAATAAATTATTTCCCTGCAGTCTAGTGGCAGTCCCCCAACCGCTGATCATCATCCCTCTATATTCCATGGTGTCCGGTGGTACACCATCACTCACCGATCATCATCTCCCAAATAAATTATTTCCCTGCAGTCTAGTGGCAGTCCCCAACCGCTGATCATCATCCTCTATATTCCATGGTGTCCGTGGTACACCATCACCACCGATCATCTTCTCCCAAATAAATTATTTCCCTGCAGTCTAGTGGCAGTCCCCAGCCGCTGATCATCATCCTCTATATTCCATGGTGTCGGTGGTACACCATCACTCACCGATCATCTTCTCCCAAATAAATTATTTCCTGCAGTCTAGTGGCAGTCCCCAGCCGCTGATCATCATCCTCTATATTCCATGGTGTCGTGGTACACCATCACTCACCGATCATCTTCTCCCAAATAAATTATTTCCTGCAGTCTAGTGGCAGTCCCCAACCGCTGATCATCATCCTCTATATTCCATGGTGTCCGTGGTACACCATCACCACCGATCATCTTCTCCCAAATAAATTATTTCCTGCAGTCTAGTGGCAGTCCCCAGCCGCTGATCATCATCCCTCTATATTCCATGGTGTCCGTGGTACACCATCACCACCGATCATCTTCTCCCAAATAAATTATTTCCTGCAGTCTAGTGGCAGTCCCCAACCGCTGATCATCATCCCTCTATATTCCATGGTGTCCGTGGTACACCATCACTCACCGATCATCATCTCCCAAATAAATTATTTCCTGCAGTCTAGTGGCAGTCCCCAACCGCTGATCATCATCCTCTATATTCCATGGTGTCCGTGGTACACCATCACTCACCGATCATCATCTCCCAAATAAATTATTTCCCTGCAGTCTAGTGGCAGTCCCCAACCGCTGATCATCATCCCTCTATATTCCATGGTGTCCGTGGTACACCATCACTCACCGATCATCATCTCCCAAATAAATTATTTCCTGCAGTCTAGTGGCAGTCCCCAACCGCTGATCATCATCCTCTATATTCCATGGTGTCGGTGGTACACATCACTCACCGATCATCATCTCCCAAATAAATTATTTCCCTGCAGTCTAGTGGCAGTCCCCAACCACTGATCATCATCCTCTATATTCCATGGTGTCCGTGGTACACCATCACCACCGATCATCATCTCCCAAATAAATTATTTCCCTGCAGTCTAGTGGCAGTCCCCAACCGCTGATCATCATCCTCTATATTCCATGGTGTCCGTGGTACACCATCACTCACCGATCATCTTCTCCCAAATAAATTATTTCCTGCAGTCTAGTGGCAGTCCCCAGCCGCTGATCATCATCCCTCTATATTCCATGGTGTCCGTGGTACACCATCACCACCGATCATCTTCTCCCAAATAAATTATTTCCCTGCAGTCTAGTGGCAGTCCCCAACCGCTGATCATCATCCTCTATATTCCATGGTGTCCGGTGGTACACCATCACTCACCGATCATCATCTCCCAAATAAATTATTTCCCTGCAGTCTAGTGGCAGTCCCCCAGCCGCTGATCATCATCCCTCTATATTCCATGGTGTCCGGTGGTACACCATCACTCACCGATCATCTTCTCCCAAATAAATTATTTCCCTGCAGTCTAGTGGCAGTCCCCCAACCGCTGATCATCATCCCTCTATATTCCATGGTGTCCGGTGGTACACCATCACTCACCGATCATCATCTCCCAAATAAATTATTTCCCTGCAGTCTAGTGGCAGTCCCCCAACCGCTGATCATCATCCCTCTATATTCCATGGTGTCCGGTGGTACACCATCACTCACCGATCATCATCTCCCAAATAAATTATTTCCCTGCAGTCTAGTGGCAGTCCCCCAACCGCTGATCATCATCCCTCTATATTCCATGGTGTCCGTGGTACACCATCACTCACCCATCATCTTCTCCCAAATAAATTATTTCCCTGCAGTCTAGTGGCAGTCCCCAACCTGATCATCATCCCTCTATATTCCATGGTGTCCGGTGGTACACCATCACTCACCGATCATCTTCTCCCAAATAAATTATTTCCCTGCAGTCTAGTGGCAGTCCCCCAACCGCTGATCATCATCCCTCTATATTCCATGGTGTCCGGTGGTACACCATCACTCACCGATCATCTTCTCCCAAATAAATTATTTCCCTGCAGTCTAGTGGCAGTCCCCCAACCGCTGATCATCATCCCTCTATATTCCATGGTGTCCGTGGTACACCATCACTCACCGATCATCATCTCCCAAATAAATTATTTCCCTGCAGTCTAGTGGCAGTCCCCCAACCGCTGATCATCATCCCTCTATATTCCATGGTGTCCGGTGGTACACCATCACTCACCGATCATCATCTCCCAAATAAATTATTTCCCTGCAGTCTAGTGGCAGTCCCCCAACCGCTGATCATCATCCTCTATATTCCATGGTGTCCGTGGTACACCATCACTCACCCATCATCTTCTCCCAAATAAATTATTTCCTGCAGTCTAGTGGCAGTCCCCAACCGCTGATCATCATCCTCTATATTCCATGGTGTCCGTGGTACACCATCACTCACCGATCATCATCTCCCAAATAAATTATTTCCCTGCAGTCTAGTGGCAGTCCCCAACCGCTGATCATCATCCTCTATATTCCATGGTGTCCGTGGTACACCATCACTCACCCATCATCATCTCCCAAATAAATTATTTCCTGCAGTCTAGTGGCAGTCCCCAACCGCTGATCATCATCCTCTATATTCCATGGTGTCCGTGGTACACCATCACTCACCGATCATCTTCTCCCAAATAAATTATTTCCTGCAGTCTAGTGGCAGTCCCCAGCCGCTGATCATCATCCTCTATATTCCATGGTGTCCGTGGTACACCATCACCACCGATCATCTTCTCCCAAATAAATTATTTCCTGCAGTCTAGTGGCAGTCCCCAACCGCTGATCATCATCCTCTATATTCCATGGTGTCCGTGGTACACCATCACTCACCATCATCTTCTCCCAAATAAATTATTTCCTGCAGTCTAGTGGCAGTCCCCCAGCCGCTGATCATCATCCCTCTATATTCCATGGTGTCGGTGGTACACCATCACCACCGATCATCATCTCCCAAATAAATTATTTCTGCAGTCTAGTGGCAGTCCCCAACCGCTGATCATCATCCTCTATATTCCATGGTGTCGGTGGTACACCATCACCACCGATCATCATCTCCCAAATAAATTATTTCCTGCAGTCTAGTGGCAGTCCCCCAACCGCTGATCATCATCCTCTATATTCCATGGTGTCCGTGGTACACCATCACTCACCGATCATCTTCTCCCAAATAAATTATTTCCCTGCAGTCTAGTGGCAGTCCCCAGCCGCTGATCATCATCCTCTATATTCCATGGTGTCCGTGGTACACCATCACCACCATCATCATCTCCCAAATAAATTATTTCCTGCAGTCTAGTGGCAGTCCCCAGCCGCTATCATCATCCTCTATATTCCATGGTGTCCGTGGTACACCATCACTCACCGATCATCATCTCCCAAAAATTATTTCCTGCAGTCTAGTGGCAGTCCCCAGCGCTGATCATCATCCTCTATATTCCATGGTGTCCGGTGGTACACCATCACTCACCATCATCTTCTCCCAAATAAATTATTTCCTGCAGTCTAGTGGCAGTCCCCAACCGCTGATCATCATCCTCTGTATTCCATGGTGTCGGTGGTACACCATCACTCACCGATCATCATCTCCCAAATAAATTATTTCCCTGCAGTCTAGTGGCAGTCCCCAACCGCTGATCATCATCCTCTATATTCCATGGTGTCCGTGGTACACCATCACTCACCGATCATCATCTCCCAAATAAATTATTTCCTGCAGTCTAGTGGCAGTCCCCAGCCGCTGATCATCATCCTCTATATTCCATGGTGTCCGTGGCACCATCACCACCGATCATCATCTCCCAAATAAATTATTTCCCTGCAGTCTAGTGGCAGTCCCCAACCGCTGATCATCTCCTCTATATTCCATGGTGTCGTGGTACACCATCACTCACCGATCATCATCTCCCAAATAAATTATTTCCCTGCAGTCTAGTGGCAGTCCCCAACCGCTGATCATCATCCTCTATATTCCATGGTGTCCGTGGTACACCATCACTCACCGATCATCTTCTCCCAAATAAATTATTTCCCTGCAGTCTAGTGGCAGTCCCCCAGCGCTGATCATCATCCTCTATATTCCATGGTGTCCGTGGTACACCATCACCACCGATCATTCTTCCCAAATAAATTATTTCCTGCAGTCTTGTGGCAGTCCCCAACCGCTGATCATCATCCTCTATATTCCATGGTGTCCGGTGGTACACCATCACCACCGATCATCATCTCCCAAATAAATTATTTCCTGCAGTCTAGTGGCAGTCCCCCAACCGCTGATCATCATCCTCTATATTCCATGGTGTCCGTGGTACACCATCACTCACCGATCATCATCTCCCAAATAAATTATTTCCTGCAGTCTAGTGGCAGTCCCCCAACCGCTGATCATCATCCTCTATATTCCATGGTGTCCGTGGTACACCATCACCACCGATCATCATCTCCCAAATAAATTATTTCCTGCAGTCTAGTGGCAGTCCCCAGCCGCTGATCATCATCCTCTATATTCCATGGTGTCCGTGGTACACCATCACTCACCGATCATCTTCACCCAAATAAATTATTTCCTGCAGTCTAGTGGCAGTCCCCAGCCGCTGATCATCATCCTCTATATTCCATGGTGTCCGTGGTACACCATCACTCACCGATCATCATCTCCCAAATAAATTATTTCCCTGCAGTCTAGTGGCAGTCCCCAGCCGCTGATCATCATCCTCTATATTCCATGGTGTCCGTGGTACACCATCACTCACCGATCATCATCTCCCAAATAAATTATTTCCTGCAGTCTAGTGGCAGTCCCCAGCCGCTGATCATCATCCTCTATATTCCATGGTGTCGGTGGTACACCATCACTCACCGATCATCATCTCCCAAATAAATTATTTCCTGCAGTCTAGTGGCAGTCCCCAGCCGCTGATCATCATCCTCTATATTCCATGGTGTCCGTGGTACACCATCACCACCGATCATCATCTCCCAAATAAATTATTTCCCTGCAGTCTAGTGGCAGTCCCCAGCCGCTGATCATCATCCTCTATATTCCATGGTGTCCGTGGTACACCATCACTCACCGATCATCATCTCCCAAATAAATTATTTCCCTGCAGTCTAGTGGCAGTCCCCAGCCGCTGATCATCATCCTCTATATTCCATGGTGTCCGTGGTACACCATCACTCACCGATCATCATCTCCCAAATAAATTATTTCCTGCAGTCTAGTGGCAGTCCCCAGCCGCTGATCATCATCCTCTATATTCCATGGTGTCCGGTGGTACACCATCACTCACCGATCATCATCTCCCAAATAAATTATTTCCTGCAGTCTAGTGGCAGTCCCCAACGCTGATCATCATCCTCTATATTCCATGGTGTCCGTGGTACACCATCACTCACCGATCATCTTCTCCCAAATAAATTATTTCCTGCAGTCTAGTGGCAGTCCCCAACCGCTGATCATCATCCTCTATATTCCATGGTGTCCGTGGTACACCATCACTCACCGATCATCATCTCCCAAATAAATTATTTCCTGCAGTCTAGTGGCAGTCCCCAACCGCTGATCATCATCCTCTATATTCCATGGTGTCGGTGGTACACCATCACTCACCGATCATCTCTCCCAAATAAATTATTTCCTGCAGTCTAGTGGCAGTCCCCAACCGCTGATCATCATCCTCTATATTCCATGGTGTCCGTGGTACACCATCACTCACCGATCATCATCTCCCAAATAAATTATTTCCTGCAGTCTAGTGGCAGTCCCCAGCCGCTGATCATCATCCTCTATATTCCATGGTGTCCGTGGTACACCATCACTCACCGATCATCATCTCCCAAATAAATTATTTCCTGCAGTCTAGTGGCAGTCCCCAACCGCTGATCATCATCCTCTATATTCCATGGTGTCCGTGGTACACCATCACTCACCGATCATCATCTCCCAAATAAATTATTTCCCTGCAGTCTAGTGGCAGTCCCCAACCGCTGATCATCATCCTCTATATTCCATGGTGTCGGTGGTCACCATCACTCACCGATCATCTTCTCCCAAATAAATTATTTCCTGCAGTCTAGTGGCAGTCCCCCAGCCGCTGATCATCATCCCTCTATATTCCATGGTGTCCGGTGGTACACCATCACTCACCGATCATCTTCTCCCAAATAAATTATTTCCCTGCAGTCTAGTGGCAGTCCCCCAACCGCTGATCATCATCCCTCTATATTCCATGGTGTCCGGTGGTACACCATCACTCACCGATCATCATCTCCCAAATAAATTATTTCCCTGCAGTCTAGTGGCAGTCCCCCAACCGCTGATCATCATCCCTCTATATTCCATGGTGTCCGGTGGTACACCATCACTCACCGATCATCATCTCCCAAATAAATTATTTCCCTGCAGTCTAGTGGCAGTCCCCCAACCGCTGATCATCATCCCTCTATATTCCATGGTGTCCGGTGGTACACCATCACTCACCGATCATCATCTCCCAAATAAATTATTTCCCTGCAGTCTAGTGGCAGTCCCCCAGCCGCTGATCATCATCCCTCTATATTCCATGGTGTCCGGTGGTACACCATCACTCACCGATCATCTTCACCCAAATAAATTATTTCCCTGCAGTCTAGTGGCAGTCCCCCAGCCGCTGATCATCATCCCTCTATATTCCATGGTGTCCGGTGGTACACCATCACTCACCGATCATCATCTCCCAAATAAATTATTTCCCTGCAGTCTAGTGGCAGTCCCCCAGCCGCTGATCATCATCCCTCTATATTCCATGGTGTCCGGTGGTACACCATCACTCACCGATCATCATCTCCCAAATAAATTATTTCCCTGCAGTCTAGTGGCAGTCCCCAGCCGCTGATCATCATCCTCTATATTCCATGGTGTCCGTGGTACACCATCACTCACCGATCATCATCTCCCAAATAAATTATTTCCCTGCAGTCTAGTGGCAGTCCCCCAGCCGCTGATCATCATCCCTCTATATTCCATGGTGTCCGGTGGTACACCATCACTCACCGATCATCATCTCCCAAATAAATTATTTCCCTGCAGTCTAGTGGCAGTCCCCCAGCCGCTGATCATCATCCCTCTATATTCCATGGTGTCCGGTGGTACACCATCACTCACCGATCATCATCTCCCAAATAAATTATTTCCCTGCAGTCTAGTGGCAGTCCCCCAGCCGCTGATCATCATCCCTCTATATTCCATGGTGTCCGGTGGTACACCATCACTCACCGATCATCATCTCCCAAATAAATTATTTCCTGCAGTCTAGTGGCAGTCCCCAGCCGCTGATCATCATCCTCTATATTCCATGGTGTCGGTGGTACACCATCACTCACCGATCATCTTCTCCCAAATAAATTATTTCCTGCAGTCTAGTGGCAGTCCCCAACCGTGATCATCATCCTCTATATTCCATGGTGTCCGTGGTACACCATCACTCACCGATCATCATCTCCCAAATAAATTATTTCCTGCAGTCTAGTGGCAGTCCCCAGCCGCTGATCATCATCCCTCTATATTCCATGGTGTCCGGTGGTACACCATCACTCACCGATCATCTTCTCCCAAATAAATTATTTCCCTGCAGTCTAGTGGCAGTCCCCCAGCCGCTGATCATCATCCCTCTATATTCCATGGTGTCCGGTGGTACACCATCACTCACCGATCATCTTCTCCCAAATAAATTATTTCCCTGCAGTCTAGTGGCAGTCCCCCAGCCGCTGATCATCATCCCTCTATATTCCATGGTGTCCGGTGGTACACCATCACTCACCGATCATCATCTCCCAAATAAATTATTTCCCTGCAGTCTAGTGGCAGTCCCCAACCGCTGATCATCATCCCTCTATATTCCATGGTGTCCGGTGGTACACCATCACTCACCGATCATCTTCTCCCAAATAAATTATTTCCCTGCAGTCTAGTGGCAGTCCCCCAACCGCTGATCATCATCCTCTATATTCCATGGTGTCCGTGGTACACCATCACTCACCGATCATCATCTCCCAAATAAATTATTTCCTGCAGTCTAGTGGCAGTCCCCAGCCGCTGATCATCATCCTCTATATTCCATGGTGTCCGTGGTACACCATCACTCACCGATCATCTTCTCCCAAATAAATTATTTCCCTGCAGTCTAGTGGCAGTCCCCAGCCGCTGATCATCATCCTCTATATTCCATGGTGTCCGTGGTACACCATCACTCACCGATCATCTTCTCCAAATAAATTATTTCCCTGCAGTCTAGTGGCAGTCCCCAGCCGCTGATCATCATCCTCTATATTCCATGGTGTCCGTGGTACACCATCACTCACCGATCATCTTCTCCCAAATAAATTATTTCCTGCAGTCTAGTGGCAGTCCCCAGCCGCTGATCATCATCCTCTATATTCCATGGTGTCCGTGGTACACCATCACCACCGATCATCTTCTCCCAAATAAATTATTTCCCTGCAGTCTAGTGGCAGTCCCCAGCCGCTGATCATCATCCTCTATATTCCATGGTGTCCGTGGTACACCATCACTCACCGATCATCTTCTCCCAAATAAATTATTTCCTGCAGTCTAGTGGCAGTCCCCAGCCGCTGATCATCATCCTCTATATTCCATGGTGTCCGTGGTACACCATCACTCACCGATCATCATCTCCCAAATAAATTATTTCCTGCAGTCTAGTGGCAGTCCCCAGCCGCTGATCATCATCCTCTCTATATTCCATGGTGTCGGTGGTACACCATCACTCACCGATCATCATCTCCCAAATAAATTATTTCCTGCAGTCTAGTGGCAGTCCCCAGCCGCTGATCATCATCCTCTATATTCCATGGTGTCGGTGGTACACCATCACTCCATCATCATCTCCCAAATAAATTATTTCCTGCAGTCTAGTGGCAGTCCCCAGCCGCTGATCATCATCCTCTATATTCCATGGTGTCGGTGGTACACCATCACTCACCGATCATCTTCTCCCAAATAAATTATTTCCTGCAGTCTAGTGGCAGTCCCCAGCCGCTGATCATCATCCTCTATATTCCATGGTGTCGGTGGTACACATCACTCACCGATCATCTTCTCCCAAATAAATTATTTCCTGCAGTCTAGTGGCAGTCCCCAACCGCTGATCATCATCCTCTATATTCCATGGTGTCCGTGGTACACCATCACTCACCGATCATCATCTCCCAAATAAATTATTTCCTGCAGTCTAGTGGCAGTCCCCAGCCGCTGATCATCATCCTCTATATTCCATGGTGTCCGGTACACCATCACTCACCGATCATCATCTCCCAAATAAATTATTTCCTGCAGTCTAGTGGCAGTCCCCAACCGCTGATCATCATCCTCTATATTCCATGGTGTCCGTGGTACACCATCACTCACCGATCATCTTCTCCCAAATAAATTATTTCCTGCAGTCTAGTGGCAGTCCCCAACCGCTGATCATCATCCTCTATATTCCATGGTGTCCGTGGTACACCATCACTCACCGATCATCATCTCCCAAATAAATTATTTCCCTGCAGTCTAGTGGCAGTCCCCAGCCGCTCATCATCCTCTATATTCCATGGTGTCCGTGGTACACCATCACTCACCGATCATCTTCTCCCAAATAAATTATTTCCTGCAGTCTAGTGGCAGTCCCCAGCCGCTGATCATCATCCTCTATATTCCATGGTGTCCGTGACACCATCACTCACCGATCATCTTCTCCCAAATAAATTATTTCCCGCAGTCTAGTGGCAGTCCCCAGCCGCTGATCATCATCCTCTATATTCCATGGTGTCCGTGGTACACCATCACTCACCGATCATCATCTCCCAAATAAATTATTTCCTGCAGTCTAGTGGCAGTCCCCAACCGCTGATCATCATCCTCTATATTCCATGGTGTCCGTGGTACACCATCACTCACCGATCATCTTCTCCCAAATAAATTATTTCCTGCAGTCTAGTGGCAGTCCCCCAACCGCTGATCATCATCCTCTATATTCCATGGTGTCCGTGGTACACCATCACTCACCGATCATCATCTCCCAAATAAATTATTTCCTGCAGTCTAGTGGCAGTCCCCAGCCGCTGATCATCATCCTCTATATTCCATGGTGTCCGTGGTACACCATCACTCACCGATCATCTTCCCCAAATAAATTATTTCCTGCAGTCTAGTGGCAGTCCCCAGCCGCTGATCATCATCCTCTATATTCCATGGTGTCCGTGGTACACCATCACTCACCGATCATCTTCTCCGAAATAAATTATTTCCCTGCAGTCTAGTGGCAGTCCCCAGCCGCGATCATCATCCTCTATATTCCATGGTGTCCGTGGTACACCATCACTCACCGATCATCTTCTCCCAAATAAATTATTTCCTGCAGTCTAGTGGCAGTCCCCAGCCGCTGATCATCATCCTCTATATTCCATGGTGTCCGTGGTACACCATCACCACCGATCATCTTCTCCCAAATAAATTATTTCCCTGCAGTCTAGTGGCAGTCCCCAGCCGCTGATCATCATCCTCTATATTCCATGGTGTCCGGTGGTACACCATCACCACCGATCATCTTCTCCCAAATAAATTATTTCCCTGCAGTCTAGTGGCAGTCCCCAGCCGCTGATCATCATCCTCTATATTCCATGGTGTCCGTGGTACACCATCACTCACCGATCATCATCTCCCAAATAAATTATTTCCTGCAGTCTAGTGGCAGTCCCCAGCCACTGATCATCATCCTCTATATTCCATGGTGTCCGTGGTACACCATCACTCACCGATCATCATCTCCCAAATAAATTATTTCCTGCAGTCTAGTGGCAGTCCCCAGCCGCTGATCATCATCCTCTATATTCCATGGTGTCCGTGGTACACCATCACCACCGATCATCATCTCCCAAATAAATTATTTCCTGCAGTCTAGTGGCAGTCCCCAGCCGCTGATCATCATCCTCTATATTCCATGGTGTCCGTGGTACACCATCACTCACCGATCATCTTCTCCCAAATAAATTATTTCCCTGCAGTCTAGTGGCAGTCCCCAGCCGCTGATCATCATCCTCTATATTCCATGGTGTCCGTGGTACACCATCACTCACCGATCATCTTCTCCCAAATAAATTATTTCCTGCAGTCTAGTGGCAGTCCCCAACCGCTGATCATCATCCCCTATATTCCATGGTGTCCGTGGTACACCATCACTCACCGATCATCATCTCCCAAATAAATTATTTCCCTGCAGTCTAGTGGCAGTCCCCCAGCCGCTGATCATCATCCCTCTATATTCCATGGTGTCCGGTGGTACACCATCACTCACCGATCATCATCTCCCAAATAAATTATTTTCCTGCAGTCTAGTGGCAGTCCCCAACCGCTGATCATCATCCTCTATATTCCATGGTGTCCGTGGTACACCATCACTCACCGATCATCTTCTCCCAAATAAATTATTTCCTGCAGTCTAGTGGCAGTCCCCAACCGCTGATCATCATCCTCTATATTCCATGGTGTCCGTGGTACACCATCACTCACCGATCATCATCTCCCAAATAAATTATTTCCCTGCAGTCTAGTGGCAGTCCCCAACCGCTGATCATCATCCCTCTATATTCCATGGTGTCCGGTGGTACACCATCACTCACCGATCATCTTCTCCCAAATAAATTATTTCCCTGCAGTCTAGTGGCAGTCCCCCAGCCGCTGATCATCATCCCTCTATATTCCATGGTGTCCGGTGGTACACCATCACTCACCGATCATCTTCTCCCAAATAAATTATTTCCCTGCAGTCTAGTGGCAGTCCCCCAGCCGCTGATCATCATCCCTCTATATTCCATGGTGTCCGGTGGTACACCATCACTCACCGATCATCTTCTCCCAAATAAATTATTTCCCTGCAGTCTAGTGGCAGTCCCCCAGCCGCTGATCATCATCCCTCTATATTCCATGGTGTCCGGTGGTACACCATCACTCACCGATCATCTTCTATGTTCTTTTAATGTTATCTCTTTGGTGGTCGAGTGGCCCCCATCCCCCCCATCCTGTCAGGCAGTGTGAGACCGCCCTGCTCCTCAAACCCAACTGGAAACAGTGCTGGTGATCATCTGAGCCATTCCCACACCACCAATTTCACAGTTAAAACAGTTCAAGAGTTGTATTTAATTTCTTCCGTGGTCTAGTGTCCTTCCACCCACCACCCACCCCGGCAGGCAGTGTCACACCACTCTGCTCCCCCCCAAAGATAATATGGAGCTGGCGACTGGCACAGCCCTCCTCACACCACCATGTCTGGCCACCGACTGAGCTGTCAATAAGGAGCACATACTGTATACAGCAGGCGCTCCTTATTGACAGCTCAGATGGTAGCAGGACGCAGTGGTGTGATGAGGGCTGTGCCATCATTGGCTCCATATGGGCTTTTGGGGGGGGCAAGGTGGTGGGACATTGCCTGCCGGGGTGGGTGGTGGGTGGATGGACACTAGACCACCAGAGAAATAACATTATAAAAATGTACTGGGCAGATCCATGATCAGGAAGGGGGGTCCGCCACACCACCAGGGAATTACAATAATACTACTTTTGGGAACATGGAGGACCAGGGGGGGGGCCATTATGAAGGAAATGGGAATCCATCTGTAAATTCAAAAACTGATCGAATTCAAAATAAAGTTCAATCCGTTAATGCAAAACACAGTCAAAGCTTCGGTCAGTAAATTCAGGAAACTGTCGAAGCCTCGAGTGGTAAGTTTTTGAAATGGTCGAACTACTAAATTATGATCCCCTTTTGTTAAATATAATCCTGCCTATTAAGCAAACTGCCCCAGCCCCAGGTGCACTATTCATATATTTAAATATTCCCTGGTGTTTACCAGTCCCCCCACCCCAATCCCCACTGTGCCCAAAATGAATACTTTTGTATTAATAACCTGGTGGTCTACTTGCCCGCTCTACCTGATCCCTAATGTGCCCAATTAATCATTTAATTTTTTTTTTTTTATTTACTACTTTTTGTTTGCTCCTCCAGCCATCAGTGTCCGTCCTGGTCATGGATCCCCTCACCTGCATCTCCTCCTACTGCCTGCACTCCTCAGTCACCCCTGGCTTGCCCCCCCGAGAGCGGGGGTCACAGAACTGTGGCTCTTCCAGCGCCACAACGCTAGTAACTGGTCAGGGAGTCAGCAGCAGAGGCTAATCAAGGCCCGGGAGCAGGCCTTCATGTAGACGGCTGTAGACACAGTGTTATTTTCCCCCTGTAGGCAGGGGCGGGGATGTGCAATGACAGCTGGCATCTGCCCCGCCCCTGATTCAAGTGGGCGCCGGTGCACGTGGCGAACCCAGCCTCTGCTGGGTGTCACTACTACGCCGACCGCACATATCCTCCTTCCCCCCGGAGAAGGAAAGCAGTCAAGGGAAACTCAATCCTTCTCCCCCAACCAGCCGTCCGGCAACCTGGGTTCATTTCCCGAACCCAGGTCACCGGCATTGCAAGCAGAAATCCAGCCGCTGCACCGACGGGCCAGCTAATTAATCATTTAATGTTATTGTCCTTGGTGTTCTAGTGACCCCACACCCCACATCACACAACAGTACTCATTCTTCTACCACCCCACTCCCCCCATCCAGCATGAAACAGAGCTGGCAATCGGAGAGCCCTGCACATACCACTTCATGTGGCCGCCGATTGAGCTCTCAGTAAGGAGCTCATACTGACAGTACTGGTATTGTGACTGGGTTGTGGTTGTTTATTTTATTTGTTTATTGTATTCTAGGAATTAATACCTTTGAGCCAAGGCTCTTTTACAAAGGTTCCGCATCAAATTAGGTACAAACAATGGGGTTACAATGAGTTGCACATTTAGGTTACATTGTGGAAATGAACAGAGACATGAAAACAGTTAAACATCAAAGACATTTATGGACGAACAGATAATTACCAATTAAACACTTTCATCATTTAGAAAACATATGGAAAGGGAAAGATAGGTAAGGGAAGTGTGATAAGTAGTGTAAGAGAGAGAAAGGGGGGGAGGCGGACCATAGTTAGAGAAGAGGATCCTCTACCAGGCCTTTGTCAGGTAAGTGGGCAGGGTGGAGAAGTGAAATAGTTAGGATTTAATCGAGGCAGTCACAGGAGTTGGAGGTGGCAAGGTGAGAGAATAGGCTAGATTTAAATGCACCTAAGGAGTTAGAGGAGGTAATAGAGGTGCTAAGAGTATTTAGCCAGTTGGGGGCACGATAGGCAAATGATCGTTGACCTGGGTGGTCCGGCAATGGGGACCTGAAGAGGCTGATTTTCTGATCTTCTGGTGGGCCGACACTTGTGTTCTGGCATAGCAGGTCTTGAATGCAGGGTGGGGTGAGGCCCATGATGGATTTCTTAGCCATAAGGCAGGTGAGGTACTTTAAGTGGTTTGAGAGTTGTAACCACCCAGTTTCAGCATAGAGCTCGCAAGTATGAGTACATCGATGAGTGCCAGTAAGCAGCCGACAGGCCTTGTTAAGGGAGGTTGTGATATGTTTAAGTGCGCTAGAAGAGGCGGACCCATAGACAATTAAGCCGTAGTCGATGACTGAAATGACTGAGGATTGAATAGCTAGCTTCAGTGCTGGTAGGGTAAGGAGTTGTCTGTTCCGGGTAGAGTATCCCAAGCCGCTGATTAATAGTTTTGGCTATACTATCGATATGTGTTGCAAAGACTAGGCCTTGATCAAAGGTGATTCCAAGATATTTAAAGGTAGCACCTGTTCAAGGGTGATTCCCAGGGATGTGTTGATAGTGAGTGGTACTTGCCTTTTCTTGTTCTGCGGGCTTGAGAAAAGCATGGATTTTGTTTTTTTGTGGTTTAGGACCAGCTTATGTTCAACGAACCACGCCTCAACACTGGCAAATGCGTGCTGGAGGCTGAGGCGTAAGGGGTTTGGATCTTTGTGCGAGGATAGAATCACAGCATCGTCAGCATAGAGGATAATTTGCTCAGGGCAGGATTTAGGGAGGGAGTTTAGAAAAAGGCTGAAGAGGAGAGGGCCTAAGATGGATCCCTGCGGAACTCCTGAGAGGACAGGCTTAGGGTTTGAGAGAACTCCAGCTATTTTTACAACCTGAGTGCGTTGGGCAAGGTAGCTTTTTATCCAGGCACCAGAGCCCAGGGAGAGCCCAAGAGACTGTAGTTGACTGATGAGTAGACCATGGTGTACAGTGTCAAATGCCTTCGTTAGATCAATGTACACAGCTCCAGTTAGGAGTCCTTTGTCCAAGGCCTTGTGGATTGCTCCTGAGAATTCGAGCAGGGCTGTCGATGTGCTATGCCTTTGTCTGAATCCATGTTGCTGGGCACAGAGGATGTTATATTTCTGCAGGTAGTCTGTTAGCTGGTTGGCCACCATACATTCAAGAGCCTTTGACAGGGGAGGAAGTATTGAAATAGGTCTATAGTTACCAGGCAGAGACTTGTCACCACTTTTGTGCACAGGATTGACTATTGCAGTCTTCCATATACTAGGGAACTTGCTAGAGCAGAGGGAGAGATTGAATATTCTGGTGAGGGGGAGTAGAACTTCATCCAGAGTAAGGGACAGTATTTTAAGGTCAATAGAGTCACTGCTTGCCCGGGATTTAGATATAGCCTTCTTTATGTATTTATAAACTTCATGTGCTTTAACTATTTTAAGATGGAAGGGTGGAATGCTTGGAGGGGCAGAGGGGGATATAGAGATTGGAGGTCAGTATCAGCGAAGAAGTCCAGATGAAGGACACCGCTAAGGTCAGTGAAGGATCGTGGGGTGTTTGCTATGACCAAGGGGTCAAGGGTGGTAGTGCCATCCACATTCAATATAGTAGAAGAGGATTTGGACTGCTTACCCGTGATATTTCTTAGATTGTCCCAGAAGGATTTCCCTTTGCCCCAGGAGTTGGAGAGGGCATTCTTGAAGTAGGCGCTCTTCACCCAGCGAGTCTCTTTGGTACAGTAGTTTCTGGCCTGTTTATACTTTTGGATGTCAGTTAGAGAGCCAGTGTCTCTTGCTATAGCCCAGAGGTGGTCCCTTCCTTTGTGTAGGGCCAATAGATTAGCAGTGAGCCAAGGGGTTGAGAGCGCTTTCACTTTGCGCTCTTTACAGGTGCATAGAGTCACAGGCAGCGTTGAAAGTGTTGATAAAGTGATTAAGGGCTTCATTGACATCTTGAGTATTGTAAATGGGAGACCAATCTTTCTGTCTAAGATTTTCCTTGAGAGGAGTAAGGTTACCAAAAGGTAGTACTCTACTAGTGATGGTTCTAGGAGGTGGTTTTCTGAACTTGTTTGACCAAGTACATTTTATGGGAGAGTGGTCGCTAAGACAGTCCGGGAGAACAGCGACATTATTTATCCAGGCAGGGTGATTGGTAAGGATCCAATCTATTAGGGTACTATTACCAGATTTATAGTTTTTCCTAGTAGGTGAATTGACCAGCTGTGTTAGGTTTGCAGCAAGGATAGCACCCTTAGTCGACCCTTTGTCTGATGCTAGCCAGTTGATATTAAAGTCGCCAAGGAGAAGGAGCTCGGCGTCAGAAGGTTGAGATCTGACAAATTCTAGTACAGTCTGGAGGCCAGACTCCGGATCTTTAGGTGGGATATAGATAGCAGTAACCGTGAGGACTTTGTTGTGGGCACCAAGGAGTAGCTTGATAGGAAGGAGTGCATGTATCAGTGGTGGTATACGTAACAGGGAGGCATGTGAGATAGTCCTTTATGTAAATAGCACAGCCACCACCCCTTTTGAAGTCCTATCCAGCCTGAGTATCTTGTAGCCTTGAAGAGATATGGCATGGTCAGGAGTGCTGGGTGTCAGCCAAGTTTCAACAATGGCCAGGATATCAGGGTTATGTTGGCTGGCAAAGGTTTGTGTGGAGGCCAGTTTAGGTAGGAGACTACAGATATTTAAGGTGACAAAGGTGAGTCCCCCCTCCGTTTTGGCAGGCTTTGTTGTGCTGTGGGAGATAGGGCCAGGATTAGGGTGAACACTTCCTGACATTAAGAGGAGGAGGAGCAGGAGTTTGAGAGACAATAGTCGTAATTCATAGTAGGTGGAATTCAGCCTCTGTTGCTTGTGTGTTTTGGTCCAGTACAGGCGTCTAGGATCCCAGTGTAAAGCATTGGTCAGGAATAGGTGCTGAATCGCCCCCAGGCAATCGTCATAATTGTTCATATTTAAACAGTCCGTTGCTAGATGGCACCATTTATGCGTATAGAGGGAGATTGTAATCGTACCTGATGAGGGGTAGATGGCCAGGAGGACCCGAGTAGAGGGTGGTGAGGGATAGGAAGAGGTAGGTAGATGGCATAGAGTAGGAAGTAAGGAGAGGGCTAGAAGAGACAGAAGAATGTGGTTCCGGGGAGGCATAGTAGCTAGGAGAGGAGATAGGGGTGTAAAGATAATGGATGTAGCAGGGAAGGAGAGGGAGGTGGGTTGTGGGCTGTTTCTGGCCAGTACTATAATGCAAAAAAAAAAAAAAGAGAATTATTTTGAATTGTGATTTCTTGACTTGTAGCATCTATGCCCCGGCCAGAAATAACAGAATACCCTGACCCTGAGCAAATGAGTTGACCTCCAGCCCAAATCCCCTGACCCTGAGCAAGTGAGTTTACCTCTAGCACAGATCCCCCATTTAAACTGTTCTTTAGTAGTCTTCCCACCTTGATCACCTATGTGCCCAAAACTAATTGTTTTCTATTAATTACCTGGTAGTCTAGTGGGTCCCCACTCCCTGATGCCCAATGTGCCCAATAAATAAAATAGACATGAACTCCCAGACATAGTGAAGCAGTACATACGAACATATGACAATGCCAGGAGAATTAGGCCTCAAAGTCTATCTCATCTGCTCAAAAATGCAGCTCACTGATCAGACAACAGCTGCTGCCCCCACCCCTTCCCTTTCCATTCCTCCCACCAAATTTTCCCTCCATGAGTTCACCACCCAGGTTAATTCTCTCCCCACTTGTACCTTAACCATGAACCTATCCTATCTCTTCTTAAAACTCCCCAGTAAATCCAGTGAGATCACCTCCTCAGGCAGCATGTTCCAAGCCACCATCACCCTTTCTGTGAAGTGTTGCTTCCTCAGCTCCATCCTGAACCTCCCCCCCACCAGTTTCAGTCTATGTCCCCTCTTGGTCCCTTCCCCTTCAATCTAAACATACCCTCAGTACTAGCTTTGTTTATGCCCTTCAAGTACTTAAAAGTCTCGATTATATCTCCTCTGTCCCTTCTAACCTCCAGGGAGTACATGTTGAACTCTCTAAATTTCTCCCCATAGGATTTCTCCCCCATTCCCTCGATCATCTTGGACATCCTCCTCTAGACTCACTTCTGCCTGACATGCCTCTTTAAGTATGTGCTCCAGAACTGCACACAGTACTCCAAGTGCAACATTCTCCTCACCCCATACCCCTACTCTTACATGGCTCTTACATTCACCCTCTTGCCCCTACTACCTCTCTTTCCCACTCCATACTAGCAACCAACATTTCACAACTCTCCTTCCCCAGGTTGGTCCACATTTGCTAGACCCCCCCTCCCCTTCCCATCACCCTATGGTTTTATCTGTGAAAGATGGAAAGGATTACAGGTTAGATAATTATCTAAACCGCTTATATATTCTATAAATACACTGTACAATTATACTTGGCACTATGTATACATATATATGGGATCCACGACCTACCTGTTTTTGTCATTTGTTTTGTTTTTTCTTTGCATCACCAGATTCAATGTTTATTACCCTGTCCTATCCTATGTACACCATGTTTTAACTCTTTACTTTGTAAATGTTTATGTCTATTTCTTCATGCATTGTCATTGTCCATTTGAAATTCTAAATAACTTTGTATAAACCAGGTCCATCTTGAAAATGAGCTTGCTCAATGATGCCCACCTGGATAAATAAAGATTTTGATTGATTGATTGATTGAAGTGTGGCCTCACCAATGATCTGTACAGTGGCAGAATAACCTCCTCCCTCCCTGAAGTGATCCCCTTAGCAATGCACCCCAGAATTCTGTTTGCCTTTGTTGCTGCTTTTCTACACTGTACTGAGTGATTCATATTCCCATGTGATCACCACCCCCAGATCCTTTTCCTCCTCAGATGCAGATAGCTGCTCCCCCCCCCCAAGTGGTAACTGTATCCTAGGTTCCTGGCCCCAAAATGCAGTACACTGCACTTCCTAGTATTGAACCCCAGCTGCCATGTGTTTGACCACTGTCCAATTCTTTCCAGATCCTCCTGGAGTACCCTCCTTCCTTCCTCACTGTCCACCACCACACATAATTTGGAGTCATCGGTGAACAGACTCATCTTGCTCTTAATTCCCTCTGCTATGTCCACTATGAAAGTGTTAAATAGCAGTGGACCCAAAACCGATCCTTGCAGGACCCCACTAGTGACCTTCCTGGGTGACGAGAATTCCCCCCCCCACCATCCCTGTCTGCTGTCTGTTGCTCAACCATTTCCCTATCCACTGTAGCAGCTTCACCCCTACCCCCAGGTTCCTCAGTTTGCCCATCAGTCTCCCATGTGGCACAGAGTCAAATGCCTTTCTGAAGTCCAGATACAGGACGTCAACTGGCCAACCTCCATCTAGAGCTTTTGTCACCCAGCCAAAAAATTTGACCAGGTTAGTTTGACAAGATCTCCCCTGGATGAACCCATGTTGCTGGATGTTCTGAAGGCAGTTTACTTCTAGGAATGCCACCAACCTCTCCTTTAAGATGGTCTCCATTAATTTCCACACTATGGACATAAGGCAGATCGGTCAGTAGTCCCGAACAGAGGAAAGAACCTTCCTGAATTAATTATACATACCACAGGAAACTCATTTTCTACTCTTTGTGTCCAAATTCAGCACCTGTTCATTGTTCATCTTTAATTCAAGGAAGTATCGGTATTTGTTTCATAATCGTGAAAGGGGGACTGTTGAGTCTAACATTTTTCTGCATTTTAATCCATGACCCTTGGTGAATGGCTAGATCTTTTAGTTGGGGGAGACTGGAGTATAGACATGCATTATAGAGCCACTGTTTTCAGGGTGGGGGGAAGCACATCCCATACAGTATACCACTGCATTTCTATTGTGCAGACATAGACAAAGCATAGGGTTCAATGCTGACAGGCGGGGGTAGAACACTCCCCCCAACTCACCACCTCCCCTAGATAGAGGTGCTATTACATCTAATGTCACCCTCACACCCACTGATCACTGATTTGGCTTTCCCTGCTGTCAAGTGGTATCCCCCACCTGCTAATCGCCATCCCATTTGCACATTTTTTATTCCATGGTGTCTAGTGGCACCCCCACCCTCCCATTGCAGCCAGAACTGAAATAAAGAAAATGGTCCCTCAATGTTTTTTTCCTTTCCAAACCTGAAAAAAAAGGTCCCTCTTTGATCAGCCCCCCCATCCCCACCTCCCACTCATCACCTACACCCCACATTGCCAGTACACCCTTACACACCCTCTCTCACCTGAACAGATCCCAGGTTTGAGATCCACTCTTCGATTGAAGTTACATTTTACTGCTGGAACCAGTGACTGCAATATGAGAACCTAAAGTAAATGCAGTTCAATGTATTTCAGTTGGGGTTTCAACTTTTATTCATAACTTAGTCATTTTTGACATTTTGACCCCAAATTTTCAACATAGCCATTTGGGGACCCCACCTCATGAACAATATGACTGTCATTACGCAACTCCCGCCCAAAGGTGATTTTCTAGTTCCTTGACAAATTCATCTTTAAGGTGGGATTTGGAGAATGGCAGTCATATTGTTCATGATGTGGGGTCATAAGAAGGCTATGTTGAAAATTTGGAGTCAAAATATGTAAAAATGCCAAAGTTGTGACCATTTGTTGCAATTTCGCTATGCATGCTCTTAACTTTAGAAATGTTCAATATTTTGACCCCAGATTTTTAGCATAGCCTTCTTATTACCCCACCTCATGTATGTCACAGCTGTTATTGTTCAAATCCTTGCCAAAATGTGTTTTTGCACCTATGGCACAGAATGGGGTTGTAGTTGAGCAAAATTACGTTTTGATGGGAATTCGAAAATTTTTCTGTACTGGGTACATGAGGTGGGGTAATAAGATGGCTGTACTGACAATCTGGTCATTTTTGACCTATAAATGGAAGCAGTGGGCCCAGAAGGCCCTGTGCTTCCACAGCTACACACATATGCGCATTTATGAAGGAATGAGAGCGCAAGGCCCAAGAGCCATGCACTCCCACAGGCAAATAAGGATACGATTATACTATCTCAAAAAGTAAGGAAATAAATTGCAAAAAAACTGCATTAATGCTCCAGTTAGGATTAAAGTGACAAAAGTAGGGACATGTGATGATAGGGTTTCCAAACCAAGCACCCCACCCCTACGTTTCACACGGCAACAAGCTTTGGGGGTGTGCCTTGGGGTCGTCAGCCCTAACGCTCACCCCATTCTCCAACACTGTACCCGTCTCAGCTTATTTACTTATGGAATGGGGTTAGCGTTAGGGCTAATGACCCCAAGGCACCCCTGACACCTGTTGGTGTGAGGGGGTGGATTATTAGGTTGAAACCCTAACACCACATTTCCTTATTTTGCCACTTTAACCCTAACTAGAGAAATATATATATATATATATATATATATATATATTTTTTTTTTTTTATTTAATTAAACATTTGGTAACCGGAAAACACTCTGAGCTGAGGCTCGATTCCAGGTGTGACCCAGAGGGAAAGGAGCTGTGGAAATACAGATAATAAATACAGAGAATTAGTCAACAGGACAATAGCAGCTAATTACAATCAATATAATACAGCAGTGAGAGCAAAAATATGATGTGATGAATCTCTAGAGGTGAACTATACGATAGTAAGTGCTCTACATAATGAATCTTTAAAAAGTACTGGGGAGGAATTGTAGGAAGGTAAAGTCAGTAGAAGTTGTAGGTTTAGCTCAGTTGTGGCAGCGACATAAAGGTGGAGGAAGGAGACGTAACTGTTGCTTGCAGCTAGAGTGAGAGAGTGAATTTCTGATAGCAGGGGTAAGTCTGCTCCACAAGTAAGGAAGCTAGTAGGAGAAAGCAGCTTTGCCCGCTGCAGAAGAGGGTCGAAGTGGGGTGAAGTATCTTTCATTTCTGTGCTTGAGTTAATAGGGGGATAGGGAGTCTGAGGATAGACAGTCCTCAAGATAGGAGGGGAGCAAGTTAAACCAGTACATAGATATAAGGTTCAGGATGTATATATATATATATATATATATATTATAGTGGCATGGTAGTGCCACTATAGTTAGGGTTGAGGAGCCATTTACATGTTAAACCCAACGTTTTGCACCTTAAAAACTTTGCAACCATTTGATGGATTTGCCTGAAATTTAGAATACATGATCAAGACTTATATGCCTTGGGATCTGCCAAGTTTCATACCAATTGCATATACAGCTGCGGAGTTATTAAGCATGATCTGCGCACGCATTTACACTTTTCTAGAATTTTACTGTCGTCTCTACAGGTCGCATGGTTTGCGCAACCGGTCTGAAATCTTCAGGGAACGTGCGGCTGGGGTCCCCAATGTGCCTTTTGAAGATTTCGTGAAAAAATATTAAAAGGTTAAAAAGTTATTCAAAAAACAAGTTCCCATTATAAGTCAATGGGAAAAGTTAAAAAGTTCGACAGTGTCGCAAATGCAGTTTTTACTTTCGCAAATGGCCCTTTTATTGTCTTAAATTCACCATTTTGTTTTCAGTTAGCGATCAGAAAAATGCTTGGCATTTAAAATTGGGACCCTCTAGCAACCTAATTCTTTTTTGTATTCACCTAGTCGGACCCTGAGGATGCTAGCCATGTCTTTGTTTTGGGGTAAAACACCCCAGAAATATGTTTTTCAAATTTCTGGAAAAAGTACTTTCGCAAAGTACTGTCGCAGTTGCGACACTGTCAAATGACTTTGCGAACGCTTTCGCAAACTTCGACAATACTTTTCTAGGCTGTGGGAAAATGACAGCAATTCTTTGGCACCCTGCTGCAAAAGAACGGTTTGGTGTTTTGGCCTGAAATTTGGAGGAACACAGCCGACATCTTCCAGATGTGCCTTTCAGTGTTTTGTTGAAAAAATATTACATGGCGGAAAAGTTACGGCACTCCAAAGTTGATGCTTTTTCCCATAGGATAACATTACGGCATCCAACGCATTACAGGAATTATTTGGCGCCCTGCTGCAAAATAACGGTTTGGTCTTTTGGGTTGAAATTTGAGGGAACACAGCCAACATCCCACAGATGTGCCTTTTTGTGGTTTGGTAAAAAAATATTACAGGGAGCCAAAGTTATGGCACTCCAAACTTATCTTTTTTTCCCATAGGATAACATTACAGCGTTCGTCGCGCCTTTCAGGGCCCGTATCTCAGAAACGGTGCGAGATACGGACTTTTCATTGGAAAAATACTTAGCCCCCACAGGGGCTAAGTATAAAACTAGCCAGGAAAGTCATAAATCATATGACTTTTAAATTTTTTTTCTACATCGTACGGTTCCTGAGATATAAGCAATTTAGTATTCCAACCCCTCATTTTCTGCTCTGAGAACCATTATTATCCATACAATCTTTGTACTCACTGTCTTTCTCTATGCAGCTTTTGGGGAAAACCAGCCTGTGCACTTCCATTACTGTTACCGTTACTGTTTCCGCTTGCGGTTCCATTCCCGTTTCACTTAACGTTCACGTCTACGCCACCATGTGCGTTACCCTTTGTGTTTTCATTTGCGCTTCCTTTTGCGTTGTTTTTAACATTTCTGTCTACACTACTGTTTCTCTTTCTGTTTCGCTTTGCATCACCATGCGCATTACCATTTGCGTTTGCGGGCACAATGTTACTATCTGACAAGACATCACATGGCAGGCCCCGCGCTCCCGCCGCCGCCTTACATTCACTATTTCTAGTTATCATTCTCAAAAAGAAGGGAAATTAGAGGCAAAAAACTCTGTTTAATGCATTAGTTAGGGTTGTTCCACACTGACAAAAGTGAGGAAATTCGGTGTTAGGGTTGAAAGCCCCCTTGGACCCCCCCACACCCCAACCGGCGTCGGGGTGTGCATTAGGAGTTGTCGGTTCTAACTCTCACCCCATTCTCCTACACCTCTGCTTCTTTACACATGTGATGGGGTGAGAGTTATGGCTGACAACCCTAATCTGCCCAATGCCGAGATTAGGGGTATGGGGTCAAGACTCAACCTTTACCATTTCCTCGTTTGTCGGTGTGGAACAACTTATCTAATGCATTAAATGGAGTTTTTGCCTCTTATATATATATATATATATCTATCTCACCTGTGAGATAAGGGGCTTAGTCTGAGGAGGGAGTAAAGATTGCAGTGGTGGGTGCGTAGGGGGGAGTTTGTAGTAAAGCGGCAAAATGTGTATCCAGCCTGGCAAGGGTGGTTACAGGGGCACAGCTGTAAACCATGTCCACATAATCTAGTATGGGGAGGACCATTTTAGAGACAATTTCATGTCTGGCAGGTAACGGGAGAGAGAGTCCCTGTTCCAGTATAGCATGCCAACTTTGGGGCACAGCTTGGAGGTGATAGATTCAATGTGAGCTGCAAAAGACAGGTGGGGGGTCCAGCCAAACACCCAGGTACTTATATCTGGTGGTCAAGTGGGGAGCCATCGAGAGAGGTGACAGGGGGGAGGTAGTACGGTTAAGTTTGTGGGTAGAGCCGAAAACCATGGAAACAGTTTTGGTGGTGTTTAATTTCAGTTGGTTTTGGCAGAACCAGCGCCGAATGTTGTTGAAGTAGTTTTGTAGGGTAGCTTGGAATTCAAGCAAGTTAGGGCTGGAGGAAAAGAGGATGGTGTTGTCTGCATACATGTGTATTGATGAACTGGTGCAGGAGGAGGGAAGGTCATTAATGAAGAGGGAGAAGAGGATGGGGCAGAGAACAGAGCCTTGAGGGGCCCCCACCAGGATGGGGGGATGTGGTATCACCGATTCTAACAAACTGAAAACACCTTACAGTGATGGATCATATATATATATATATATGTATGAAGAGAGAGATTATAGGGGTGCAGTCGCGCTCTTATAGTTAGGGTTGTACAAGCACTTCAATGTTAAACCCTAGTTTTTGCACGTTAATACCGTCATAGCCGTTCAATGGACTGGCACACAATTTTGTATGTGCAGTCTCCCATGGTAGATCTCTGGATGTGCCACATTTTGTTCCAGTTGGATATGTGGATTTTGAAATACAGGTAGTGTAAAAAAGTGAGTTTGGGGGGATTTTGTTCCCATTAGTTTGAATGTGTTTTTTTGTCAATTTGGCTAGTGCCCAGATGGTTTGGAATTTTGGTCTGAAATTTTCTGGGTAGAAAGGGACTGTCCCACAGATGTGCCTTTTGCTTGTTTGGTAAAAAAAAATATTTATACTTTCCAAAGTTATTTAATTTTGAAATTTTGAATAACTTTTAATGAGCATGCTCAGTAAACACCAAACAATAGCTGTATGAAACAAAAAAAAAATAATTATTTTTCGTATTGACATCATCCTTTTTCATGAGGGGAAAATCCTTTTTCATTTGACTGCCATCTTGTTTTCTGGTTTTCCCTAACTTTCAAAAGTCACAAAAATGACATTCTGGAGAGCGACCAACACATGTATTTTGATTGCTGCGATGTCCTTAGCTGGATTCTGCACTTGACTTTTGGAGACATGCCCCTAAAATGTTATTTGTTTAACATTAGAAATCTTTTTTTGTGACTCATGATATGAAAAAAGAATCTTTTTTTGTATGACATCATACTTTTTCTTGAGGGGAAAATCCTTTTTTGAATGAAGCGTCAATGTATTTCAAAGGGGTTTTCAACTTTGTGACATAACTTTGCCATCTCTGCATACTTTGAGCTCAAATTTTCAACGTGGCCTTTTTGGGACCCCACCTCATGAACAATGTTGGTGGGATTAAGCAAATCCATCCAGAAAGGTGATTTTGATGTCACTTGGTGAAATTACCTGTCAGGCAGGATTTGAAAATTTTCACCACCCTTGTTCATCAGGTGATATCATAAGAAGGCTATGTTGACATTTTGGGGTCAAAATATGTAAAAATGCCAAAGTTATGCTCGTATGTTGAAATTTTTCTACACTACCTCATAACTTTGGCAATTTTAAATATTTTGACTTGAAATTTTTAACATAAACATCTTTTTTCAACACCTCATGAACGTGATAGCTGTCTTATTTCAAATCCTGGCCAAACTTTGTTTTCTCACCTCTAGTGCTGCAATGTCACAGAATCACTTTTTGGCAGGGATTTCTAAATTGTCATTACTGGGTTCATGAGGTGGGGTAATAAGAAGGGTAGGCTGATAATTTCATTTTTGTTTTACTACAAATGCAAGCATAGAACCGGGAGGGCCCTGAGCTTCCATAGCAACATATACGGTATGTACGCATCTAAGGAGAGATGGGAACTCCCACAGACAAATGAGGATACAATTATACTATCTCAAAAAGTAAGGAAATTCTTTGCAAAAACATTGTTAATGCACCAGTTAGGGTTGAAGCGGCAAAAGTAGGGAAATGTGGCATCAACGCTAATGCTCACATCATTCCATGAGTAAATAAGCTCAGATGGATGCAGTATATGAGAATGGGTGAGCATTAGGACTGACAACACCAAGGCACACCACATTCCTGTTGCTGCCTGCAAGGTGGGGGTGGGATGTTAGGGTTGGAAACCCTACTGCCACATTTCCCTACTTTTGTCACCACAACCCTAAATAGTGCACTAACAAAGTTTTTGCAAAGAATATATATATATATATATATACACACACACACACACATATATATATATATATATATATACTAACACTCACATATACACTTTGCAAAAAAAAACTGTGTTAATGCACCATTTAGGGTTCAGATTAAAGTGACAAAAGTAGAGAAATGTGACATTAGGATTTACAACACTGACTCTCCATTCCACAACAGCAAAAGCAAAAAACATTACAGTGAAACACTGCTGCGGTCTTTCTTGGGGTTCTAAACCCTAATGCTTACCCCATTCTCTGAACCAACAATATCAGATGTGCTGTATGTTCTTCAGGTACTGTAGATAAGACTATATTTTTTCAAAGTCTATGTTTCTATAGTTCTACATTTTATATGAGAATGGGGTGAGCATTATGGTTAAGAACCCCAAGGAAGACTGCAGCAGTGATTTGCCATAATATATTATGCTTTTGCTGCTTGGGGTGGGGTGGGGAGTCAGTGTTTGAAACCCCAACATCACATTTCCCTACTTTTTCACTTTAATCTGAACCCTAATTGGTGAATTAACACAATTTTTTGCAAAGAATTTCCTTTTTTTTTGAGATAGTAGAATCATATCCTCATTCACATGCCTTTGACCCCAGAGGGCCCTGCGCATCCGTACCTCCATGTCACAGATTACTGAATGACAGGTAAAAATGACATGTCATGAATGGTAAATATGCAAGGAGTGCCAATGGTAATCCCAATGCATAAAGATAGGTCTGGGTAGGTATTTTTAAACTTAAGTACCAGAACTGAGCTAAACAACAGGGGCCCGATATTCAATACTTTGCCCAGGCGCACAACCAAGTTTCCCTGCACAAACTGGGTTCAACACAGATGGACAATATTGAAAAGCCTGGTTAGCATGGGTAAACAGGGTTTGAGCCCAGGCAATGGTCAAATGGGGGCACAATGTAAATGAAGGGGCAGGGACCTGGATAGTGGCATAGTACAATATTCAGAGTGTGTGCACCATGCATGGTCATTTTGCGCAGTTGCCTTGCGTGGCATACATACCTGTACCTCCAATTGAAATCCTGACTTACTCCCGTGCAACCCTAGCAGTTAGTGGGGGAAGTGCAGTGGCTCTGCAACCACCAACACAGTAGTCCCTGGCATCAGGTGGCACCCCCCCATCTGATCGCGGTCCTCAAAGTTTACCAGTAATGTTTCCCTGGTGCTAGTGGTCCCCCCAATTGCCATCCCAAAGGTAAAACTGAAAGCTTCCCTGATGTCCAGTGGTCACTCCCCCCACCACATACCATCCCCAAAATTTACCAATAATGTTTCCCTGGTGACCAGTGGTCCCCCTGCCGATCGTGGTCCCAAAGTTAAAAATTAATGTTTCCCTGGTGTCTGGTGGAGCCCCCCTCCCATCAATCACCAGCCCAATGTAGAATCTAGAATTTCCCTGGTATCTAGTGGTCCCCTTCCCCCACCATCAATCACCACCTAATGTAAAAAACAGAAATTCCCTGGTGTTCAGCGGTCCCACACTCCCAGCTACACCGATGCCTGATGGCTACAGTACTATTCCCTGGTGTTCAGTGGTCCCTCCCCCAACCCATGACCAATGGCTACAATATTATTCCTGGTGTCCAGTGGTCCCTTTCTCCACCTGATCACCTGCCCAACACACAGACACCATTTTCCTGGTATACAGTGTATCCCCGCCCCATCCTGATCCCCTGTATGTAAAATAGAAACCATTCTCTAGTGGTCTAGTGGTCCACCCTCCCTATCCCTGATCTCCCCTTGCAAGACAATGAATGCTTCCCTGGTAGCCTACCAGATCCCCCTCCCTATCCCCAATCTACCCGTAGAATAACATCTAGATTTTTCCCTAGTGGACCCCCACCCCAGGAGATAATGTCCCACCACCCCACTCCCTCATCCCATAATATCACATTCAGATGGGCTCACTGCCATCAGGATGGACACTGACATGGACACTGGTGATGGCCATCCACCCATGTGTAGGACCTCAAGGCAGCCACACCATACCAGCATACAGAGCTATGGTAACTGGAGCAAAGCAAAACACCATGCTGGTAAGGAGTCTTGCAGCAGAGATGCTTAGGGTCCACAGTGAGCTGTGCAGGATTAGGGACATCCTAGAATGACAGGCTATGCAGCAAGCCACACACATACAGCAGCCCAGCACAGAGGCACACATACAGATGCAGACATCACCATGCGGGGGACATTGGAGTACCTACAGAGTGCCCAGCAGCCCACAACAGCACCAGGCATACCCTGCACAATTGAGCACACGGAGTGGTAGGATAAGAGGCCATGCAAGGCACCTTGGCACATGGCTGTCCATCTGTAACAGTGAGGTACAGTAGCCCTACACACACACGCACACACACACACTCATGCGCAGACACACAGACACACACTCCTCAGCACTGGGGTCGCAAACCCCTCAGTACACATCTGCACATCGTTGTGGCACCACCAACACCCCCCTAAATACACCATTGCACTGGGGTAGCTTACCACTCAGTTCACATCTGCACATCACTGTGGCACTGAACCCCTCCCCTGTGGACATATTGGGCACATCACCCAGTGAATGCATCCCGCACCAGCAGATGTCTCATGTGCCTCCTGGACAGTCCTACTTCCTGCAGCTGCACCCCAGTTACCACCATGTCACCCAGCTCTCCTTGGTTATCATCCAGACTCCCATCATTATAGCATGGGTATGCGTCATCGGACAGCCATATCGTGCAGCACTGAACCTACAATGAACACCCAGCATACCTTTCCAGGTGCCAGTATCAGTGTGACACTTGTCCTAGCCAGACAGCTGAATGGCATCTTCAGGAGGCCGATCATGAGTTCCACCATGGCATGGGTCCAATAGTGTGTCTTATTGTACCACTCCACCACCTCTGTGGACAGAAACAGGTAGGGTGTCTGGAGGTAAGGCCTCAGTGGGTATCTGTTGTCACCTGTAGGGGAGTAG